>VDFB02047230.1:246738916-246750742 GCA_007258455.2 Sequoia sempervirens | reverse complement strand
TCTTCTCTAAATGTGACCTATATTGGTCCCTTGCATACTTTAGATAAGTACCAACTTTCTTAAGGACCTTCGTTCGGTTGAATGTTTTATCACCAAACAATACAACTAAATGATTAATGAGCTCATCTTTTAAATCTTGATTTTGGGCATTCCACCATGTAAATATGGTGGGCCCGAAGAGCTCCAATGTAATATCACTTAGATGTTTATGGAAAACATCATTTTCTACAAAATGATCATGGGATCAATAGTCTAAAAAGAGCGATCAATAAGTAAATTTCAATTGGATTATATAGAATAATAATTAAAACATTTTAAAGTACTTGGGATCTTCTCTATCTTTATGGGAATGAAATCCTCGGTCACCACAAGTGTGACTGGAAATGTTCTCGTATTTGTAATACAGGAAGATCCAGGAAATGCTACTAAAACATCACCAGTACTAGTGGCCTCTGCATCCCCAGGTACATGTCCTAACGCATGTTCTGTTATGTGTTCACTACCAGAGGGTGCATTAATGGATGCTTGCATGGTATGTGTTGCCAACATTTTAGACGACAATATAGGCATAGATGATGGGGTCAGATGATGTAATGTATGCATAGGAAGATCAAGATGGACACTTGTACCAACCCTTACTCCTTGGGAAACACTTCCAGTACCCTAATCATGGCGAGGAGCATCATGAGGAGGAAAATAACCCTATAAAATCAACACATTTTTTTCATGACATAAAAGAGTACAAAATGTAAAACCATGAATGAACTTATGTTATAATTAAAGACCTCATGACAATTTACTTGCAAGTTTGGTAATCTCTTAGTCAATATTTTAACCCTCTCTCTTATCTCATTTGTTTGAGGCACTATGAACATCAACTTAACCATTTCTTCATTGTATTTTTTTTGGATCTTCTTTATTGTATCAAGAGGGTTTGCTAAATAAGTGATGTCATCATCAAAAAATATTGAGTGCACCTCACTATGGATGCTCTCCTCTACTACTAGTTCCTTTCCCTGATCATTTGATTGCAACGAGAATATTAAAAACATTATCAAAATTAACCCAAAAAACTTATGAAAAAAACATAATAATAAAACATTTTGCTCGTATCTAATTTGTACAATTAGAATGAAGTAAACCTGTCAGGTAGAAGGGCCTGAAGATACATCACAATCTATGCTTTGGGCTAGAGCCTTCTCTATGGGATCAATGTCTCCCTGTGACAAAAAATAAATATAAAAAAACATTACCGAAATGAAACCAATAGACTTACAAAAACAAATATAAGAATAAAATGGTATATTGGAGTCATTAATTGGAGGTTGGGTAAAATAGTACATAGTGTGTACCACCCCCATAGTAACTATGTTTGTAACTAAGTGATTCAAATTGTAATTGATTAGCAACTCTTCCCCTGTAGTTATTGATTTTATCACACATATGAATACATGGTTTCCCTCGTGCGCCTTGAATATACAATTGGGTTGCTTATTTGTTGACCCAGGTCATGTAATGTTTATAAACCTTGCAATATTCCCTGATGCTTTTGTCCTTCCGTCAATGTACATAGCCACTCCTTTATTTTGATCCTTATCTTTTAGTTGTATATAATTTTCTGACAGTGGATACCTATGCATACTTTGTGTATATCGAACTAGTTGCATCTAATATTTTTAACTGTAATAGGGTCTAGCATATTCCATCAATTCAATAACTTTGTCATAATAGACCTTTTATGTCATCCATGTAATGACAATGGTGCTATGTGATATATCCTCTCGTTGACACAAAAATCAATGTTTATTGGAGGAAGTTCCTTGGGTACCCATTGTTTCCATAGATGTTTTTACCTCAAGGGCACCTCAACATTTCCCTCTGGCTCATCATCATAGAACATGGCCCCCTTCAACCAAGAAAAATTCCATGTGTTTATGGAATTTTCTTCTAATCTTTGACCTCTAGTTGATCTCCCTCTTTTAGACATACTACATGTCTCCTTTCCTCTTCTCTTCATTTCCCTTGCTTTCGAGGAAGATGATCAGAATAAAATACCTATTTGGTGAAATTTTGCACTCATAAGGATGTTGGATGAAGTTCTTTCATGTGGTGATGTGATCCCACCTTGGTGACATTATAGTTAATCTATGTAGTTTCATCCTAGAATTTCATGGGATTTATAAAGGTAATCAAGTCTTGATAGATTGCAAGCTATTGTTACTACCATCCAAATGTGTCCATCACAAATCAAGAATCACCACTTAGCGTTTTAGCAAACTTTGTAACAAGTGTTAAATGTGACTATGGTCCACTAGTTACACAACCAAGGCCTCAAATGTATTCTCTAATTGTAATCAAAGGACTTTTTCTCTTCATTCAAATAAATAAACTTGAAGGGAAACACCACCAAGTGGTTTATTGGACACCTACATGACTAAAATAGCAGCAAATTTACATTTAATTTCCATATGTCTAAGTGGTTAATGGGGAGGGAGTGTGTACTAGGCCTAGTTAAGTCATCATAAGTTTACGCTTTAGTAATGAATTTTTTTTTTTTTTAAGTCATTAAATCTTCCTATGTACAATTGCTAGGAGCTTTTGGTATGTTTAAGGTGGGATGATTGATGAAGAGCCCAAAGACTAGCCTTTCTCTAGAGATGGTACATCCAGAATTACACATAGCAACAATCTTCTCTTATCACAGGTTGGACACTTGATTTAGAGAGCTTAGCTGAGATTATTCATTTTAACCTAAGATTTTCTCATAATGCCATCACATTGGAAGAGGTATGATCAATTTCTTTTATTATTATGAAGAATTGGTCTATGTGCCTCTAATAATCACTATAAATGTTTGTAAGGATAAAATGACTAATTACATCAGGTAGGAGAGAAACAACTTTGAGTTCTTCAAATATTATATTCCTCTATTCATAATTTTTAAGGGTTGTGTGTGGAGGAGTTTATCACTACCAAGAAGGGATGAGATCTTTCCTTGTATTCTTTTATAATTTTCATTATTCTTATTTATTTTACACCTACATTTACAAATACACATACATATGCATTTACTGTTTTCATTTGTTTCTCATGTAGTTTAATAGTTTGATCGATTTCATATTATATGTGTTGAAGACTTTAGAATTTCAATTACATTAATTTATGGATATATTGTATCTATAACACTACAAAACCATATGCTCTTTGCATTTACACTTGCATTTAGAAATACACATTTATATACATAGATATAGATTTCTTTAATGATATGTTGCATTTATTGTTCTAGGAGAGCATCCAGTAATTGCATTTACATTTATATTTAAAAATACATATACATACATACATACATATGTGTGTGTGTGTGTATGTATATCATTTATATTCAGTGTTCAGAAACAACCCATTAGATCTGCACATGGATAAAAATTCATAAAATTGGATCTCCCATACATGTTTTGTTGAAACCTAGGATTGAACCTCTCCTTTCACATGCTTTTCTTCACAAAACTATTGAGAACATTAGCTATACCTTCTTTATTTCTCATCCTACGCTCTATTCATGCATCCTAAAATTACAACAGTATCCATGGGGCCTCTTAAACAAGCTATAGTAATAAAAAAATGTGTAAGAGCCCCTTTATATCATGTTTTGACTACAAAACCCTAAAAAATAGGGTAAATCATATTATGATTTGTTGGTGAGTTGTATGGAAAAAATCATTAGCACCAACTCATTCTTGGAGTCTTTTGAAAGAGAAGAAAATTAGGTGGTAGTTAAGTACAAACATTATAGTGTCAAGGTGAATGAGGTGATCAATTTTGATTGGCCAACTGATGAAGAGTACCAAAAATGGTTAAATGTATATTTAACTAAGGAAGAGTGAAAAGGAGTAGGCTGCTAATGGTTGAAAAATCAGCTATTGCAGTTACAATAGATTCTAGTTTTGTTTTTTGGTGATAGTCTAGGTGCAAAATTCTTAAAGTTTTTTGTTGTTGCATCAACCATTCTCAGCGGGCATGATGAACAAGAAGATTCTCTGGGGAGATTGCTATTGTAACATTTTTTTGGAATATCACAAGGTGGTCCAATTGGCTGGTGACACATTTGCTTTCTGGCCCGATGCTTGTTTGCTCCTTATTTTTCTATAAGAAGGATTTTAAGGCTAGAAGTATGGGTGAGCAAGTTAGATATTTTTGGTCAAGTGTAGATGAAGTTGCAAAGAAATTGTAAAGTCTAATGGTTTTAGGAAAATGCAATTTAGGTTTTGAGTCGTTCTGTAGTAGGTTTTTAATTCATGGGGATTTGATGTTTTATGACAATACTAGCATTTGAATTGAGATGATTAATTCAAACTCATGTCTCTCCATTGTACATGCATATCTGAATTTTGAATAAGATAATCAGGGGTTGTCTCATTCATCTCACTCTTGTGGTGTGTATGATTTCTATTTTGGCTTTAATTCAAGGAATTAATTAAAATGCTTGAATAGGATTGTAGGTGGATATGTTCTGTATAAGGATTTGATAAGTAGTATTGGGCTAGAATACATATTGATGAGATTGTAAAGCAATGTTATCAAGGATCTTATATGTTATGTGTTGAATCTATCATAAACCCTTAGATGCTTATAAATTTGAGTCCTCCAATGGATATATGGCACTGATCTAAGTTGTACTTATTCATATGGTTCAATATTTATTTTCCTTTACCTAGAGCTTGCTACAAATTGCAAATCTGATGACTATCTTATACTATGAAATGTTGTTTGTAGTTATCTCATGCTCCAAATGGTTGATATTATTGATAAACAACCAATTCTATTCGGTATTATCCTATTATTTTGAGCTATTAAATGAGATTATTTGTTGTTGTTAATGTTGTTTATGATGATGGTGCAGAGGTTGTAAACACATTAAGGGATCACCCTCCAGGGTCGTGCAGAGCCCAAAGTGTAGGAGGTATTTCAAATCCTCGTCAGTTGGTCCAAGTCCTAAGAGTTTCCCTTTATTGGAATTGGCAATTCCATGGGTAGATTAGAAGAACAACACCTTTACCATAAAACAACCAACACCTTGCATATGTTTGTGGTGGGTATTAAAAGCGGTGTATGCCTCTGTTCCATTCATTCAGATCTACTAGCCTAGCATGCATATATATATATATATATATATATATATATATATCCCCTCTATCTTCCTATCTCTCTATATATTTATTTCTCCCTCTATCTCTCTCTATATCTCTATCTATTTTTATCCCTTTTCCTCTCTCATTCTATATTCATCTCTACCTATATCTATAGGGAGAGATACAAAGGTGAAGCATTGGACCTTCCCAAAGATCCACCAATCTCAACACTACTCCCAACTATTTTGAGCATTTAATTACATATTGTATGCTAGATTAGGAGGCATGTGTCAAAGCTCATATTTATTGATGCAAAATAGGTCCAAAGTCACAAATTTGATGTAGAGTTAGTTATAGTTTTGTACAAAATTTCAAGTGCCACATAGAGCAAAGATATTCCAGTTTTTTATATCATGTCATCAAACTTGGCACTTCATCAAGATTTTTATCTTCATCAACATTAACAAAAGCAAAGGTATGTACTTGAATCCCTTGCATTTAAATTTTTCTATATATAAATATTTTAATATTTTCCCTCATTTCATAATATATATATTAGTGTGTATTTATGTATTGCAATAAATAATTAACCTAAGTAACAGATTAGAATTCCTAAGGATTTGTGCTTGGAAAAAATGTATAACAAATTTATTTGTTGGATGTTGTGTTGTATAGTTTAGAAAATCTCAAAATATGAATAGGATTTTAAGGCCATATATTATGGTAGCTTACAATGAAAAAGAAGGAAGGAAATCTATTATCAATTTTAATCTACAGTTTAATACCATATGAAAAATCACATGTAGTATTATCTACAACTAATTCTTGACATATTAATTTTTATATAAAATACACTACCATTCAATAAACTTCTCCCAGAAGAAACCTAGAGTGAACATTAATTGAACCTAATTTTTTAGTTAATAACTCTAATCATAGCCCTAGATTAGAGGCTAATTGTAGATTCATAACTCTAATCCTTAACCCTAAGTGAACACTAATCCCTAAATCAAACCCTAACCCTAGCCTTAAAGTTATCATATAATCCTAATTATCTCTTATCTAAATTTGGGTTGGATTATTTTTCCCTTTGTTTTTAGTTGCATATATATATTTTGTTTATTAGATGTATTTTATGAATATATGCAAATATAATTTTGCACTTCTACATTCATTATGCCTATTTTTTTCATGATATTTTAACATTCATTTTAGGAATATTAGATCAATATCACACATAGAAATATGAAACCTCAAAATTTTAAGCAATATTCAAGTTTTCCCACTTCAATTTATCATTTATGTTATTTGAATTAAAATATTTTAAATCATACTCTTAATTCATCTAAAAAAGAAAAACATATTGATATATAATTTTTTATTAAATACATTTTAAGTTATTTTCTTGGATTGTATAAATATCTTTCTTTATTTACATTTGGATTGTTTATTTACAATATATAGTATAAATATGTGGTAAGACTAGGTATTATCATCATGATTGAGTGTGCCCTCTCACCTAATAAATGTTTTTATTTCACACCTCGCATGACTACTAGGCTCCCTCCCCTAATAAATGTTTTTATTTTGTAGAGGGACAAGTTCGCATGGCCATAGATCAATCATCGTGTGATCTCAGCTATTCCCCACCATCCTGTGATGACCCCACCAGTTGATCGTGATATCATAGGTGAGTGCCACGTGTACTGGGCCCTCTCTCCTAATAAATTTTTTATTTTGTAGAGGGACAAGTTCGCACGACCATAGATCAATCGTCACGTGATCTTAGCCATTCCCCACCATCCCGCAATGACCCCACTAGTTGATATTGATATCATGGGTGAGTGCCACGTGTCTCATTCGGTGAAGCTGAAGCAATGATAAATACTTTGATGGGTCTTTAATACATTATGCCATGGGTTACTAAAGCAGTTATAAGATGGATGCGTTTTAAATCAACAAAGATGTTATAATCCTGGTAGAAAGGTGATCGATGGTTCATAACAATGTTGGCGACTGTGTTGAATGAACAGAATTCCGATGGTTGAGATCCACGGTTTCCCGCCATCACGTGATCAAAATTTGTGAGTTCTTTATTGATTGCAATATCACGGGTGGGTTCCACGTGTCTCATCCAGTGAAGCCGAAGGAATGATAAATAATTTGATGCGTCTTTAATACATTATGCCATAGGTTATATTTATTAATGTCTTAATATTAGTTTATAAATTGAAAATTAATTATAAATATTTTAAAATCAATTGAGTATTTCAATCTAAAATTTTAATATTTGACATTATAAATAAAATTAAACTAAATTCTAATTTTTAAAATCCATAAAATATTTATTATCTATTTAGTTTTACTAATTATCCAATACAATTAAATTAAATTAAACTAAATATTCATTTTATATTAATTAAACAATTATTAATTAAAATTTTATAATAAATTAAGAAATAAGATCTATATAAAATCAACTTTCTGGTATTGTCATTTGTTTTCTAAATTATACTAAATTCTAGATATCATAATTAAACACAAAAATTTATTCTATTCTAATCCCAACCCTAGTTAAACCCTAACCCTATTCGGACTCTAACCCTTACCCTAATTGAACACTAAAATCCTAATTGTATTTGACCACTAAGCATAATTGAATTCTACCCCTAACCCTAACTCTAACTAAACCCTAAACCTAACTCCAATCAAACCCTAACCCAAACCTACTTTATTCATAATCCAAACCCTAACCCAAACCCTAATTGAACTTTAAAACTAACCTTAATTAAGTATTAACCCTAATTGAACATTTATTGAATAGTAGTCCTAATTATACCATAACCCTAACTTTGAACTACAGTTGAACTCTAATCCTAACCCTAACACTAATTCTTATCCCTAGTGAACTCTAAATTTTTAGTTAGAAAATATTAAAGTGCCTTAGATTTTCCCATTCATCGTCATTTATCATTCAATTCCTAATAGAACTGCAAAAATTTACACTTTGATAATGTTTTAATACACACCTGATATTAAGGGTTAAGGGTTTAAGGTTTAGGGTTAAGGGTAGACGGGAGAGAGATAAAGAGAGTGAGTGAGAGACTGAAGAGAGGGGAGAAGGAGATAGAAAATCGTTTCAAAGAAAGAATCGGAAATCGAATCGAAAGGATCTATCTCGAAAATCGGGATTCCGGGATTCGGATTCCGGAAGTCGAGAAAATCAAATCGTCACGTCGCGGCTCAAAAAGTCGAAGAGAGTAAAGACAAAGATCAAAATCGACATCAAAGTCATGGCGAAAAGTCGCAAGGAAAACAAAAGAAAAGGTCCGGAAATCGAAATCAGGATTCAGTTGAGTCCGGGGATTCAGGTCAGGATTCAGGATTCAGTTCAGGAAAGATCCGAAAAGTCAAATCGTCGTCGTCCGAAAGGAAAAATCGAATCGCGTCACAAATCGAAAAAGTCCGAAATCAAAATCATCGTTCGAAGTCAGGTCAAATCGAGATCAAACCATCATCGCGTCAAAAAATCGCATCCAAACACTTAAGAGGGTAGAGGGTTTAAGGGTTTGGGGTTTAAAGGTTAAGGGTTAATGGTTTAGGGTTTAGGGTATGGAACTTCAAAGTTTTTTTCTTTGTGTTCTATTTTATGCTACCTTGTGTCTCTGGTCATCTATGAGATGGTGTTGGGAAAAGCCTAAGGTTTGTGTTTTACGCTTCATCTTCATGTAAAACCCTTGTGTGCATCACCCACCTTGGATGGGATCTATTTGGCCATTACTTTTTGGGAAGGCTTTAAAATTACTTAAGCCCCATTGCTTTGTCTAGGTTGGGCCCCCTTTTGTTTTATTGTTTTATTTCCTTCACCTGAATTTATTTTTCCTAAGTGTTTTGTTGGTCTCATGTTCCCTTGTTAAAATAACTTATGTCATTGTTTGTCATCGACCTAGTGATGTCCCCTTATTCCTTTAGGGGCTCGGGCCCAGTAGTCATGCATGCTAACTTTATCAGCATGTAGCAATTGACTGAAATATCGTAGAACCTGCATTTTTTTTTTGAAATGTAGACTGGTCTCTTATTTATCTATAACTAAGGTTTGGAGGCGCAACTCATCATGCAACTCGCCACATCAGAAAATCTTTTAAGAAGTGCCTAAAATTTGACTTTTAAAGGTTTGACCAAAACTTAATCATGGAACCCCCAATAGTTGAACCATAAAAATATCATTTGTTGCTTGTAGAATATGATATTTTTATTTAAATTAAAATTAATATACAACCTAAGTGGACCAAATACTTATTGATAACCATAAATATTTGATATCTCTACCTTTTATATTCAACACATATGGACTAATAGTTGAACACAAAAAATCTATTTGTTATAAAAAAAACACATAATGATTTAAAATACAACTTATATTGAACAAAAATGGACCAATAGTTGAACACTAAAATTTTTCTAAAATCCTTCACATTTAATGGGAAAATACATGTTATTTATTGTGCTCACCTTTTATATTTGTGATAGCACAAACTATTAATAGAAAATTATCCAATGCTTGTATATTGCTACCCCAATTGTTGTACATATAAGAACAATATTTTTTCACTATGATAACAATACTTGTTTCAATGAGTGTCTTATTTGATTAAATGAGCATTTTATTTTTTAAATGATATACTTATAGTGGAGAGTTGTGATATTTTATTTGAAACAAAAAAATACCTTTTTCACTTCTTTGTGAATGTATTTATGTTTTTTTCATGTAACATTTAGAGGTTATCATGTGTTCAAGTATGGGTCCATTTTTTATCAACATTTGGTTTTTTCTTTATTCACATTTGGACTATTTATTTACAATAAATAGTATTAATATGTGGTAAGACTGGGTATTATCATCACGATTGAGTGCATCCTCTCCTCTGATAATTTTTTTTATTTTTCACCCCGCATGACTATTGGGCCCTCTCTCGTAATAAATGTTTTTATTTTGTAGAGGGACAAGTTTGTATGGCCGTAGATCAATTATCCTGTGATCTCAGTCATTCCTTGCCATTCCGTGATGACCCCACTAGTTGATCGCAATATCATGCGTGAGCACCACGTGTCTCATTCGGTGAAGCCGAAGGAATGATAAATACTTTGATGTGTCTTTAATACATTATGCCACGGGTTACTAAAGCAGTTATCAGATGCATGTGTTTTAAATCAATGGAGATGTTATAATCTCAGTAGAAAGGTGCTCGATGGTTAATAACAAGGCTGTCAATTTTGCTAAATGAATAGGATTGCTGATGGTTAAGATCCATAATTTTCCACCATCGCATGATCAAAAGTTGTGAGTTCTTTATTGACTGTGATATCACGGGTGGGTGCCACATGGATCTCCTTGGCAATGAGTAGTATGGTAAAAAATTGATATATCTATTTTATTTTATTTATTAAATACTTACTAGCATATATATTATTTATTAATAATATATATAAAATATGCTGAGAGATATCCTTTTGATGCGTCTATTGTACTATTATAAAATAGGTCCCTCGACAAAGATATCTCTTGATGTATTTTGTATATATTAATAAATAATATATATATGCTATTAGCATTTGCAGCACAACATGAAAAACAAGATAAGAATTACTTTTAGTTATAGAATTATAATCCTAACCCTTCTAATTTTTAAAATCCATAAAATATTTATTATCTATTTAGTTTTACTAATTATCTAATACAATACAACTAAATAAAATAAAATATTCATTTTAAATTAATTAAACAATTATTAATTATAATTTTAGAATAAATTAACAAATAAGATCTATATAAAATCAACATTTCTATTTTTTTTCTTTGTGTCCAAATCATTTCATTTTTGAAAATTATACTAAATTCTAGATATCATAATTAAACAAGAAACTTTATTCTATTCTAATCCTAACCCTAGTTAAACCCTAACCCTATTTGGACTCTAACCCTTACCCTAATTGAACACTAAATCTAATTGTCTTTGACCACTAAGCATAATTGAATTCTACCCCTAACCCTAACCCTAACCCTAACCCTAACTCTAACTAAACCCTAAACCTAACTCTAATAAAACCCTAACCCAAACCTACTTGATTCATAATCCCAACCCTAACCCAAACCCTAATTGAACTATAAAACTAACCTTAATTGAGTATTAACCCTAATTGAACATTTATTGAACTATAAAACTAACCTTAATTGAGTATTAACCCTAATTGAACATTTATTGAACAGTAGTCCTAATTGTACCATAACCCTAACTTTGAACTACAGTTGAACTCTAATTCTTTTCCTAATTGAACCTTAACCCCAAACCTCACCTTAACCTTGACCCTATTTGAACTGTTATTGAATTCATAACCTTAATTAAACCCCAACCTCATGCTCGATCCTAACCCAAATTGAACATTAATTGAACCCTAAACCTAACCCTAAGTGAACACTAATCCTAATTGAACTCTAACTTTTTAGTTGAAAATATTAAAGTGCCTTAGATTTTCCCATTCATCATCATTTATCATTCAATTCCTAATAGAACTCCAAAAATTTATACTTTTATAATGTTTTTAATACACCTAATATTAAGGGTTTAGAGTTTAAGGGTTAAGGGTTTAGGGTTAAGGGGAGAGAGATAGAGGGAGTGAGTGAGTGACCCATTTA
>VDFB02047230.1:246159069-246736903 GCA_007258455.2 Sequoia sempervirens | reverse complement strand
GGGTATGATCAAGATATTCTCCCATATCTTTGAATCTAGAAAACCTACACATTGCACAATTAGTATTTAATGAAAGGCTTTGGCTAAGTCGTCGATGACATGACCACTAGGGTTAATGGCTTAGGCTTACATCACCAGATTAAAATTAAAACCAAACTTTTATTTTAATACTTTATTTCCTCCACAGGGTTTTATTTCACGGAGTGTGGTTGGCCTAAATTGACCATCTTTAAAAAAAAACTTCTCCTTTTAGTGAATTTTTTATTTTGCAAGGGTTGATTTAGTGGTACTGTTGATCTATTTCCTATAGATAAAAATGGTGCCCGCCATCCAATGATTAGGAATTGAAGCATTGTAAAATCATGGGTGAGCACCACGTGTCCTATCCGGGGGATCAAATTTTTGTTATCGCTGACCAACTTCCATTTAATCTGAGTCATTCCCCACCATCCCGCGATGGTGCTTGGGTTGATTGTGAAATAATGGGCGAGTGCCACGTGTCTTATACGATGAAGCCTAAAGAGTAAAGGAAACACTAGCTAGCTTTAAATGTATTAAGGGGAGGATTACTAAAGTGTTCTTGAGATGCACATGTTCTAAATTGATGGATATGTTATAATCTCGCTAGAAAAGCTGCTCAAAGTTTAACGACATGGCTAGTGAATGTGTTAAAGGAATGAGATCATTGATGCTCAGAATAAATGGTTGCCCATCATCGAGCGATCAGAAGTTTTAGTATTGCGATATTGCGGGCAACCACCATGTGGACTTCCTTCATAGTGTATGGTAAGGTGGGCCCCTTATCACCATTTTGGAAATTGTGTCAACTTTTTTTGAAGATGGCCATCAATGATTTGATCAAGCTAAAGAATCGATGACTCAAATTTAAATCTACACCAAATATGGTTCGATCCATTCGTGCAGTGCGAAATTGAGCTTTAATGGAAAATGAGATGCTAACCTAATTTTATCAACAATAAAATCAATTTTCTTGCTTGGTCTGTATCACAAAGCATTGAACTATTTCACAAAGTAGTTTCAGAGCCGAAGGTAGAATTGCGAGTTTCTGCAGCCAAAATTTGGGAGTTTTGCGAACAAAGCCGTGAGTTTATTTTATGTGCCTCCCAGTCATTTTGCAATTGAATTTGGGAAAGGATTAGCTAGATGTGCTATGAGCTTGTTGATGAATGTGTTAGGGCTATATTTTAATTATAGTTGTGAAAAATTGAAGTGTATTTTCTTGTAATTTTCTATCTCTGTTTAGTCCTATCTATCTAAATTATAATGTTGTAAAGAAGCCCTAGTTTGTCCAAGATGGCACCACCCAAGCAACATTTTGGCCAGACTGAATAGTTGAAACGAAACCTATATGATGATTTCCTGGATCAATTTCCCTTGTCAATGAATGATAAGAGGAAGGGATTAGTCCTAATGTGAGGTAAAATCTTGGGGGAAGGGTTATGCATAATTGCTCTAATATTTCTGATGCTAAGGTTCCCCTCACTAGTTTGGAATTGTTTAGATTTTGGTACAGATAGAGGAATTTTCCTCACCCTTTTTCAAATGGATGGATTTATGATATGGGGATGCTGGTGGTACCAAATGTATTCCTTGATGTAGACCTGCTTAGGATAGTGGCTACAAGATATGACCCTGTTACACGGATAATCAAGGACAATGATGGAAAGGTTCTATTGAGCATTAACAGAGAAGAGGTCCAATATATTTTTCACTTGAGTGAACTGAGTGAAGACTTGGTTCCTATTAACCTTGAGGAAATGAAGCAAGAGTATGCAAAGCTGAAATATAGTTTTAGAGCAAGGTTGCTTCCACCTCATCTAGCTAGGGCAGGAGGTTCAAAATTTCATATCAGCCCTGCAGTGACCAGGAACCTTTCAATTTAAATTGTTGTGCAAACCATTTCTTGGCCACTTTCTATTATTTATGCCAAATTTTGGGTTTCATTCATGGTATGGTAATGCCCATTACTTATATTTTCATGGGGGTACAAATACAACACCGTAACTTCTCTGTGACCTATGACTTTGCTTCTTTCTTGGCTAAGAGGATGAATGAAGGGCTGTGAAAGCTATAAAACAATGATATCGACACTCAATTATTTTGGTATTTTATGCTAATGCATATGTTTTTGTTTAAGAATACTGACCTTTTCTCTGAGAGGATGAAATTAACGCAATCTGTTGATGGAGAAATATTGCCAGTACAAATATGGGCTATAGATTTATCTTGTAATAAGGAAAGCACTAGTTATGTGCAATTTTATAATTGTTTTGCTTCTAGATTAAGGGCTAGATTAATGGTGAATATACCTAGGATCCCTAAGGAATTACATGATTTCCTCAGGCCAAAGGAGAGGAAGCTAGAATTAAAGGTTTACCATAACTAGGGTGACATTATCCCATACCCAATCAGCACTATCTTGAGAGTATATGGTTTTCAAAGAGCCCCTCGTATACTGCCATACAATGTGCAACCAAGAGTGGGATTTGCAGAAGTTATGTGGCAGATAGGTTGTATTCATGAGGACAACCTCACTGGAAGGGGTAAGGGAACATTTTTCCCATATTATACAGTGGTGTCTAATTTTGTATTTTTCAAAAGGAGGCTAGACACATTTTGATAGCAATTTCTTTAATGACTACACCATTTTGAGGTGTGGACCAAAGTGGCAGCTTGTAGTCCTAAGGGGTTTCTTTTTTCTCTTTTAGGACAAAGAATAAAAGCTGGAAAATTTGTACATGAGTTCTAATCTCCACAGAGCTTGATTAGAAATGCGTTTGGTTGAATGAAGCCGAGGGCTTGAACAAGGAGAAATGGATAACTTATGGTAAGCTACTAGATGTTGTGCACAAAATGGATCTAAAATATGATCCACTGTTGGAGTTTAGTCCCCACCATAAGAAGATTAATTTTCTAATGGGAAACTTCAAGGAAATGATGGGCACATTGAAGACAACAAAGATAAATTTAGAATTGATTCTGGGTGTACAAGAGCAAGGTACTAGACCAATTGAAACAAGGCCAGCATACCAGCCTACGAAAAGGTGGCCCATTTATAGAAGGAAAAAGGATAATAGTAGTGATGTAAAAGAAGTGGACAGTAAAGGAAAATAGATTATGAAAGTGCCTCCAAAATAAAGTCCAAAATTCAAAGTGCCTAGGGAAATCAAAATTATTGATTTAGAATCATCACTGGAAGACAATCCCTCATCACCACCATTAGAGCCAATCCCTAAGAGGAAAAAAATTGATCAACCAAAAGAGGATCTGATGGATGAGATTATTGTTATTGATCAAGACATGGAAGTTGTTATGCCTTCCCCTCCTAGGCTAACTGAATTAGTTTTATCTTATTTAGATATGAAAGGTAAAAGTGTACAAGATGCAAGAATGGAGGCATGCAAGGAGTTTATAGATGACAATACATTTGTAAAAACTCTTGTATTCTTGCAATTGGTATGGAGGATGAAGTTTGAAGAGTATCAAGATAAATGTAGGCAGAGAAGAGAACTAAGGCCTGACAGGTTAGACCAGAAGAATGGCGAGGAGGTAAAAGCTGAATTAATGGAATAATTCAAGAACATCACTCTTGAAGAAGGAAGAAAACTGGTGAGTCAGGCTGGTGTATTAATTTTGCATGAATGGGAGATTGTAGATGCAATAGCCTTTAATGTTATTATTAAGTCTAAGAATCCCTTTCAAGACTCTGAAGAAGAGGTCAAGACAACATTACAAAACTCTACTTTCAGTGAGGAATATGAAACTTTGACAATTTGGGCATTGGCCCCACAAGGGAGAAAACCAAATGTTTTTGATATTAATCAAAATTTCAAGGGAGGATTGACAATAAAGAGAGCTTCAGAGACCTCAACTATTGAGGCCACTAATTTGACTTTCAATGTGGCCAAATTGGCCCAAAAGAGTGTTGAAAGGGAAGAAGCTGAAAGGAAGAGCTTAATGGAAAAATATAAACTTTTGATTGATGAGTACAACAAGATGTAGCAGAAAAATGTTGAGTTGCAAACTAAAGTGAAGAGGTTTAAGTATAAGTAGAATGGGAAGACATCAAGTGCTTTAGGAATCAGTACATTACCTTCCACAGCAAGGTCAGTGCCTCCTGCTTCTCCAATTGTTTCCACACTAGGATATCCCAGTAAGAATCCTGTCCTCACCCTTTCTTTAGAGGAAGTTGAAGAAGAAATAGAGTGCTCTGTTGATCCTACAAAGAAGCAGCTCTTGCAAAAAATTGATGAATTGCAGGCATCATTAAAGAAAAGTTAGGATGGATCTCTCTTAAAGAAAAAGGAAATTGTTACTACTATTTTGAGGCATTTAAATGAAAAGGTTGATAGCAAATTGCTATCTATACATTCTTTATATTCTTTGTTGTTAGCAGCAATAAAGAATATTGATAGGGATCATGAAGTAGTGATACCAATAACTGACAATTGGATCCCTAGGGCCAGTGATCTTGATATCATGTATAAGGCCTCAAGGTTTGGTATAAATAATAGGCCCCAATCATTAAAGCCTACTCATGTGTTAGTAAAATCATTGCAAGGTTTTCAAACCTTACCAGATGACTTGAGTAGGAAGATTAAGGAGCTGGTGAAGAATTTCAATGATTGGGGTAACACATTGTTACCTAATATAATTGATGAGCAGGGAAAAATTAGGTCATTTCAACAATGGTAGGCTCAAACAAGTGAGGCCATCAATGATCAAATTAATTCAATTTGTGATGACTCATACTATGATTTGTTGGTGAGCTGTATGGACAAAATCATTAGTACCAACTCATTTTTGGAATCTTTTGAAAGGGATGTGAATTAGGTAGTGGTAAAATACACACCTTATAATACCAAGGTGGATGAGGTAATTAATTTTGATTGGCCGACTGATGATGAGTACCAGAATTGGGTAACTAAATATTTGACTGAGGAGGAGTAAAAGGAGTGAATACTAATAGGTGGCAGATCAGATGTTGAAGTTACAACGGTTCTAGTTTTGTGTTAACAGCTTTCTCGATGATGTTTTCTTGTGGGTTTTTGCATCAACGTTCCTCATCTGATATGATGAACAAGAATATTTTTTAGGGTGGTGGTTGTTGTAACAAATTTTGGAATATCACCAGGTGCTCCAATTGACTGGTGATAGGTGTACTTTCTAGCCCGGTGCTTGTTTGCTCCTTCATTTTCTATAAGAAGGATTTCAAGGCTAGAAGTATGGGTTAGAAAGCTAGATAATTTTTGTAAGTTGCCGTATTGTAAAGTCTCGATGGTTTTAGAGAAATGCAAGTTAGGTTTTGAGTCATTATGTAATGTTTTGAGTTCATAGAGATTTAATGTTGTATAACAGTACTAGCATTTGAGTTGAAATGAAAATTTGAGCTCATGTCTCTCCATTGTACATGCATATCTGAACTTTGAATGAAATAACTAAGTTTGTTCTATCCATCTCACTATTTTGGTGTGTATGATTCTATTTTAGCTTTAATTCAAGGAATTAATCAAAATGCTTGAATGGGATTATAGGTAGATATGTGTTGTATAAGGATTTGATAAGTAGTCCTGGGTTAGAATGCATACTGATGAAATTGTAATGCAATATTGTCAGGATCTTATATGTGATGTATTAAATCTGTTATAAACCTCTAGATGCTTATGAATTTGACTCCTGCAATGGATATATGGCACTGATCTAAGTTGTAATTATTAGTGTAGTTTAGTATTTGTTTGTCTTTACCTAGAGCTTGCTACAAATTGCAAATCATTGACTATTTTATACAATGGATTATGTTTAGTTATCTCACACTCTAGATAGTTGATATTGTCTATGAACAACCAATTCTAGTTGATATTATCTTATCGTGTTGAGCTATTAAGTGAGATCATCTGCTATTGTTAATGTTGTTTATAATAATGGTGCAGAGGTTGTAAACACATTAAGAGATCACCCTCCTGGGTCTTGCAGAGCTTGAAGTGTACGAGGCGTTTAAAGTCCTCGTCAGGCTGGTTCTAGGTCCTTCGAAGCCTCTTCTCGATTGGAAATTGGCAATTCCATAGGTAGATTAGAAGACGTACCTAGTTACATTGTAAAAAGAACCACCATACACGCCAACCATTGAACAACCACCTCTACAACTGACTTTTTAATATTTTATGATCACATGAAACATAAAACACACTAATTTCAAGGTTGTTAACATCACTATTGAAATGTTTTAATTTTTTGACCTTTCAAACATTAAAAAGTACATCATTAAATTAACCATGTAATGGCATAAAAATTAAAAATATCATGAATTGATTATGTAACCACATAAGTAAAATATAATTCTATCAAGAAATTAATATCAAATAGATAATATAATTGCATAACTTATACATTTCAATGTCATTGATCTTTTTCTTCATCCAACTCTTTGTCTGTATCATCCGATCTAGATTCAATATTGTAAGGATAGGTCAAATCATCATCATTGTCATCGATATCAGTTTCGATAATGTCATCATCCACATAGATATCATCTTCATGAACATTAACTCCTACATCATCATGATCTAGTTCCTCCTTCTACATCTTCGCCGTGATTATTATTAACTAACTCAAGGATCCTAATCATCATCGACATCATCTTCTAGTTCTTCGCATCTTTTCTTCCACCACATTATACTTTATCGACTTCTTCTTGGATCATGTCTACTAGAAATATCAACTTATTTACCTCGAACCTTCAAGAAAATACTCACTACATTGGTTTAGCAACATAGTTTATTTTATGCATTTATCAACTCTTGTATTAACCATGGTAAATCCATTATCATGTTCAAAAAATAGTTCTCTCATAATCATTTCTATTCAATCATAGTTTCAAAACACATAGGACAATGAACAAAATTAATCCAAGGACTTAAAGTCACACTGGGTATATCATCCAAAATCCCATAGTATCAATTTTTTGATATTTTTGGATGTATGTTGCTTATAGATGAAACATTAGTCACCTGAAATACTACAGTTATACCAGAATCACAAGTTGTCTTCATGTCATCCAACATTTTGATTCAAAATTTATAACCATTGCACCACATAGCCTTGTGGTGTTTCACCTGCAATATGTCAAACATGTAAAAATTATTGCAATATTGTCAGTTGATAAACATATTTATTCTTGGCCGAATGTATGCAAAGAAAACAATCTCAAGATATATATACATCAATATGCTTGAAAATAATTAAATAATATGGGTGATTAATATATTTATACGTACCTGTTTATCTCTTAAACCATATGCTAAATCAATTTCCCTTTGTGTAACATTGGAATCTCCATTACGATGAGCTTCTTTAACCAATGAAGCCACACCTTCCCATTTTAATGAGCGACCAAATTGTTGACATCATTCATTCCATACTATCATCCAATCAAGATTGTTTGTGATGTACAAATGAAGTGCATCCCACTGACCAACTCAGATCAATAAAATTGAAATTCACAAACGAATGAGTAATTAGTTAAATACCATAGTATACGACCTTAATTTATAATTGATGTAAGGATTGAAGATTAAAAAATTAAATAAGTACAATATACATAAAACTATATGTAAATGTATTCCAATTAATCTCCATGATCATCTTATAATTACCCCTCTCACTTTCCTCAATCTAGCTTTCCTCTATTAGGTACTTCCTTCAATTTTTGAATGGAGTTGGGGATCCCAAATGCGACTGCATAGATTTTTTCTCAAGAACTTAGGGAAGATATTCAATTAATGTACACCATGATCCGGTATACCATATATCCCTCCACCATAGAACCTTTAGATGTGCTCTCTTTATCTTAACCAAATCCTTCAAAAATTTCAAGTGCCTCCCAACCATCCACATTGACCCTTGTGTAAAGTAGGTCCAATAATTCAATCTCCTCAACTTGGTGTGTGAGGTAGTGTTCTTGTGCATTGAAAAATGTTGAAGGTAGACACTTTTGCATTTCACACATTGGATGGGGAATTTTTCTCTTCCAATAATTTATCTTTTTATGGATTTCTTTAGATTACAACCATCTACAAGTGATTCAAGGCACAAATATATTAACGATATTTAACAAAAATATACAGTATATTACATACCAAGTAAAAAAATTGAAATTATAAGATGTATACAACAAATTGAACAAATCTCTTTACTACCTCATGTATTTCCAAGATCATATATAACTTTCTTGACATTGTTGCTAAAGTTGTCTGGAGAGATAGAGGTAGAATGTACTACAACAATTATAAAATGATCTTTTCATTATTTTTTCAAAAGTAGTAAACACAATACACTGAAAAGTACATGCATTATACAAGTGTATATAATATACCTGAATAATTATTTTAATGAAGGTATGCCAATCATGGGTTTTCATCCTTGACCCAAATTCACCTTTCTTTTTTATTATATTGTTTATGTTCGCAACAAATCCTATGGGAAATCAAATTTTTTGTATGACTTCTTTTATAGCATTGTTTTGCTACTCTATTAATAACCAAGTAAGGGCACTTATATTAATTTGGTCTACATCGATATTTAATTGAATGACTTTTTTCATTGCATGATTGGCTTCCTGAATGTCACTACAAATTTTGACAATTTTTTCTTTGTCATGCCTTCCATCCAATATTTTCCATAATGTTCCTATTATATTCTTTCCAATATGCATTGTATAAAACAAATGCACAATTTGTAGCTGCTCATAGTAGGGAAACCTACTAAATTTTCTAGGATAAATTTTCAGTCTCTGTGAAGCTGACCATTAATGCCTTGATGAACTTCATGAAGCATATAAGTTAAACAAATTAACAACGACAATAACTGTCAATTACAACATGAGTAAACACAACACAATATAAAAATATAAATTCAAAACATATCATATATGATAGATAAATAATTTGATCCGATGTATAACCTTAACGATTAATTCTATTATATTCCAACTTCCATAGGTGAGGTGTCATTCTTCATGGTTTTGATATAGTCTCCTCTTTCCCATTGCAAAGATGTTTTTCAGTAGTTCGATACTTATGATTTTTTTCGAGGAAGTTCCTATACTCATCAAACACCTACTTTCCTAAACTTGTTGAACGATGAGATTTCATCTCTGGACCACAAATTGGACATGCAAATTTTCCCTTTGTTTGAAGACCTGCATGATCATATATAATTGGATTAAATATGTAATTTTTTTTAATTATATATAATGAATAGATTATTTTAAAAATATGCATGATATGTACTTCATCAAAATAAATATTGTTAAAGTGTAGTCGAATGTTATAACATACCACAAAAATGTGTTAGCCCTGGGGCATCATGAATTGTCAATACAAGCATTGCATGGAATTGAAATTGTCTTTGTCCTATTGGTCTAGAGACATCATATATAGTGACACCATTCCATAACTTTAGTAACTTGTCGATAAGAGGCTAAATATATACATTCATATCTTTAACTTGGTACTTACCTAGTTGAATGAACATAAACATTACATAAGCATTATAACCATTTTATTGCAATATATGTAAATTAATTTACATGACTATTGAATGAAAAAAGTTTGTCATTATGCAACAAATAAGACAAATGAGATGCTACTATGTTAAAGAAAATTGATGTAAACAAATACCTGGAACAATCATTGACAACATTATGTGCTCCCTCTTTATTGACATCCATGGAGGAATGTTATTGTTGATAACACAAATAGGTCACACTGAGTAAATAGATCTCACTCTCCAAATGGATTGACACCATCGCTCCCAATGAAATCTTGAGATTACTAGGTTCTTCTTTAAAGTGTTGCCATTTTTCCTCCATGTCCCTAAATGTAGAGTCATTCGTAGGCATTCGAAGAATGTCATCTCCACTTCTATTCTGTGCATGGTAATCCATAAATTGCTCTAAGCTTTCGCACCTAAATAATCATTTCATATGTGGAATAATGGGAATATAATGAAGAACCTTGCAAGGCACCTTTTTTGTTACTTGATCTGTTTAATATCTACTGATATGACATTTCAAACATTCTATTGCAAATTCATGCTATTTGTGATATATAATATGATCATTGGGACATGTATCTATTGCTTGATACTCCATTATGATAGATTTCATAATGGCACATAAATCTCAGTATGAGCGAGGTAAAATATTTTATGGTGGTAACAAAAATTCACCAATCAATCTACAACAAAAAATAATTTGTTCATATAAATAATATTAATGGTACATATTTCATCCTTTATTTTACTAGTGTTGAACTAACAACAATTAAAATAGATGAAAAATATGACATGTATGACATAACTTAACATTCATGAGATTGCTATGTTTGATAAACCATTCATAACCTTCAAGTTCAACAACAACAATACAATAGAGAGAAGAGTTGTTTGGGAGCCTTCATAAAGGGGCTCATATGCCTTCTCAAGTATAGGTAAATCATGAACATCATCAAAGTCATCTTAATCATCATGATCAACTCTTCCACTAAATGTGTCATCAATCAATGTATTCATACCATCATCTTCAACTGTGTTTTCTGGTGCATGATCATCTTCTTCCACAGGATCATTAACTTCATCTTCAATATTCATAGCTCCATGTTTGTCTACTTGCAAAACTACATTCTCTAGGCCGTGATAATCCATATCATCTGCTATAGGGTACCCCACCTTTATAATAATGATAGACACAAATAAACCATAATCATGATCAAGTGATTATATATATAGAATGTTAAAACGATATAAACATTTACAAATTCAATCAATATAAACACATATAATGAACAACTTATCAATGGATGATAATCATGCCCCCTTCAACGTGACCATGCTTCCTACAATGTTTCTCAACTATTGTGATTAAAAGTCATCTTGTCTTTAAGCCCTTGCAATTATTGCAAGGACAATAACATTTCCCATCACCCTTTCTTTTCAATCTAGCCCACAATCTAGCAAGTGTCTCTTCATTTTTTTTTGGACTAATATTATCTGACATGATTTTTCTTTACCAAGATTGACTATTTAGATCTTCAAAAAATATCAAACTCACACTCCAATAATTTTTATTCATAGACATGTAACATAATCTAATAATTCTGATATTTTACACCAAAAAAATCTGGCATGCAACTGCCCCTACAAAAGAGAAGATAGTCTGAAGTTAATGACCCCAAAAAACACTTTAAAATGCTAATTCCAAAACTTATTAAATTAAGAAGCATTGGTAAGAGCATGATTAGGGTATAAACCCTAGGCCTCCGTAGAAACATAAACAATAACTATAGCGGATTAGTGAGGTTGCAATACTAGAAAGATTGAGATATTGTAGGTAATAACAAAATCTTACAATCTAAAGATTGTATCCAATAACAAGCACACTATGTAGCTTAGTGATATTTGTAAATTCAATCTACGGTAAGAAGAATGATAGTCACTTGAGATGTGACAGTCAAAAAGAGGTTGAGCAGTAACAAGATAATAAAGCTCAAACCTTGCATAGTAAAGTGGAGATTTTAACAGTGAGTTTCCTTACCCCTTTGCTGGCCTTAAGGGTTTTTCAAATGCTTTTGGTAGTGTTAGACAAGGAAAATGCAACTAGGGAATGACTATACAAATTAAGTAAAAGTGGTAATCATAGGTTCAATATTTCTTCTTAGCCATTAATGTATAATGGAGGTAGTGGATTGCATATTTGAGCAGTGTTTTGAGACTCATCAAAGATGGGAGAATAGTGAATAATACCTTGTGGATTGTGAAGTAGTGTCAATAAGGTTCAAGGATCTTAAGAACTACAATACCATGAAACAATGAGTCCCCTATATTAAGTAGGTAGTCTATAGGGCATAGTTATATTTTATAGAATGATTCTCATGAAATGAATCTTCAAGTGATAGTGAGTGATTTGTTTGAGATTGCAGCTGAGGGTTCAATACCCATTCTTAAAGGAAGTTAGTAAAGCATTAAATGTGCAAGAAAATAAAATCATACATGACTAACAATTCAAAATGTTATCTTGCATCATGACCTGAGTTTGAAGACAAAAATCTCATTGTATGTTTATGATGAAAGTGGTGACCTTAATGGTCAATCACTGGAAACCATGATTTTAAAACATGCTATTGTGACTATGGAGGCAACATTTTAAGCAAGGCAGTGAGTGGTGGTTTGGAACAATGGCAGGTATGAAGGACTTGCTTTATATGCATACTATGCAGTCTAGCTTAAGACACCATTGTTAGAAGAGATTGAAGGTGGATTATGGAACTCAAGGGTTACCATGAAAATGATTAAAGAAAACATTGAGATCTATTTAAAATCCACTATCATGAAGATACTAAAGAAGTCACATGCAAAACCCTAGTAGCTGGAGTAATGAATATAGTTCTAAAGAGGATAGTGTGTTGGGGCAGATTTAGGAGATCTCCACATTATCTAATTATAGGGAAATACATCATTTATTTATTTATTTAATTAAAAGAAATCATTCTAAACCCCATATAGGATACATTCATACTTCAAAATCCTCTAAAGGAATTTGAGATTATGCAAATATATGTCAAGTAACATTCATAAGGTTTAGAAAATCTTGATCACTCTCTAGAATAGCCCATTAAACATGGGTTGTGCTTGAATGCACTACATAATTGATATAACACAACCACTCTACATATCAACTAGAGTTATAGGCTCTTTATTGCAGCAAGAGGTACTCACTCTTCAATCATGCTATAATTACATCTTAACCTGTTAAACTTGAGAAAACCTAAATGCACCCAATGATGATTGATACCTACATTATACAACCTGAATTAACTACATTATATGAGTGCCTCTATTTCTATCACAACATAGCCACATTAAACTTGGGTCACACATGAATGCATCCTGTATTTGTTATAGCACAACTATACTGCATGACCAATAGAGTTATGGATCACATAATTATAGTCACAAGAATCTGTTCCTTGGTTGTTATCTTATGGTGATTCCACACAACAAAATATGTACATGAAATTCTCAAAACCCTAAACCTCTAAAAATGAAATCTGATTAGATGTTGCTTTAAAATATTATTTTCAAACCTGGAACTACAAATTTGACTTCACAACTGAATTCTGCAAAAAGACAATGACTACCCTCAACCCGGCGATATCTTCTTGAATTTTTTCTGATTTTTCCCAAGAAAATTGTCCTTAGTTCTCCACAAACTATCTCAAGTAGAGAAAAACACTATCACAATAAATCAGGTGTGAACTCACTTTTCTTTATGTCAACAACAATTTGATTTTTTTCTATTTTTCATGTTTGTCAAAAATTCGATGAAAATTATAGCCAACATTTCAATGAACACCAGGTTCATCAAATTTTCGATGAACGTAGGGGATTAACTTTCAAAAAGTTGAAAATTACACAACAAATTTTACAAGCACCTGATGATACATCAAATTATACATATTTCGTTGGATAGTTTTGTCAAATTTTGCAGTCAAATGAGTTAGTGATTTTGCTAGTATATGGAGCCTAATGAGACTTGGAGGTTAAATTTTCCCCTCTTTTATTGGTGTGGTTTCCCCTGAATTATTTGATAGGGTCAAGGGGCGGCACCCCTAGCACGCTCCCTATCATGATACAAGGTAGGGTCGAGGTGCAGTGCCCCCGAAACCTCTCACAGTTTTTATTATTTTATAAAGGTGTTGGGTGTTATTTTTTCTATTGGCCAACATAAAAAAGCCCTAATTTTGTAACCAACATAAGTATTGATAAATGGCTAAGGGTTTGGGTTCTATTAACATTTTGTATTGTAGCATTTGCAGTGGTATTGAGTTGCAAGGATTACTGGTTGTAATTAGTTTGATTTACTTGATAATAATATTGGACTCTCTGTTGGTGGACGTAGCCCAAGGTTGGGTGAACCACATTAAATATTGTCTCTTGCTATTATTATTTCTATGTTTTTCATTCTTCTGTTTAATCTTCATTTGCATGTAATCAATATTTTCTACATTCAATTCCTAACACATTCCACAAGTAAACACTTCCATCCCACAAGTAAACACTTCTATCTCACAAGTGAATAATTCAATCCCACAAGTAAATACATGTATGCCAATAGGAGGAACCTCACAAGATGCAACTAAAATACATACCTCCTTATTTGGTACTCAAGGCATGACACAAGGCACACCACTTACCATAGAATCTTCATTGTCAAACCCCAAAATTTTCCTTAACACTACAATAGCTATACCCAACACACAAGGAAACTCTCATGGTCATATCCTTGTGAGCTCATCCAACACATCCTATAACATACCTATTCCAACTCAAAACATTCCAACCCAAAACATTCCAAATCATAACATCCCAACCCAAAATATACCAACTCAAAACATGACGTATACATCCCATTTCAAAAACAAAACCCATCCTACACCCACACATTAAACCAAAACCCATCACATATCATTGAATTGCAACATGGCTATATAGACCCAAATAATACACAAGTTGAAGTCTTGGAAACATGAATGGATGCCCTTCAACAATAAATGGAAAAAAAAAAATGACAACCAAAAATCCATACACATCCCAAGACTTATGTCCATTTCCTTTTGACAGAAATTTATACATGCCACCCTTTCCACAGGGATATGTCATACCAAATTTTCCAAAGTACAATGGGAGGTGTAACCCTCTTGAGCACATAAGGGAAATTACCACACATTGCATGGAAATCTCATTTGAGCCCACATATCTCATGAGTCTTTTCTTATGAAGCCTTTTGGTATAGCCCTTGAATGATTTTCTAAACTTCCAACTAGCATAAAAACATGGAACAAATGAGCCAAAAAATTCATTGAACACTTCACTTTTAACATTGAAAATGAAATATCAATAGCCACCTTATGTCAGACTACCCGTGAGGAAGGAGAAAACTTTATCACCTTCTTTCAATAGTGGCAAATCTTAGCTACTCGATGTCTGGTTGAGATACCCGAAAAACAAAAGGTCACTATTTCCCTAGAAAACCTCAACTTAAATTTGAGAAGTGAACTAAGGGTACAATGTTGCACATCATTTGTGGACCTAGTGGAAAAAGGAATTTTCATTGAAATGACTCTCACTAAAAAAGGTGAACTCAAAATGGAAAACAAGACCACAAGCAACTAGAACATCCCAAGCGACAAGAACAAATATTGGTCTCAAAATAAGAATGTCACCAATGATGGAGTTGTTCATGCCAAGACCATGCATGCAAGTCCTATAATTTCACTTAGTGTCCCTAATGCATCAAATAATATCTCAAGAGCTTTCAACCAAACTATTAATGTTGTTCAAAACCCACAACAACCAAGAACACAAAGGAAATTCCCAAAACGGAAATACACCACACTTGGTGAACCAATTGAATCAATCTTCAAATAAATCTTACAACATAATGTCATGCAACTTCATGAGCCTAAACAATATGATCTTGGATAGTTCAAACCCTCCTAGTGGGATGATAATGCATTTTGTGACTATCAACAAACTAAATGACATAACCTCTCGTAGTGTTGATAGTTGAAGAACATTATACAAAACCTCATAAAAAATGGTACTATTGAGGTTAATCGACAAGCATAACAACTGAATTCAAACAATGACCATAAAGTCTTTTTGGATCCATTGCATGACCATGGGAAAGTAAAATCCCCCAATATAGGTAATAATACCAATAATAACTCAGCCAATTACACAAATGTGAAATATGACTATGAAAATTCCACTATCATAAATCATATCTGAGATAGCGATGAACATGTTAATACCATCATGATTAAAAATGATCATGTATGTGTTATCAATATGCACCATACCAAAATAACCATCCAAGACGCTCCTCCAAAGTAGTAACAAGCACCAAAAGCCCAATATGACCTAATTAACCAATTAGGAAAGACACTATCAAAAATTTCTATCCTAGAACTATGGCGAATATCTCCAAACCATAGGGTCATCTTAGATAAATCCTTACAAAACATGACCATACCTAATGATCTTAATTTTAATTGCTTTGAATAAATGGTTGGATACTTGACCAATTCCCACAATGCTACCTTCTCTCAACAAGATTATGCCACAAAAAAGCTAAATCATAATAACCCTTTACATCTTGAGGTCCTTGTCCATAAAGCTAAAGTCAGACGAGTCTTGGTAGATGAAGGAGCTAGGTTAAATATTTGAACTTTAAATCATGATAGCTAGTGATCCTGATCCATTCCAATATTACACCAATTCTAGTGGAACTACATAATTTCAAGTGTTTTTCAATAATTAAGCTTCATCATCCACTTTGCCACATTACATTGATCCATCTTCATTGACTAAAGCATCCATTTAATCTACCATACCATCAAACCCCAAGGTCCAAGTCTATGACATGGGATGTGGAGAATATCATATGAACAAGTTGTAGACAAATGAAAATGTTATCATTGCCAAAGATGATCATACTTCCAATATGATGTCAAGACAGTTTTAGAAGGAGCACAAATAGATGGTCGTGCTTGGTTTGAAATCTCTCAGGATCCTGATGATACATCTACTTTTTTCATATCTACCTTCATGCAAGTTTTTAATGTCCATGATAACCCCATGTTTGGCAATGACATATATGATAATATTCTCTTTCATCTTGACCCCACTAAGTATAACCAAAAATCATCCTTCCATACCACCTACTCTAGGTTAGGGTAAGTCCCCCTTACTCTCACCTCTACTAAGCCATCTTTCTAGGTCAATAAGGATGTGCAAGCCTCTATTGACATGAATAGTACTGAAAAGGCTAGTCTCAAAGACAACATTGTTGACATAATCAATCCTATTCATTCTCCAAGCATTCCAATCAATCCATAAACTTCATTCATTCCACTCACATCCATCCACATCATAAACATGAATCAACAAGTCATATCTAAAGAAAAAGACTAAAGAAAATTCCAAGAATCAAGAATGAAAATGCCTTCAAAAAGAGATCAAGAATCAAAAGACATGTTGAAAAGAGAAAATCAGAAAGCATTGGTCTCCAAGAATGCTCCTCCATCAAAAATCACTGGGGGCATCTATCAGCACACAAAGTCAAATAAAGAGCTTGTTGATCCAAGGTCTTCATTTCCATCACTTTCACTGATTCCATACATTACATTCAATTTGTCCCTATGTGCTTATCATATCACCTTCATTGATGATGTTTTTCAATGTACCTTTGACGACAACCCCTCGACGTACCCTAGCTCATCAGTTTCCCAAACTCGTTTTCGTCTAAAGCCTGGTAGCCCACAGAGTGTGCAAATTAGGGATCATACCTTAGCCTCTTCCATTCGTCACTTTTATCATCCATCATATTTATCGATTATATTCTACATCAAAATCAAGTCCTTTCGTCGAGCAATGTCATCCAAATAGGATGAATGCATCATCACAACATATCAATTCTACACATAGCTCTACAAGGCCTTGTCTTAGTCATGAAAAATAAAAAAATTAATAAACATCATTACCTTGATGAAAACTTAGAAAATAGGTTTCTTGGTAACACCAAAAAAAATAAAAAAAATGAAGAGAAATAATTCATCGAATAGTGAAAACCACCTCGGTGGCACTTTGGATAAGTACCATGGTGAAAACCTAGCCAACAAGCACCATGTATTGTTGACCTTGCTCCATAGTCTACCATCATTCTAACCTAACTTTCCATGTCATTTACTTCACCCACTCTTTCTATATCATCTATAATAATGTTTGGTCATGCTTTCCATAATTTGAAGCGATTGACATTAAGTGTCCTTTTGTTGTCTTCCTAACTTATCCCATTCCAATCCTAATAAATTGGTCTTATGCCTGACTAGGGAAATACTTAACTTCCTTCATTGGATTGTACATATGTTAATAAAGGTCACAAATATTCCTAAAAAGCCAAAAAAAATCAAATATTCCCAAAAAGCTAAAAAATAAAATATTTCCAAAAAGACAAAATAATAAAATATTCCCAAAAAGACAAAAAAATCAAAGATGCCAAAAGACAAAAAATCTAATATTCCCAAAGAAAAAGTCAAATATTCAAAAGACAAAAATCAAATATTCCCAAAAGACAAAAAAAAAATCCCAAAGACAAAAAATCATAAAATTGCAAAAATCAAAACAAATCATAAAATTGTAAAAATCCAAAAATCAAAACATGTCAAAAACACAAAAACATCCAAATAAATTGCAAAAATCCCAAAAACAAAGTCAAAGTCAAAGTCAGTCATGTCAATCTAAGTACAACCAAACTACATTGCCTCTATGACTAAACGTAGGAAAGGTCATTTGTCGATGTGCCCTAGGCCATTAGGTCAATCCTCTTAGGTGTTGTTGAATAAAATCATGACTTAGTCCTTTGTCAATAAAACAAAGTCATGTCATGTCAAACTACGAGGTCTCTGCGCATTGCTATGTAGGCAAGGCCATCTATTGATGAGCCCTCGAGGCCACCTAGGCAGTCCTTTAGGGTTCGCCATGTCAGCCAAATAAGTCAGACATTGTCATCAAACATATAAATAGTCATCAAAACATCAGACAAGTCACACATCAACAAGAAAAAAATTCAACAAGGTCACTCAGTCAAATAAGAAAAATTGTCAAAAAAACCACATAATCAAACCGTCAAATAGTCAACTTATGTCTTATTCAGGATGTTCCCTTCTTCAATCCATACATTTTCATTTAGTCAAACATTGTCATTTTACTTATAAAGTTGGTCACATGATCGAAACTAGACTCGACATCTTATACAACATGTTTCTTTCTTGAAACTAGGCTTTGCCAAATAGTCAACTTGTCAATCACCTAGTCAATTAATTAATCATCAAACAAATCAAATTTTGGAAAACACTCTAATTGGTTGTTGACATTGTGGATTGTTTTGTCTTATCTTTCTTTTGGAATTTTTTATGTGAGTCAGGTTACTAGTTCCTCGAGGATGTCCCACAAAGGACTTAGAGGAGCAATGATGTCTCTTGACTCTTTTCTTTGATTTTTGTTTATGGATTGTCTGGGCAAAAGGACTAGGGCAACTTGGCCCTTAGTATGAGCTAGAACATTCCTTGTCTACAACTATCTTTTTTCATGTGGATAACTTTTCACACCTTGTCTATGTCATACCATGGTGTTTTTTGTCCATTTTTCTCATTCTAATGCCCAACGATGTTTCATGTAAGGACTATTATGTTTTGGAAAAATATTGAAGTCATTCTAATACTAACATCCATGACTTTTGTGCTAACATTTCTTCTATCATTCATCCTCTAATCTTCTCATCCATTTCGAGAGCACACTCATGTTCTTTGAACCTGCATGTCCTCTCTCTCTGAGAGGGAATATCACTACCTCCTCACCATCCTTTCTACCCTATTATCACCAGGGAAATTTCTAGACTAAATTGCTTTGACACAACAGATAAACTGCATTGTATCAAATAGGGACAAAATGTAGGCAATAAAAATTGTCCTAGGCCTGTGACTCCTAGATTCTTCATCATTTCCCCTTTCATTCTTCTAATGTCATATTATTAATTAAATAATTTTAATTATTTAATTAATTCATTTCTATCTTTATTCTTCCTTGATTAATTAAATAAATTTTATTTATTTGATTACATCACTAATTAAGTCCTTTTCTTTATAAAATTAAATAAATTTATATTTATTTAATTTCTATGTTACTTTCTACTATAATTAGATAACTATTTTAATTATTTAATTATTCATTAGCCCTTTCTCTCCTAAATTAAATAAATTTCATTTATTTAATTTTCTCCACTTCTTGCAATTTTGAATTAAATCATTATTTAATTCAAAATGATTCCTCCTATGTTACATTCTTCTATAATTAATTAATATCTTTATCATTTAATTATTCAGTGGTCACCTAAATTAAATAATGTTTATTATTTAATTTTTCCCTAACCTTATTCCATATCTCATCTCTTAATCTTGGCCATTGATTATTGTCCTTTCATCCTAGCCCTTCATGCAAAATTGACTTCCCTATAAAAGAACTTTGTTATTGTCATTTCATCATCTTGGAACCTTTAGCTATTTGGAGTCCTATTTCTATCTTGTTATCATCTTGTATCCATGGTCCTTTAGAATCTTCAATATTTTTCTTTTTTCATTATCATAGGCCATATTGCATACTCAAAATATGAGGGAAACCACACTATTCAAGAAAAATCTAGAAGTGCAATGGAGGTGAATCAATGAAGGCATGAAGATTTGGTAACATTGTTCCATAGTTTATGTCTTTATGCTTATTTGTGCTTCATTGTTGATTAGGGTCTTATTTGCATGATTATTTTCCAAACCTTAATATTTTAGCCCTGATTACAAAGATCAATGATTTACTCATGGATCAAATCCTTAATATAGTGCACGTGGATCTCAATTTGTTTGGTCATCTAATAATGGATCAGATTGTAAGAGATATGTATTACATAATGGTTGTTAGAAAATATGACTATGGTCTTCCGAAAGGGAATACCAATTTTAGTGGCAATGATATAAACCCAAATGGCCTGAATAGTAGAATTAAATGATCCTTGATAATTAACCTTTGTAGATGAGAGAGAAATAGTAGATGTATTCTTTCTTAATCAACAAAGTGGATTGAAACCAAGGCAAAAAAAATACCTAACGTAGATTTATATCCAGAAAATTGCCAGCATAATCTAAATTTGTGTGTTCCAATAAGTCAAAATCCACACTCACTACATAATGAATCCCATAACTGTGAGTACCCTAAATGTGGTGGAGAATCCAATTAGTTCCTTTCCAGCATAACTCATGTGGATCCTAAATAAATTGAGAGATCATTCCTATAGCATATAAAATAACATGTCTCATCTACGTCAAATATTTGAGACTACCAACAAGTTTTCATTTCAAATAATTTTCATCCACCAAAAGTGAAGAATACTTAGCCTCAAGTTTGAACCCTCAGAGGAATAAAGTTGGTGCAAGATTGTAGTCAACCATACAAAACCTATGGGTGATATCAAGTGCATAATTAGGATTTACAAGGGAGATACTTAAGAGGACTGAGTGGTATTAATCCCCAAGAAGTACTGCAATAAGCCCAAGTCTTACATCAAAAACTAATCATAAAGGGTAGTTTTCACTGTCGAAATGGTGGATGAGTGACTTCCTAGGATCAAGAATTCATTGATATAGAAAAGAAAGAATATGTGAGTATTATTCGATTGAAGAATATAGACATTCGGATTAGAATGGAAATGAGTGAACCTAATTATTAAAAATAAGGATTTCATCTTGGCATATGAAGTCTAAGGAACATATTTAAGACCATAAGGAGACTTTCAAAGATGTCAAAAAACCTGAAGGACCATGTACGAGGCCTTGTGCCTACTCCATATGTTGATTGTAGGTTGTCATTGATTTCAAATTGATGTCAATAGGTTATTGATATTGATAATGGATATTAAAGGATGTTAAGATTGTTAGATGTGAAGTTTTTCAAAATAAAGAAGATTGTAGAAGTACAAGTATTATCAATTGTCTCAAGGTTTTGGAAGCATCTACCATGTTAGTAGTGGTTTGACTACCTTAAGATAGTTAATTAGGTTGTTATACCATGTCGGTTATGGAATCATCATGAGTGTGATGCTCTGTAATGATATCATTTTGGTAGAGAGATTAACTAATATAGGTGGCATTTCTTTTAGAAATGCAATGTTGCTCTACAATTTTGAAGGAGAGTGTTCCTACACTATTTCTATTATTTTCTTGAGTTTTTGGTGGAATGTTTCAGTGTGCAAGGAGTTTTGAAGTAACAAAAGTTTCATCAAGCTATTAAAAGGTTGAGGCATGTTCGGTAGCAGCTACAAGCATGCAAAATTAAAATCAAGCATGTAGAGTGAGGATAGGACCTCTTTAATGTTCCCATGGTGGCACAAGGTCTCATGCTCTTTTGGAATTAAGTTTGGACCGATGTATTACATGTTTCATGTAATTTGAATTTTGGTCAACCCTATGTTGTCTACATTGGTGTGGATCCCTAGCCCGCATATAAGAGTGTTAATGCAATTTCATGTATATATTTCAAAGTTTTAGATGTATTGTAGTGTGTACTAGTACAATTCTGCACTTATATAGTGAATGTATTAATGATTATAGTGAAAGTACTATAGTGGGATGTACAATTATTTCATAGCAGAAGCATGAAGAAAAGAGTGATTTCTAGTATTAATATGTCTATCATTTAGAGTTAAATTTCAAATCCACCAATGTTTTAGTTTTAGTAGGATTGGTGCTCTACCTATTGTATTTACTAGGTAGAGATTGGTGTCTCCTGTAGTTTGGTGCCTACTAAATATTTTGGGCATTGGTGTCTCTTGTAGGTTGGTTCCTACCGAATCTTTCAGGGATTGGTGTCTCTAGTACATTGGTGGCTACATCTCATTGTAAAATTCACTTATTATATTCTTGCTTGTGAGAGATTATTGGAGTGGTTTTTCCCATCTTGGTTTTCCTCATAGAATAAGGTGTTATGTGTTATCTAGTGACGTGCTTCAATTTATTTACTTCCTAGCTTTTATGGTTCAGTTCTCTTCATGTTGAAAATATATAGAGTAGTTGTGAAGTTTCTGGAATTGTTTTGATTGTTTAAATCTACTATTTCACCCTTGATCTTAGTAGATTATGTGCCGTTCAATTGGTATCAAAGCTACATTGCTTTGAAATTTTTTAACAACTTAAGGTAGATATGTGATGGGATAGGAAAGTTCATCTGGAAACAAAGTACCAATTTTTGATGGATCTAATTTTACATTTTGGAAAGTTAGGATGGAGTCATATTTGATGGCTTTAAGAATAAAAATATGGATGTGAGTTGTAGAAGGATACGGGACTCCTTAAAATCTCCCTCCCCAGGATCAAGCAAGAAACAAATCTTTTAAGCTCAATGCTAAGTCTAGGAATGTTATTTTATGTGGTTTGACTAACAATGAATTTGTGAAAAGGATTGATTGTAGAACAACAAAGGAAATATGGGGGAAAATGGAAAATATTTATGAAGGTGATGATAAAGTGAAAGAAGAAAAGTTGTAAACTTATAGAGCTCATTTTTAAGGTTTGGGGGTGAAAGAAGATAAAAAAATACTATATTCATGCTATGGGTTGATAAAATTATCAATCATATTCAAGGACTTGGAAAAATCTTGGAAGAGAATGTTGTTGTAAAGAAGGTTCATAGATCCCTACCTAGAAGGATCGATCTTGAAATATATGCTATTGAAGAAGCTAAAGATCTAAATACCTTAAGGATGATTGAGTTGTATGAAACACTAACTACATTTGAAATGTGATTTGAAAATGAAGAATCTATAAGGAAAGAAACTTCTTTTAGAGTATATTTCAAGTAGGTTAATCAAGATTCTAATTATGGATCAAATTTGGAAGTTGCAAAGAGGTTCTAGCAAGTATAAAGGTAAATTACCTTTCAAGGGCTTCAATTATGGAGATGTTGGACATTTTATGGCTGACTATCCCAATAAGAATTTACTAACATTTTTTAGCAAAAGAATGGGATGAAATATTTTTAGAGCAAATCCAAAGGTTAGAGGAAACCTTAGAGTTTCTACACTAATGAAGAAGAAGAATATTCCAATGGAGAAGAGGGTGAAGATGCATCCAAAGAATAAAATGGAAAAGTTGTGGTTATGGCTTTTGAAACTATTGATGGTGATGCTAAAATAGGTCCTAGAGAAAATGAAGAAGTAGATCATGTGAAGAACTTGTTATGGGCCAAAAAATAAATTAAGAAGTTGAATGCTAGAATTACAGAGAAGATAAGAGCCAAATAAATAATTACAAAATATTTGAAGAATGTTGAAAGGATGATTGTTGACCTAAAGACTTGAGAAAAAGAAGTAAAAAGAGTTGAAGATATTTTGATAGGAAAATTACTATCAAGAGATAAAGACTGTGAAAAGAGTGAAGCATAAGTTGTTGTAACTAGAAAAGAGTTTGAGAAGGAAAATCAATAGTTGTAGTTGAAGTTTAGTAAGAGTATTGGAACTCTAGATCAGATATTATAAGGCCAAAGAGTTTCAAAATGGAAAAGGGTATGTGCAGGATCATGATGGACCAAAAATTGGCGATATGTAAGTGATACGATGTCCCATGTGGATGACGAATTTTTTTTTACCCAAAATTGATAAAACGAAAAGGGTTTTTAAAGCAAATTCTCAGCTTTTGACCAATATAAATCATGCTTTACTTTCAATTTAATAAATAATTATGATTCATTTTCTATGTGAATTATGACTAAAGTCCTAATTGATAGGTTGATTGAAACACATCTATATCTTTCAAATGGTATCACATTTTTTGAATCCAAAACATGTGTCACATTCTAAGCTTTGCATACTATAGGATAAAATAAAATAAAATTGAATTTCATGAAGTTTTGACCAAGTTAAGGTGGTCAGACATACAGTTTTAATATTTTTTAAAAGTTGTGATAAGAAATTCATAATTAATTATTTACTTGGAAAAAAATTACAAAAAATATGCATCACATTGAGACATGATTCCTCTAATTATACCTAAAATATTATAATTTTTTTTATAATTTTATTGTGGTTAGGGTGGTCAGACAAATACCTACTTATTTTTTCCCTGAAATTTAAGCACTATTGCATTGAAATTTCAAAATTTCACCAAATAGATTAAAAAAAAAACCTAGTAGTTTAGAAACTACATTCAATTTTCTATAGATTCTATTCTTACATATTTTTGAAATAATATAGATAACTTATTCAAATTTTTACATCAAGTTGCCTAACTCTGATTTTTTGATTTTTTTGCCACTTAAGGGCCTGTTTTTTCCATGATGATCCTGCACATACCCACAATCAGAGTAGGTTTTGATGATCAACAGTAAAAGGTGAAAGAATAGTGAGAAAAGACCACTAAGTCTAGTCTAGATGTGACAAGTTATAGAAGTTCAAAATCAAAAAGTACAATGACAAGTGATGGTAGTATGACTCAATATGATGAATTTGTTCAAGTGTGGAACAAAAGGAGGAGATCTGGAAGACAAGTATATAATACTAGGTCATTTTTTTCTTTTTCTAGTTATTATTTTAATTTTAATGATTATGGACATAAAATTGTAGATTGTAGAAGAGTTCTTGTAAGAAGAAATGATTTTGTCAGTAATAATGCATTTGCACCTCTGTTTAATTTTAATGTTATTTGTTTCAAGTGCAACAATTTTGGACATATTGAAAAGAATTGTAGAAGTAATTTTATGAGTTCCCTATTACTAAAAAGAGAAAGAAGTGATGTTCTAGAGACATTCTAGAAGAAATTTCTTGAAGAGAAGAATTTAGATAAGTCTATGATTTCTCGAACAACATTGCATTCTTAGAAGGAGAAGAACCTGTGAATTATTGATAGTGATTTCTCTAGTCACATGACTAGAGATAAATTTTAGTTTATGAATTTCAAGGAATTTGAAGGTGGTTCAATTACTCTTGGAAACAATTCAATTGCTAAAATATTTGGTAAGGGGCTTCAGGAGAATTCACTACCACCAATTCACCTCTAGCAATTTATCACCCATAATTCATCATCATGAAAAATTCATCTCTAGGAAAATTCACTGCCAGTAATTCATCATCATGGAAAACTCACCACCAACAATTTCCTAATTGTATATGCTATGAATTATCCATGGCGATGAATTGCTAGTGGTGAATTTTCTAGGACAATGAATTGTTGTTGGTGAATTTTCCATGATGATGAATTGTTGGAGGTGAGTTGCTGGTAGTGAATTTCTAGCAATGAATTTTCCAAGAGCACTCGTAAGGGTACCTTAAGTCTTGATGGTGGTAAAAAAAAGAGACATGATTTTTTGTAAGTTGAAGGTTTAAAACATAATTTTTTGAGTGTCACTCAGATGTGTGATAAGGGATATCACTTATCCTTTAGGGTTGATGGTTGTGAAGTCAAAAAATCAAGTAATAGTGAGCTAATTATGGAAGGAAGCAAGACATATAGTGATATCTATCATCTTAGTGAGTTGAATGGAAAGATTTATCTCAATGCATGAAAGTATGAAAGTTGGATTTGGCGTAGAAGATTAGGATGCATAAATTTTGATTATAGTGTCAAGATTAGCTCAAAAGGGTTGATCTAGGATATGCCAAGAATCAAGAAACCATAATCAATCAGTTGCAAGCCATGTCATGAATGAAATGAGATAAGAATAAATTATCTTTCCAAGGATTATTCCAAATAAAATTCATTGGATTTTTTACGCACAAATATATGCAGACCAATGAGGACTAAGAGTCGACAAGGAGATAGGTATTTCATGATGTTGATTGATGATTATACTTAGATTAATTGAAGTACTTATCTCAAAGAAAAATAAAAATATTTTGAGAAGTTCATATCATTTAAGGCTTTGTTGGAGAATGATATTAGAAGGAAAATCAAATTATTGAGATTAGAGAGAGGGGGAGAATTTACAATTGAGAATTATGGGAGATGCTTTCAAGAACTCTACAACAAAATGTAGTTGCAGAAAAAAAGAACAAGGTTGTACAAGAGATGGCAATGCCAATGCTAAATCAAAAAAATATACTAGATATGTGTTGGAGAGAAGTTACACAGACAACTATATATATTTTGAACAAAGATCAAACCAAGTGCAAGATAGAGAATACTCCATATGTGTTATGGAAAGGAAGACCGACATCAATAAGGCATAAAAAAATTTGGAAACAAGTGCTATATCAAGAGAGATGAAGAAAATTTGGGTATGTTTGATTCAAGATTAGATGAAGGAATTTTTCTTGGTTACTCTTTAAGAAGAAAAGCTTAAAAATGTTATAATAGAAGACTAAAGAGGATAGTTTAAAGTGAAAATGTAAATTTGATGAAACTATTCAAAATACTACTATTTCGAAGGAAGAAGATGATGAGGAATCAATTCATAGTAATGTTGAAGATCTAGAAGAAGTGGTTACAAAGACTTCATCTAAGTATATTTAGAAAAACCCCTCTGTAGATTAGATCATAGGTTGCAAAGATAGTGTGGTCCTTACCTAGAAGAGGGTGGAAAGATAAAGGGAACAAGTAAATTTTTCTTTACTATAAAATATTGAACATAAGACATATACATAAAAAATAAAAGTAGGATGGATAGAATCAGTGGAGGAAGAGCTGAAAGAGATTATAAAGAATGAAACTTGGGAACTTATTCCAAGGCCTAAGGACAAAAATTTGACTAGAACAACGTGGGTTTTAGGAAACAAGCTGAATGAAGAAGGTGAAGTCATTCAGAACAAAGAAATACTTGTGTATAAAGGGTATGCTCAAGTTTAAGGTATAGACTTTGAGAAAAAAAATCCTTTGGTGGATAGACTAGAGGCAATCAGGATATTTCTAGCTCTCTCAGAATTCAAGAATTTCTATTTTTGTAAATAGGTGTTTTACCTATCTATTCATTAGTAGGTCCTATTTACATGTTAAGTATACTTAGGTCCTAAGAGGTAATCTTTCTAGAAGGTGTTAGTTTTCATTAGATATTATCTTATCTTTTGAATTTAAAAAATGTGTCCTAGTTAATTAGGATATGTTGTCACATGACATAGGATTAAGATAATTTTCATAATCCTTTTAAATCCTATGTCTCACCTTGGATATATAACTAGGTGGTATCATATTTAATTGATATATTAAATTCTTTGTTAATAAATTCTATTTCAATCTTGGGCATTGGATATTTTCTTTGTGTTTCTTCATTGTCAACCAATATCCTTTCTATTTATCAGACCACACATAGTGGAGCAGGAAAGAGTGTTGATTTGACACCAGGTTCCATCCTAATCTAAGATTTTCATAGTAAATATATAGTTGCAGGTTGATCACCAATCTTGAGTCTACACCTTCTCACATTTTACTCCTATTGATTCAATACATGTTCACATTGTTGCATCTAATGAGGAAACTTTTGACGAGATTCAATATGGTCATTTGAAACTTGGTATTGTTTTATCTACTAAGGATCTCATGACATGTGCTAGTATTCCATCTCCTTCATCTACTATTGTACTTGAGGATGTTTTTTTGTAATATTTTTGGTTCCTTGTGATTCATTACAACAAGAAATTCATCATCTTATAGAGATGGCTATTTTGGATGAGTACTTGATAGATATTGTTGGATTGTTCTGTGAGTCCCACATTTTAGATTTGGGAGAAACCATTGATTGCATTCATCTTCTCTTTGATGGATATGATCCTTCTTCAGTTGTTGTGAGGGAACACTTTGACCCTCTTGTTCACTCTCTACATGATCATCATTTGTAGTTTTGCATGATTATGAATTTTTCTAGACAACATTTTGAAGAGGATTATTTTCCTTTAGAGGAGGTATCCTTGCCTTTGGATTGTGTTCTACAATAATTTCTAGGAGATTATGGATTTTTTTCTTCAATAGTGTGGACTAGAATGCTTATTTGGAGTGTAACACCTTTTGTCATCAACATAGAGACACTTGAACATCATTCAGAGACATCATCCATCATCCTTCTTCCCACATCTTCCTTTCAAGAATGGAAATACATCCTACAAACCATCTTGGTTTTGTTTCTTACTAAGGGGAGGAACACTGTTGAATTCTTTTATATCATCTTTAGCATTGAATGTTGAGCTTCTACCATCATTGTAAGAGAATCACCATTGATGGGGGATACATGGTCTCTCTCCTTCTTCTCTCTTATGGAGGGTACTTTTTCCTCAAATGGGGTTTCATCATTCTCATTCTTCATTGAGAGAATTTTTATTTCATCTCTTTTGGGGAGGAGTTTTGTCTTACTAGGTTTTATCCTTTTCTTCATTTCTAAGAGATCACATTTGTATAGGGGTAACTTACATGGCCTCATAGATAGGAACCATCTTTGTGTCATTTGCATAATAATCAACTACTCCCTAAGTTGCACTTAAGGGAGGGAATTGGTGCAAATAGGTGTTTTACCTATCTAGTCATTAGTAGGTCCTATTTGCATGTTATGTTTACTTAGGTCCTAGGAGGGAATCTTTCAAGCAAGTGTTAGTTGTCAGTAGACCTTATCTTATATTTTTAATTTCAACACATGTGTCCTAGGTAGTTATGATATGTTTTCATATGACATAGGATTAAGAAACTTGTCATAATCATGTTTAATCCTATGTCTCACCTTGGCTATATAACTAGGTGGTCTCATATGCAATTCATATATTTAATTCTTGGATAATCAATTCCATTGCAATCTTTAGCATTGCATATTGATCTCTCTTGTGCTTTCATGAATTTCCTATATCTTGGGTAGCTATAATCTTCAACCAAATTTTGCATGGTGTATATTTATTCTATACCAAATCTTACAATTTCAATGTGTATCATTGAAGTTATCATTCTTGAATGGAGAGCTTGAAGAAGTATATATTGAACAACCGAAAGGATTTTAGTGTACTAAAAATCTATATTATGTTTTCAAATTGAAGAAGGATTTTTTTGGTCTGAAACAAGCTCCTAGAGCTTGGTATTCAAGGTTGGATGGATAATTGCAATAGCAAGATTTTTAGAGAGGCTATTTAGGTAGTAGTTTATATATAAAATTAGAAGGAGAAAAAAAATTATGATTGTGGTGTGTGTTGATGACATCATTTTTGGAGGTAGAAGTGAAGAAATGCGAACAAACTTTTAGAAGGATATATATAATGAATTTGAGATGTCCATGCTTGGAGAATTTTATTTCTTCTTAGGATTGCAAATTGTTTAATCAGACAAAGGGATTTTTATTTCATAACACAAATACATTAAGGAGATTTTAAGAAAGTTCAGTATGGAATATTACAATCATGGTGCAGTTGACCTATGGTTATAAGTTGTAACTTGATCAAGGATGATTTTTCTACTCTCGAAGATCAAATTCTGTATCAGTCTATGATTGGTAGTTTGTTGTATGTGGTATTTTCTAGACCAAATATTATGCAAGTAGTTGGAATGTTTGAAATATTTTAGGAAACACCTAAAGAGACTCATGTAAAGGGAGTAAGGAGGATATTTAGATATTTGAAGGCTAGTAAAGAATTTGGTCTTTGGTATCAAAAGAGTGATTTTTTTTCTCTTACTACATACACAAATGCAGACTAGGTAGGTAGTGTAGATGACCAGAAGAGCACAAGTGGTAGTGCATTCTTCCTTCTAAAGATAGTTTTGTGTCCTAGTTGAGCAATAAGAAGTAATCAGTTCCTTTATCAACAACAAAATTAGAGTACATTGTTGCAACATCATGTTGTACTCATGTACTTTGGATGTGTTGGGAAAATGTTTCTTAGCCTTGCAAATACATAAGGTTTTTTTGATACATAAGGTACTATTTATATGTCTATGAAAAAGGGACACAGGGGGATTTCCCCCTCATGAGGGCTGCATAGGTAGTGCATCCAGTTCGGGCTCGAGAGAAACACCCTTGAAAGAAAGAAAATATTTATATTTTATTATTGTAAATCTGGACTGCTCATCATTAGGTCTTAATTATCACAAGCAATATTTTATTAGCTTTAATTTCCCTAGAAGACAACCCTAATTTATTAGGGAATTACATTATGTTTGTGTATTGTGATGTATTATGAGAGTGTGATAGCATTCGTGTTGCCTCTCAGTCTCTAGTTGGTGATAGTTCTGAAAGAAGCTTGCTCCATAAGTATATTGAAATCTTTATGATTTTTGAATATTATATTGGGTGGCTTTTGAAGTGTATGACTTTTCTCTTGAAAGGTTTTCCCCCATGTAAATCACTGTGTTATGGTATGCATGATATTTATGTTTATTTCTATTTAATTTTTTGTAATTACAAAGATCTTTAAAGTTTTGCATTATTCTCCTTTCAAAATTAGTGTAGGATTATTTTTTGCTACCTTAGCTTCCTTATAGGATGAAGTAAAACTTGAAGGAAATGAAGGTCAACTTTGAATATCATATCACTATTCTTTCTGATAACACAAGTGCAATAAATATTTTAAAGAATTAGATAGTAATGCACTCAAGAATAAAACACATTGCAATTAAATATGATTTTGTGAGAGAGAAGTTTTAAGAGTGTTGGCTAATAGATTGGATACCTTGAGATATCACAATTACATGTTTGAAAGGTGCCAAAATGAACCAAACACCTCTAAATATTTAACCTTTCAATAGAGAAAAATATCCTTTGAATTTTGTCAAGGTACAACTCCCTCACAAGATTTTCAATGAATTTAAATGCTAAAATAAAAAAATCATGTATGATTTTAACTAGAAAGTAGTAAAGGTAAACACCATATCAAGAAAATTTCTAAATATCAGATGCAAGATTCGACAAGTAAAAGAATTGGCACAAATACCAATTTAAGCTAAACTATTCAAGAATAAATTATACACCCAATACCATCTAAGAAATGAAATTAATTATGAAGAAAAATGCATCACTTACACAAAGATAAGATATTGTATTACGATGTTCCCAATCACAAAGATTCAAGAACCTAGATTAGCTTCACAAATTGAATGCACAAAGACAAATAGTAATTTCATTCACAACAAAATATGATATTGAGCAGTTTCAAAGTGTCTAGAGAGAGAGCAGATGAAAAATAGATAAAATTAAATAGGCAGATGAGTAACTGTCTCTTTCTCATGTTCTTAGCTGATCAAAATGACAAGAAAAATGAAAGAGAGGAAGGAATTTGAGCCATCACGAAGGCCTCACTTCATTTCCAGCTTTCGGGGTCACCAAGGGTTTCTTTCACCAGGCTTGGAAAGCTCTACAGATGCAACAACTCTTTAGACTAAGGAATAACCAAATTTTTCACCCTCACCTTCCACATTAGATGATTATCCTTAGCTATCTCCACACGACATTCACAAACCTTCATGAGATCGATTACTTGGGATGTGACCAAATGCAATTCTCTAAGCTTCTACAAGTGCTCAACATTGAGTGAAGATAAATCAAACATTTCCTTAACCATTTTTTGGAAATTGTCTATCAGACCCTTGATATCTATGTCATTCCTAATCTCACCTCTATCTTGGAGTAACTCAATAGCCACCAAGGTTCCCAATGCTTCTTTTGAAATAGTAGTACATTCATCAATGATTTCCTTAAGCTTTTCTAAACTTTGTTTATCAATTTATAGCTTCCACTCTACCCCCTTGTTTGATGAAAAGCAATGGGTGTTTGAAGCATTAGGTATAATTTGATCTATAGCCTGCTTCTCCATATCCTAGCTTAACATCAACTTAAGTTTAGTTTGGTAATTGTTCCATAAATTTTCTTCCTTTTCAATCATAGTGATCTCCTCCCCCAAAGTGGTCTAAAAGGAATTTTTTTCTTGGAAGCACTTTATGGATTCAGAAATGCCAAAGATTTTTTTTAATCAGAAACTCACTCCAATCATCTACATCCTTACTTAGGGTTTGGTGACTTTTGATTTTAATCATGGCCTCATTTCCAGCTACAGTTAGAGATTCTACAAAGGAATCAAACTGTTAGAGGCATGGAGGAACAAGCTCAAATATGGACCTTAGACACTCAGCCAAGTCTCGAACCTGGGCATTTAATTAATTATTACTTTCTTTACCCTTCTTTGATCTTTCAACAATTCTAGCTGAAGACACCTAAATTTTTTGAATATCTCCATCTCTAGTACGAGGGCTAAGGTCTATTCTATTCACCTCAAAATCTTTTGTTACTGCCTGAGTAACATACATTTGTGTTAAAGGGTGTGCAATCTCTATTTGGAGGCTTCTTGACTATGCATCATCTATCAATCTAGTAGCAGTCTTTAAATTTTTCTATTTTGGGGTTGAAGTTCTCTGCAACAATTGGCCTACCATATCCTACTTAGGTAAACTAGGCTATAGAGCCTTTATTTTTCTTGAAAAAGAGTCCTCCATCTAGGATGGAGTCACAAAGACCTTGGTTGCTTGAAACCTGGAGATTCAAAAAAATTCCTAGTAACATGAGGGGTGTCTTTTGCAGATGCAACTGCTTATGGCCTCTAAGATGTACCTACTTTTCTAGCAGGTAATTCATCTTGAGAGGGAGAGGAGTTGATATTTCATATTTCCAAACCCTCCTCTTCCTCATATCCTTCATTCTCTTTTTCTAGAATAGGTAGGTTTAAGATTTCCCACAAGTTTGTGAAAACACATTTTTGTTTGGAAGATCCTCGCCACCATCTCCTTGAGCCCCTGATGGTAATGATTGGGAAATATCACCAGTTGATTGCCCGCTTGTGGAATCTTGAGAAGTTCCCTCGGTAGGTCGCGACTCTTTAGACCTTGTGTGAGAATGAGACTGTTCTATTCTTTTCTTGGTCACCCACTCTTGTGTTTTAGTCAAGACATTGGTAGTCCTTGCTTCAATAGTCTCTTTCTCTCTACCACTCTAGTCCATGGTAGGGATAGGTTGGTTTTCTATTAATTTAATATAGAATGGGTCCACCATGTCAAACCCATCCTCCACAATGCCCAATAGATCCCATTTCAAATCATTGATGATAATCTATTCTACTAAATATCTTATCTAACTCCTTTTCATAACTTCATACTCATCAAAACATTCAGCCTAATAATACTCAAGGCTAGGCCGATGGAAGAAATTAGAACTTAGTTTCAAATTATTCTTCATATAATCATTTAAATCAAAAGGAAATTATTCCTCATTTGAGAGTAGAATATACTTAGACAATTCATTTTTAATAATTAGGGAATTAGACATAGATTGACAACTATAAGAACCAAAACCAAAGGGAAAATGAACTGTCAACCTTTTTTGGCCTTGGAACAACTTTCTTACATTGGCTAACTACCTACTTACTTAAATAAGCATCCATTTATCCTAAGAGTATTTAGGTAACTTGATCAGAAATCTAACATATCCACCAACCCTTATGTAGGAGAATCTTTGGAATTGAATAAAATGACTTCCATAGAAGTCCAAAAATTGTATTGCTTCAGGTGATAACCACATTGTAGGATGTCCCTATAACTCCTTGACCATTATCATAGTGAAAGTGTCAATAACTCTCCTAAAATATTGAAATATCTTATGAAGTTGTAGCTTATAAAAAAATCATAAATGGGTACTTTCTCTATAGGTAGGTCACTTGGTCTTAACCCAAGCCAACTTCTTGTGTTGGCGATGGCATATATCAAATATGGAGACATGTAATTAAGAATTTGTTGAGGGTAAAGAATGTCATCAAATCATGCAAGTGATCACTGATAATTTCTTCCCAATCTAGGAATTTTTCTCTACTTAACATAATCTAGATGAAGAATTAGATCCATTCCTCAAATCAATGAACGTCTTCATTTCCCCTTAACCTATGTAGTAATAATAAAATATTGGCCACTTCTTCCACAAAATGAGTTTTGTGCAACTTCCAAGGTAATTGCGACTTACCCCTCTTAAGCTTGGCCAACCAATTTTTTTCTATTTCATTCCTATAGAACCATTTATTTATAGAAAATTCAATTTGAGAACTTTTCATATTCATAAGTGAATACTCATCCTTGTATGAGATTCTCACGCAAGACTCGAAGGTGGACCTCTAGACTTTCAGAAATATTGAATTATCTTATGTCCTAACCTCTTGTATTTTATAATTGTAGTGCCTAATGCATTCTAAGATAAGTTTTGGTCAATGCACTAGTTGAGGAAAGGAGGCATCTTCAACTAATCGGCTACCAATTATCTATTTAGCGATGGGCGAAGGATTTGGTTTATTAAATTTACTTCGTATTTCATCCAAATTCAAAGGCCCTAGATGGGTATCTCCAATTTCCGGTCCTTTATAAGTTCGTGAAGGCACATATTCATAACCTGCATACTTAACCCTCACCATTGATGAGATTTTATAGCTCAACAATATATAACCTTCTAAAATGCAAATAGAAATATTCAAAGAAAGCAAGCTTAAACAAGTGAATACTATAAATACCTCAATGGAAAATCCTACAACTAGAATTTTGTGTCTCGTCCAACTCATCCTCAAAGAAATTTGTCACAATGAGATTTTTTTTCCAACACTTTGAACTTTCTTAAAACGTCACAAAAAAACATGGGAGTAGATGAGCATTTAATGCCTTTAATTGCTACATGACATGTGGTATTTGTTGCTTCACCGCTTTCAATATAACCATCTTTCAGAATTTGAAAGTAAATGCCTATAAGTGGTAAAGTGGAGAGTTCAAAAAACTACACAAAAGTGTGTTTGAGTTCGAATAACATGTTGAGATGACACTTAAATAAACAGTATCACACAAGCAAGAAAGGAAAGTTTAACAAAATTAATAAGACACCGCCAAAATTAGAGAACTCAGAAACTTAATAGAAAACAAGCTCAGGTGGTAAGTCAGGAGGTTCAATGAACTATTTAAAATACCATCCAAGTTTGACAATCTTCACAAAACACCACATAAATAGGAATAGGTTGTTTAAGATTTGTTGGTAAATAACTTTTCCATGGAGAAGGGAAAATCTATTAGGTAATAGTGGCTCTCACTGGGGATGAATACTGACTAGGATGAAGTAATGAACCTAGGCCCAAATTAGTATGATCAGTGTCTTACCCATTGGGCAATAAATTTGGCTAAATTGGAAACACTGTCTCTAGCAACTAAGAAACAAACCAAAACAAAACCAAAACAGTAAACTAACTATGTACAAAAGGAACCGTAAGGTGATCAAAGCTGATAGAGTTGGAGACCTTTCCCATTATAAGGAATAGGCAAGGGGGTCCCATCAAGGTATGCAAGAAAAAAATTATTAGGCTCATACTCATGAGTAATTTTAAAAGGACCAATCTAGAGTGTATCGAACTTCTTATGGGTTCCTTTAGGCTCTCTGTGCTTGTCCCACAACAAGACTGAATCTACAACAATAAAATTTCTTATTTTAAATTTTCTGTCAAAAATATTCTTGACCTTTTCTTGATGCATGGTTATCTTATCGACCATCTCTTCCTACTATTCCTAAATCTTAGTCAAATATAAAATCCTTTTCTCCAAGGCATCACTGAATTCAAGATCTTCAATAGTAGTTTTGTAATTTGTGAACTAATAATTCTACTGAAAGATGAAGTGTTCTTTCTACCCCATATACCAACTCAAAGGGGGTCATCCCAATGGCCCTCTTAGGAGTCATTCTGTCTTCCCATAGAGCTTCATATAGTCTTTTATGCCAATCTTTCTGGTTTTCATAGTCAAAATTTTTTATAATAGTTATCAAATTCTTTTTGTTGGACTCTGCATCACCATTCCCTTGAGGGTATTAATCAGTCAAATGAGAAAGGGAGATTCCATAATCCTAGCAGAAAATAAAAATCTCACTAGAGGAAAGACTTGTCGCATTTTCAATCAACTACTAGCTTATGTGGAACTCCATACCTAACCAAAATATTTTCTTTAATAAAATTATAAACTACTTTAGAAGTGGTTTTTTTGACTGGGATTGCCTCCACCCACTTGGTGAAGTAATCAGTGGCTATGAGGATGTGTGTATGGCCTCCATTGGACTATGGGCTGATTGGGCCTATGAAATTGAGACCCCATTGCTGAAATGGTCCATCAATAACTACAGGCTTAAGTGGCAAGGTTGCTAACCGAGGTCCTCCTATAAATAACTTGCATTTTTCATACTTGGCCACCTAGTGATAAGTGTCTTTGAACATCCCAAGCTAGTAATAACTATGCCTTATAATTTTGAAATCATTCATAGTGGAAGAGAAGGGACTTCCATAAGCCTCATTGTGGAAAATAGTAAGCAATTGTTCCTATTGAGCTTTATCCACACACTTCAAGAACAACCCATCTATGCAACGTTTGTATAAGGAATCACCCCAAATAACATACTTAAACACATTAAATTTTCAATTCCTTCTTCTTTTACCTAAGAGGTGCTTGGGGAATTTTCCATTAGTGAGAAAGTAGACTATATAAAAAAACCATTCGTCTTGTAAAATGATGGTCAAAACCAATGGTAAGTCTACATCTTCTTCTTTCTTAGGAATTTTTTCCATCAATTTACAGAGTCCTCTTCCTCTAACTAATGTTGTAGGATTCAGGTCTAATTCATACTCTTTCACCTTTGCTATCTGACCACTCCTATTGCAATCAATATCTTCTTAAGTCAATATGTTCTTAACAACAAGGTCTGACACATACACCATTGAGTGTGAATGTAGGATATAGAAGCGGAATTGCTTAACTTCCCTAACTACTACATACACATGTTTCTCAATTTGAGAATAATTTAGCTCATGTTGCTTTAATGGTTTTCTCATAAAGGTAATTGGCGCCTGAATTTTATCCTCAATTTCCTATAGTAGTATGGCAGATGTAGTATGTTTAGAAGCATAACAATAGATGATGAAGTCTTTCTTGAAGTTGGGACTAACCAGGGTAGGAGATCAAGTAATTGCTTCCTTGATATTTTAAAAATCATGCTTCCCAACCACATTCCATTTAAAATCAAAATTTTCCTTCATCATGTCCATAATGTGCTTAGTAATTTAAAAAAAATCTAGAACAAATTTCATCAAGAAATTTTCCTGGCCGAAAAAAGACTTCACACTAGTCTGGTTTGAAGGAAGGCTTAATTGTAAGATAGCCTTTACTCTATCTGGTTCTATTCTAATACCATCCCTGGACACAATGTGACCCAAAAGTTTACCTTTGGTGGCGACAAAAACAAATTTCTTGGGGTCAATAGAGATGCCATTTTCTTTACATATTTGTAAAACCTATTCTAGATCCTGCAAGTGATCTATTATTTTCTTGGAGAACACCAAGTTAAATCATCAAGATAAATCACTATAATATTATTTGTAGATCACCAAAGGATAGATCCATAGCCTACTAAATGGTTTCTCCTACATTTATTAGTCTGAATGGAATTCAATTATAAGCGAAAGTTCCCTAGGGCATGGTGAATGTTGTTTTATGTTGATCCCCTTCTGCCACACTGGCCTGATTATAACCAGAGAAATTGTACAACATGGAAACCATTTTTGAGCTAGCGATTGCTTGTAAGATATGATCCATGTTAAGAAGAGGATAATTGTCTATTAATGAAGATTGATTCAAATTCCTAAAATCAACACATATGTGAATCTCTCTATTTTTCTTTCGAACTAGCACAATCTTCGCCACCCAATTAGAATGATGTATGGCATATATAATCCATGCTTTTAGCATCTTGTTAGTCTCTTTAAATATTACATCAGTTACTTTGGTATTATAGTTCCTCTACTTCTTTCTAAAGGTAGCCTTTCCTTCTTTAAGTGGTATGTATTGCTGAAACTTCCCATCCATGAAATTTTTCAAGTCATCATAGCACCAGGCAAAAACCTCTTTATATTCAATCAGCAAGGCTATCAATTTTTCTTTCTCCTCTAGACAACAATATTTTTTGATGTAAACCATCTTAGGAAAATCAAGATCCCCAATTTTAACTTCTTCAAATTCATCAGATTTTCCAACAACATCACTCATTTTTTTGTTTTACAGAGCGATCATGATGGTCAAATAAGTCCTCGAGAGAAACCAACCCTTTAGGTATTTTATTCTCCTTTAGCTGAATTATTTCATCATGGAGACCACCCATCCTACTAGGACAAAAATCTTTACATCGATTATCGCTTCCTCCGAAGAAGACTTGAGAAAAAGGCTTGACATTTTCTAAGAAGGATTGAATTTTTTTTCATCTTCAAAGACCTACCAGTGATTAATGTTGTCAAGAATGTTGGGTTGATAAATCAATTTAATCATGTAGCATTTATCTTTAAATTCTGAGTGTGGAAGGAGCACTGAGGCTGAGACTACTAGTGTGTCAACCTTTGTGTTAAACTCCCTAGGAATGGATTCTATTGAGAAGGCATTGAAACTTTCAATGAAAGTCCAAACTCTATTTTGATAATGCTTCAACCTTTCATTCTTAATAGTTTCCAAACTCATTTTCTTTGTATAGGATCTATGTTTTAGAATCTTTAGATTTGAGCATAGTTATCTTGGCTTTTGACTTAGGTTCAAGGCACACTTTCTCCTTACCGATTGGTATAGTGGTATATGACTAGTCCAATTGTATGTCTCCTCCCAATTCTTTGTAAAAAATTCTCCTCAAAAGCATACCATAACTAATAGGTATATATGCGACCAATATGGTGAGTTTGAGTCACTTTTTGGACAAGCTGTAAGTGAAACTTGAGCATCTTTAATTTTTCCAAGGGAACTTGCTTGGAATCCATTGCATAACACTTACCAAATATCTTAGTCATTTCTAGCCCTAGGGATTTAGCAATTTGTGTGGGAATGACATTGTCAGAAGCCTCTGATTCAATGATGCAATTGTTAACTCTGAACCCATTTACAAATAATGATACATAGAATGGGTAAGGTTTTGCATTAGAGGTTGATTGAGAGAGAATTTTACTACTAGATGCAGCATCAGCAGTTGAACCCCAAGGTTTGATCATTTCTTCATCTAGTCCTACATGTGATTTAGAATGTCATGGCATAACATATTCAATCAACCTGTCTAATTCCTTAGGATTCACCTTTAAATACTCAGCTGAGAAATTTGAACTTTAATAGTTTTACAAAAATCCACAATATCAAAAGCACCTTCTTGACCTTCTAGGGGTGATACAATAAAATTTTTAGCAGAGCTACTAACCACACTTTGTGAAACATTTTCACCCTTGGAAGTTTCACTAGCTTTTATGAGTAAAACCTTAGGTGAATTCATAGTACCTTTTTGATTGTGGTGTTGTTGGCTTCGAGTAATAGCAGTGCAAGTAGCATCATCCAGAGTTATGTAACATCTCCTCCTCTATCATCATCGGGTTCAAATTCCAAATATCCAATTGTAGAGTTTCCATTTTGATTTAATGAGGTACCTTCCTCTGTTACTTTTTCAATAACTTCTTTGGTAGTGGTTAATTGCATAAACCTATTCATTTTGGGGCATTCAGCACCATCATGATTAGATGTCAGATGAAAGACACACATGCTATTTTTGTTATCTAGAAGAGGAGCCTCAATTGCCAGCCTCTGTTGAGTTGGAGGCAAAGGCAATGTCTTGTTTCCTAGCTAAAAAATTATCCTCCTGAGAATATGTTGATAGGGCTAGTTACCTTTTGGCATCTACCTTTTGAGAGAAATGATGTCATTAGCCAATCTCTGGATCATAGGATCAAAGGAAGAAGTAGGAAGTGCATTGTTTGAACATATCAAATTATTTTTCCATTTCCCAATTGAAATAAAATTGTCCTCTAATTCAACAACCAATGCATGTGTAGCTTCCAAAGTATTCAATGGTTTCCTCTTTAACAAAAGATGAATATTAGGGTGTTGCGCATTGATGAAGAATTTTTTTTGCATTTCTATAGAGGGTTTCTTATCGATCCCGATTTGATTCACTATCCTATAAAACTTGGCCACAAAGTCTCTCATAGATCCATTCACTTCTTTCTTCATATGAGTGACTTGTGGTATCAGAGTTAGGCCATCATCTGTGCTTTTGAATCTCACTTCAAACTTACTGTGCATAGTGGCCCAATTAATAATACATTCGTGAGGAAACTGATAAAACCATTGTTCCACTGCATTAGCTAAGGACTCTATGAACAATCTTACTGCTACATATTCTTCTTGTACTACAAGTATGTTGTGTGTGGTGAAGAAGGAATCAATGTCATTCTTCTGGTGAAATCTTTCCATCTCCTCAAATTTTAGGAAAGTTCTTATGAGAACCCTTGGGTAAGTCATGCAAGTTATTTCCTAACTGCAACGGACCAATAGCAATGCTCTAAGGAACAAGTTTCTATGGTTGTTGATGAACCACATTAATGGAAAAATTAATTACAACTGGTAAAATAGTCCTGTGTCAAATTAGTGCTTGGGAGATAAAGTGATTTTTAGGTGTTCTAGTAGGTGAGTTGGGTCTTCTTCTAGCCATAACCCTCCACCTAGAGGGAATGATATAGGAAAATTTCTTTCTTTATAGGGTTTCAAAAATAGGATTAGAAACTCCCCTACTTATTTCCCCTCTATTAAATCTATTAGAATCCATGGTTAATTGAATTACTCGTTAAGTATGCCCAAACAAGACAACGTATAACTTGAAAATTTGATCTCGAGGAAAGTCACCAAAAATTTGTTGGCTAACAGATTGGAGACCTTGAGATATCACAATTTCATGTCCGAAAGGTGCCAAAATGAACAAAATAGCTTTGAATGGTTAAACTTTCAATAAATAAAAATATCCTCTAAATTTTGTCGAGGTACAACTCCCTCACAATATTTTCAATGAATTTAAATGCTAAAATCAAACACATGTATGATTTTAACCACAAAGTAGTAAAGGAAAACCCTATATCAAGAAAATTCCTAAATATCAAATGTAAGATTTGACAAGTAAAAGAATTGGCACAAAGACCAACTTTAGCAAAAATATTCAAGAATAAAATATACGCCCAATACCATTTAAGAAATGAAATCAATTATGAATAAAACTACATCACTTCCACAAAGATAGGATATTGCATTAAGATGTTCCCAAACAAAAAGATTTGAGAACCCAAATTAACTTCACAAACTGAATGCACAAAGACAAATAGTAATTTCATTCACAACAAAATATCATATTGATTAGTTTCAAAGTTTATAGAGAGAGCATATGAAAGATAGATACAATTAATTAGGTAGATGAGTAACTACCTCTTTCTCATGTTGATAGTTGATCAAAATGAAAAGAAAAATAAAAGAAAGAAAGGAGTTGAGCGCTCATGAGGGCATCACTTCATTTCCAGCTTCTGAGGTCACCAAGGGTTTCTTTCGCCAGGCTTGGAAAGATTTAAGGATGTGTAATAGCTCTTTATGTTGAGGAATAGCCACATTTTTTATCCTCACCTTCCATGTTAGATGATTATACTTAGCTATGTCCACACGATGTTCACAAACCTCTATGAGATCGATTGCTTGGGATCCAAATAAATGTAATTCGCTAAGCTTTTGTAGGTGCTAAACATTGAGTGAAGGTCAATCAAACATTTCCTTAACCATTTTATGGAAACCATCTATTAGACCCTTGATATATATGTTATTCCTAATCTCACCTCTATCCTGGAGTAATTCAATAGCTACCAAGGTGCCTAGAGCTTCTTCTGAAATAGTAGTACATTCATCAATTATTTCCTTAAGCTTTTGGGGTATGTGCAGGATCATCATGGAAAAAATATGTAAGAATAGAATCTATAGCAAATTGTTCATCTAGTTTCTAAACTACTAGGTTTTTTTTTTTTTAAATCTATTTGGTGAAAATTTGAAATTTCAATGTAGTAGTTACTTAAATTTTAGGGAAAAAATAAGAAGTAAATGTCTGTCTGACCACCCTAACCACAATAAAATGATAATATTTTAGATATAAGTAGAGGACTCATGTCCCAATGTGATGCATATTTTTTTGTATTTTTTTCCAAGTAAATTATTAATTCTGATTTTTTTATTACAATTTTTTAAAATATAAAAAAATCATATGTTTGACCACCTTAACTTGGTCAAAAATTCATTAAATTCTTCTTCTTTTTTAATCCTATAGTATGCAAAGCATAGAGTGTCACATGTTTTGGATTCAAAAAATGTGATACCATTTGAAAGCTATATATGTTTTTCAATCAGCCTATACATTAGGACTTTAGTCGTAATTCAAATAGAAAATGAATTATAATTATTTATTAAATTTAGAGTAAAGCATAATTTATATTGGTGGAAAGATGAAAATATCATTTAAAAACCCTTTTCATTTCATCAATTTTGGGTAAAAAAATGTTGTTAGACACATACCCTACACATATCCACCATATCACCACTTTTTGGCCCATCATGATCCTGCACATACCCTTTGCAAACTCTATTTATCAATCTACAACTTCTGCTCTACCCCCTTCTTCCATGCCAAGGAACAAGTGTTTGAAGCATTAGTTATAATCTACTTTGTAGCCAACTTCTCCATATCCCAGCTTAACATCAACTTCAATTTAGTTTGGTAACTGTTCCATAACTTTTCTTCCTTTTCAATCACAGTGATCTCCACCTACAAAGTGGTTTTCAAGGAATTTTTTTCTTGGAAGCATTTTATGGATTCAAAAATGACAAAGCTTTTCTTTTTAATCAAAGACTTGCTCCAATCATCTATAACCTTACTTAGGGTTTGGAAACTTTTAATTTTAATTATGGCCTCCTTTCCACATATAGTTAGAGATTCTACAAATGAATCGACCTCAGATAGGGGTTGAGGAACAAGCTCAAAGATAGACCTTAGACACTCAGTCAAGTTCAAACCTGGGCCTTTAATTCATTCTTACTTTCTTTACCCTTCTTCGATCTTTCAACCATTCTAGCTGCAAAAACTTGAAAATTTTGAACATCTCCATCTCTGGTAGGAGAGCCAAAGTCTATTTTGTTCACCTCAAAATCACTTGCTGCTACCTAAGTAACATCCCTTTGCAATAAAGGGTGTGCCATCTCTATTTGGAGGCTTCCTGAATCTACATCATCTATCAATCTAGTAGTAGTCTTTAACTTTTTCTATTTTGGGGTTGAATTTCTCTGCAACAATTGGCCTACCATATCCTTCTTAGGTAAATTTTTGTGTAGATCCTTTCTTTTTCTTAACAAAGATTCTTCCAACCAGACTAGATTCATGATACCTTGGTTTCCTTGAAACCTATAGATTCAAACAATGTCCTAGTAATAGGAGGGGTGTTGTCTACATATGCAATTGCTTATGGCCTTTGAGATGTACCTAATTTTATGATAGGTGATTGATCTTGAGAGGGAGAGGAGTTGATATTTAGGGTTTCCAAACCCTCCTCTTCCTCATCTCCTTCATTCTCTTTTCCTATAATAGGTAGGTTTAAGATATCTTCCCCACAAGTTTGTGAAAACACATTTTTTTCTAGTGGATCCTCACCACCATCTCCTTGAGTCCACAATGGTAATGATTGGGAAATATCACCAGTTGATTTCCCGCTTGTGGAAGCTTGAGAAGTTCCCTTGGTAGGTCATGACTCTTTAGACCTTGTGTGAGGATGAGACTATTCTATTCTTCTATTGCACCCACTCTCATGTTCTAGTCAAGTCATTGATAGTTCTTGCCTCAATAGTCTCTTTCTCTCCACCTCTCTATTCCATGGTATAGATAGGATTGTTTTCTATTAATTTAGTATAGACTGGGTCCACCATGCCAAACCCATCCTCCACAATGCCCTGTAGATCCCTTTTCAAATCATAGATGATAATTTGTTCTACTGATAACCTCATCAAAATAGTTGGACCAATAATCCTCAAGGCTAGGCCAATGGAAAAAATTAGGACTTAGTTTCAAATTATTCTTGATATAATCCCTTAAACCAAAAGGAACTTATTCCTCATATGAGAGAAAATTATACTTAGACAATTCATTTTCAATATTTAGGGCATTAGAAATAGATTGACAACTATAAGAACCAAAACCAAAGGGAAAGTGAACCATTAACCTTTTTTTTCTCCTTGGCACAACCTATTTGCATTGACCAACTACCTACTTAGTTAAATAAGCACCCATTTATCACTAGGGTATTTATGAAATTCGATCAGAAATCCAACATATCCACCAACCCTTATGTAGGAGAATCTCTGGAATTGAATAAAATGACTGCCATAAAAGACTACAAATTGTATTGCTTGATGAATCCAATTAATGATTCAATTTTGACAGGTTTTATATATTTTCTTTTGTTACCATAGACTTTGGCACTTGATTGTTGAAATTTTCCATGTTATTTCCTTCAAATCATAAACCTTGGGCATAGACTTATCCTTGTGATTTTTAATGACATTAACATGCTATGTGGATTATCTATGTTAATTATACATGTGGTTGAATGGTTGTTACTTTAAGGTAATCATGGATAGGAATTTTTTTGTGCATGCTAATGTCATTATTCAGGTTCACATTAAGATGTTGATGTCAACAAGGATTGCAAAGTGGAAGAAACTCCTGCCAGCTGGTAAGTTTCCAAGAGAGTCAAAAAGATGGTTATTAAGATTTCAAAAGGACGAAAACTCTCAATGAAGGGAAACTTCCAATGGAGGGAAATTTCTAGTTCGAATGAAAGATTGTAACTACCTTTTAATGGTCATATTTGTTTCTTGAGAAAATATAGGGAGTGTGCTATGCTGGATTTTTCATTGGGGCAAGTCTACTTTGACCAAATCTAGCACATGCATAACTTCCTCCCTCTATTTTCTATGCTTTCAATAAATGTCATCCTCCTATTTTGGTGGAGTTGACTACTTAGGTAGTGAGGGTTAAATGGAAGTTTTTCTCTCTATAAATAATGGTTAGATACCACTTTTCATAAGGTTGCATGTTCTGAGATTGTACTGGTATTTTCTTGTTTTAATAATACAGTCGTATTGTTGAAATGTTGTAATCATGTTTTCAAGAAATAATATGATATTATTCTTTGTTGCATCTGAGTAAGCTCAAGGAAGATTCACTCAGGGGGGCCCACTTGGTGAGAATTCCACCCATTTAGTTTAAAAGTTATTTTTTGTTCAGTAATTAGTTTTTTTTTTAATAGTTGTTTGTTCCTATAGCCACTGAAATTTTGTTCTGTGAATTTTCCTATAGCCAATGCAAAAAGAGTAGTTTTCTATTTTTTTGCTGAGATTCTTATTTCTATCATCCATTTTTAGTACAATTGTTGATGCTTAGTGTAGTTGTTGATTTATGCTTAGTGCTTAAGTTGATTTCTTCCCAACATTTTTTTTCCAGTATTTTTTCCTTCCTAGTTTATGGATGACTATAGTGGAGTCCTAGTACACATACAGTGCTAAACCATTTCAATTTTACATCCCTAGTATTGAAAATGAAATGCACCTTCATGATAAGTAAGATGGCTACTTACTGTAAATGTCTAATCCCTAAGTTACAACTCTAAGGACTTAGTTATTGAGCCATTAGAGGACACCAACACTTTTGGTGCCATTGCCAGGGATGGTGTCAAACTAAGAATTTCTTTGGAGTCATTGATAGTTTCTTTCTTGTTGTAGTGTCTATAAAATTTGTTCTTAGTATACCCCTCATCTAGGAAAGTAATGATTTTCTATTCTTTCACCAATTCTTTGTGTGAGTTGGCTGATACTAAGTTGATACCTTATACATAAAGGTAACATAAGAGATTCTTATGGGAGATCCCTTCCTAATGACTCTAATCTTGATAATCATCTAGTTGACTTTCAAAACCTATCAAGAGACAAAGAAGAAGAGGCACACCCTTTTGTTTATGCATTTCCTAATTTGACCAATTCTAACACTTCCTCTAAAGACTTTAATTTGATTGAGAATCCATTTGTTTTGGAACTCCATCAAGCAGGCATGACTGAGGCACATCAAAATAGATCCAACTAGTCATCTTCTTCATTTCCTATCACTCATCAAAATTAAGTTGATAACCTAAAAAAAATCCATGCTTTAGTCCTTCCTAAGTTCTATGGCCTTGTTGTAGAAGATCCTAACACTTTAATGTTTGATTTTCATATCCTTTGCAAAAGCTATGACTTCACCACTGATGCTCATAGGCTTAAGTTGTTTCCTACCACCTTAAAATAAGTTGCACTAAGATGGTTTCTGTGCTTAGGTAGGAATATTTTCGAGACTTGGGATGATATGAAAACAAAATTTCTTGAGAAGTACAAAGAATATTATAGGGGCAGTGATATGAGAGGAGATGATGTATTTAGGATGCACAAGAAGGAAGATGAGAATTTGGAGGACTATATTTCAAGGTTTCTATTTTTCTTATAAAATTATGCACATCATACACTCAATGAAGAGTCTCAAAATCTCCTCTTCCTTAGAGGGATCAATGAAATTTGCATGGATTCTCTAGACCTAATGGGAGGAGGAGATATCACACAAGTTCCTTGGGATGATATTAAGAAGCTATCTCAAAATTACTCTAGGGCAGCTTCAGAGAAAGGAAGAGGTTACCAATCCTCTATGGGTAAATCTTCCACCAATGGAGTCTCAAAGATGGAGATTACTCACTTGTTGGTAGATTTCAAGCAAGACATCATAAAAAATCTAGATACTCAGTTGGATACACTTCAAGAAAAGAAGAAACATGAGGTAGAGGAAATGTTGGTAGAATATTTCCCTTATTGCAAACAAAAGAAGGATTGTAGATGCAAAATGGTAGCCAACATTGACAACAATCAAATCCCACCTCAGTTCAAGCCAATCCAGGGTGATGATGATCAATTCTACTACAATGCACAAAGGATACCATGGGCCCCAAGATAAGGTATTCCACGAGATCCATTATATTTTGCTGGGCTTTATTTCAATTATTATGTATTTGGAAATTAGTGGAAACCACCATACCCATCCAACTATGGAGGATATCCACCTCAACATTGTAAAAACTCTCCAAACACTTGGTCTAACCACAAAAACTCTCCACCCCAGTGGAAACAATCTCGAGGAAATTGGCAACAATTCTAGGGGAATTGGTAGCCACCTCTAGGATACTAGCAATAGACATCCCAATGGACGGGGGACAACAATAGCCAAACTAGAAAACTAGTTACATGTAGCCACCTCCACAGCCTCAACAACTTGCCATAATTCCTCCCCCTACTAGCTCAAGTTCTAGTACACCTAGACCTACTTAGTTACCAGCTCAACCCACACCTAACCAAAATAACTAACCACAACAATAGTCAGTATACTTTGTAGATCCTAATCAATTCCCTGCATATGTTGTGAGTGTGAATTGCATTCATCTATGTTTAAGAACCAATTTTCTATCTCCTTCCACCCCTATCATCATGAAGCTTCTTGTGGAAGAAGAGGAGCATCAAAATATCCCTACTTAGCCAAGTGTTCCTAAAAGTCTTGAAATAGTACAACAGACTGATCAAGATCCAACATTTCCTCAAAGTTTAGAAGTTGTTAAACAAAAGGGAGAGAAGGAGGAAACAACCTTTGATATTTTGGATTAGTTGAAATGTACATATGTGTTGAGATACCTTTGTTTTAGGCCATAAAAGATGTCCCTATATGTGGAAAAGTAATCAAGGAAGAATGCCTCAAAAAGCTAGGGAGGAAAAAGAATGACCCCACTACCGTTAATGTGGTGGGACAGTTCACAAATATCATCCTTTGGAAATTTACTATTCCTAAATACATTGACCCAAGTAGTCATGTGGTAGGAGTTATTATAAATGGAATCCAAATAAAAAAATGCTCTAATTGACTTGGGAGCAACAATAAATGTGATGACGAAGGATATCTTGCAATAACTAAATGTTGCAAACATGAGACCTACTCCTACTATCTTGTAGCTTGCTGATAGTTCCACTGTCAAACTAGATGGTATAGTAGAAGACCTTTTTTTAAATCTAGACTCTTGGGAGTACCCAACAGATTTCATGATCCCTTCTCTTAAAGCTACACAAGGAGGGTATCCTGTTATTCTAGGAAGGTCATGGTTAGCCATAAAATATGCTTACATTAGATGTCAGTCAAGAGACATGACTATTTTTGATGGGAAAAGCAGCAAAAATCTTGTTATCTATCCTCTTGATCAACCATCCCATGATATGAATAACCTCATATAGCCACATGTTGGAGAGGAGGCCAAGTAAGTTGATTTAGTAGCACAACTCATGATGATAGGTAGAAATTATTTCATGTAGTTTCAAGAAGAAGAAGTGTTGTCCAACATAATTCAAAACCATTGTGAGGTACATGAAGCATCATCCTCTCATGAATCTAGTTCTATAGGTCTAATGAAGACACTTTTTCCCACTCTTCTTGCAACTTTACTTCCTACAACAACTAATATGTTTCATACACCATTGCCACGTGAACTAAAAATTGCAAGAATTAGTGAAATAGCCATGATTGAATTAACTACACAAGTGCAAGTGTTTGAAGGGAAACATATGAATATTAACAAGTTGAATCAAGAACAATAGTTGTCCTTGAAAAACCTATTGAAGACCCATCAACATGCATTTGCATGGGATTACCATGACATGAAAGGGTTAGATCCCAAGCTCTATACTCATAGGATATATATCAGAGATGATTGCACTCTAGTAAGGTAACCAAAAGGGATAATCAATCTTGCATCGAGGGAGATTGTAAAAGGGGAATTACAAAAATTATTGGATGCAAGATTCATCTACCCTATCTTAGACAACCAGTGGGTGTCTCCATTGGTAATTGTGCCTAAAAAGGGAGGTAAGTGGAGAGTTTTTGTTGACTATGGAGAACTTAACTCTACCACCAAAAAAAGATTATTTTTCCCTTCCTTTTATAGACCAAGTACTAGATTCACTTGTAGGTAAGCAACATTTTTATTTTCTAGATGGATTCAGTGGTTATAATTAGATACAAATTCCACCTGAGGATAAAAAAATGACAACTTTTACCTATCCTTGGGTGACTATGCCTACTCAGTACTCCCATTTGGCTTATGTAATGCACATGCAACCTTTCAAAGAGAAATCATTAGTATATTCTCAGATATCTCACATGATTGTATGCAAATATATATGGATTATTTTACTACCTATGGTGTTGATTTTGTTGAAGCATTAGAAAACCTAAGGAAAGTTTTATAGATATGTGAAGACCATAATCTATCCTTGACCAATGAGAAATGCTTCATGATGTTGTAGGAAGGATTAGTCCTTGTTTAGTACATCTCTCAGAGAGGAATTCAATTAGACCTAGAGCCAAGATTGAGGTGATTACCAATCTTCATATTCCTTCCAAGAAAAAAAGATGTTAGAAGTTTCCTAGGACATGCAAGATACTATAGGTGATTCATCAAAGATTTCAATAAAATGGAAGCACCATTTTACAATCTTCTAACTAAAGATGTTGATTTCTAGTATATAGAGGAGTGTGACAAAGCATTCTCTAATTTGAAAGTAGCCTTAACCCATGCTCTTGTACTCAAATGCCCTAATTAGGAACTCCCTTTTCATATTAATACATATGCATCTGATTATGCTATAGGAGTTGTCTTAGGACAAAAAGAGGGATCAATTCAGAATGTAATCTACTTTGTTAGCAAAAACCTACAAGGAGATGAATTTAATTACATAGTGACAGAGAAGGAGATGTTGGCAGTCATCTATGCCCTTATCAAGTTCAAGCATTACATAATAGGATATCAGATCTTTATTCATACAGACCATGTAGGAATAAGATACCTCTTGAATAAGCCCTTGATTTTAGGTAGGTTAGCAAGGTTTTTATTGTTGATGCAAGAATTTGACATCACCATTGTTGACGAACCAGGAAAGGAAAATTTGGTAGTAGACTTTCTCTCCAAATTAACTACATCAGAGGACAATCAAGTCATTCATGACTCTTTCCCTAATGAACATTTGTTTTCCATCAGTGTGCACACACCCTCGTATTCTGATATAGCCAATTATCTAGTCTTGGGGAGAGTTCTTCCTCATTTCTCTCCAAAAGAGAGAAGGGTGCTCATTGAGAAAAATTTTCCTTTCTCACAGATTGAAGGATGCTTATTCTAGACTGGACTAGATCGTGTAATGAGGAGATGTGTAAGGGAGGATGAAACATATGATATACTACATGCATGTCACAATGAACCCTATGGAGGGAATTTTGCAACTAAAAGGACAATAATGAAAATTCTTAATACAAGATATTACTAGCCCACACTTCATAATGATGTAGGAAAGTATACTAAGAAGTGTGATAGATGCCAGAGGATGGGTTAACCAACTAAATCTGATGAGATGCCTCTTTACCCCCAAGTAGTCATCAGTCTGTTTGATAAATGGGGAATTGATTTTGTAGGTCCCATTGATCCTCCATCAAATGGTAAATCCTACATCTTGGTTTGCACTGACTATGTGACCAAGTGGGTTGAGGTTAAAGCTATGAAACATTCTAGAGATAATAAAGTTGCAGATTTCCTCTATGAAAAAATATTTACTCATTATGGGGTTCCAAGAGAGATAGTGACAGATCAAGGGGCTTAGTTTACCTCAACCCTTGTCACAACATTGTTCAATGAATATAATGTGTGACATAAGAAATATACCCCCTATCACCCTCAGGCCAATGGTCAGTTTGAGGTAACCAATATAGAAATAGAGGCTATCTTGAACAAAACAATGGCTATTCGGCAAATAGGTTTCTAGAAGCTGTCTTGGCTTATAGGACCACTTGGAAGACAACCACAGGTTTTACTCCTTTTGAATTACTGTATGGTAAGACAACCATGATGCCTATTGAGATTGAGCATAAAGCTCTTAGGATTGCACTAGATCTTGGGGTAGACATATGTGAGGCACAAATGGACAAAATCATGTAGTTGAATTCTTTGGACAAGATGAGAAAGTAAGCCCTTCATCATACTGAGATACTGCAAAATTAGAGGGTCAAATGGCATGACAAATACATAAAGGAAAAATAGTTCCATCCAGCTAACTGGGCACTCCTTTATGACTCCAGGTATCAAGATAGTGCAGGAAAACTATAGACCAAGTGGTTGGGACTGTATGAAGTTTTAGAATTCTTCCCCAATAGTGGTGTTCAACTCACTACCATTGACCCTATCATTTTCAAACTCTTGGCCAATGGTCACCATCTCATGTTGAATCATAAACCAGCCTCTAAGCAAGAATTCATGCAATAATTTATTCAACACCAAACCTCTGAACTTCCTTTAGCTAAAGGAAGTGGACCTAGTGTCCCTCGTTCTGCCTAGTCAAGGTATGCATGCAATCACATCATAATAAATATTTCCACTTTTGTGGGAATCCACTTCTCCATTAATAAACCCATCTTCCTATCCATCTCCATCTTTTCTCTCTTCCATAACTCCACCAACACTTCACTTCACCATCACTTCATTCCATCACCACCACATTAATTGCTTAACTGTACTTTTAAAGGTTAACCAATACTTTCCTCCACATTCCTTGTAAAAGATACTCCAAATTTTTAGGTATGTGTGTGACAATCTATTATATGTTAATTATCTTAAGTACAGTTATTTTATTACTATAAATTAATGTTGATATTTCACATATCATATAATTGTACTCTACCCTGTCACATCATAATTACCACCCAGCCTATGTGGACACGTGCTCTAATTTAGGTTGGGGGGGAATGTCGACCCACATTTCCACATTTCATACATGTCAACAAATTTGAATGAGCCAATTTGAATGAAATAGTTGAAATGTCAGCTTGCATGTGTGATAGGACACTCAACCACCTCCATTTTTCTTGATGATACCCTTCATTTATGTTTATTTATTTCCTTATTCATAATCTTAAACATCACCAGAAAGGTAAATTTCATATAACATTGGTATTAGGACTACAAAAGAGTTGCAAGAAGAAGAAATTGGGTTTTCAGAGAAAGATTGTAGGAAAGGAAATTTCACAGAAGTTTTTGCTTGATTATGGGTAGTTGAAACAATGGGAGGTTAGATGATTAAGAATGAACCTATAGTTCATGATGTGATACTAAAGGATGCACTTTCTCTGACCAATTTTAAGAATTTTGGATGGTTGGACTACTTCCTAAAACTTGACAGCTTTAATGAGGACATTGCTCTAGAATTTGCATAGACACTCTCCAACAAGAAGGCAATGGTAAAAAGGCTAGAACTGAGAGCCACTGACGAAAGAAGTGCAAAGGTAATGGGTTTGTCTATCGATGGATAGCCATACCCTACTTCCAAGGATGCAAGGTTAACTAGGGAAAATTTCACTAAACCTAGTGACCCTCTATTGGTTTTAGATAAGCAAGGAACGAGGAGAACTTCACTACCATAGAAGTGGAAACAAGTAGTCATCCACATTGTCAAGTATATTACTTGTGAGGGTTTCCAATTATGCCTCCATTCTGTGCATTTTGAGCTCTTGAACCATATGAGACATGCTATAAGGATGAACGTGCCCAATGTGTTGTATAACTTCCTTGCAATCATGGCAGCTAAAATTCAAAAGGGCAGGGATAGTTTTGTCTCCCATGATTGTTTAATAAAATTTTTGGTAGAAAAATATTTGCAAGAGGTGTTTGGTATGACATGGGAATAATTTGTAAACATTGATTAGTTTAGACTAGAAAATGTGTGTCCTAGAGCTTAGCCTCAACCTTATAGGGTTAGTATTAGTGAGAGGGTTGTTAAAACTACTCATAGTGCTTCAACCTCTAGTGCAAACCCTAGCATAAATCCTCCTACAGTCAAAGAAGCTATAGAAATTGGCTCCTCTGAATCAAAATATTTATATGAGGAAATTTCATCCTCAGACCCTGATGTTAATGTTCTTCCCAAAACCTCAATTTGAACTAGGGCTGCCATTAGAAAAGAGGAGGCACAAATGAGAAAAAGGAAGGCCAAGAAGCAAACGATAGGAAAAGTAACACCAATCCCTAAGAAATGGAAGGCTAATGATACTAGTATTCTTGCAGCTAAAGAAAAACATAAAATCCCTCCTAAGAAATCAAAGCCAGCTAAGCAAGTCATTGATATGCCTCCAAAGAGAATCCCTAAAATTAGAACATATAGGGAGAAGACAAAAGCCCCTATGGGGTAGGTAAATGCTGAAGAAAAAGATATTTTTGATGAAGAAGAAAACATAAGATTAACAAAGCTTGCTACTATTGTGGAGTATGCTAAAATTCAAGAGCAAGATGAGAATCAAGAATCCCTATAGCTAGAGCAAGATGAACAACTAGAATCACTACAACTAGTGTTATTTGAACAACAAGAATTAGCATGAGGGAATATTTTGGTAGGAAAACATAAACCTCTCACTTTTTCATGGAATCTTGTAGATTTGAACGTATGGAGTGAAATGTGAAGGAAAGAGAAGGAGTGGAAAAAGGAAAAATGCAAGCTACAGGAAAAAGTTCAAAAAGAAAAATGCAAAAAGTGAAGAAAAGAATGTATAGATCACTTCCTTGAAGGAAAAAGTGGATAATGTGGTGACTTTAGTGCCCCAAATAATGGCATGCAGAACTCCTCCAAGAGTATATGCACTACATTTGAAGGAGAAAAATATTTCCTTCAAGCTATCAAGGATCATTTCTAGTTTGAGCCCTTCTATTGAAACTCCTCATGAATTTTTCCAGGTAGGTATCAATCTTCCCCTCTTGAAGTTAAAAATATGTTGTGTGAATTGTACCTGCATAATTATGTTGTACCTAATGATCATGATTGGAACCCATTATTGTACATTGGAGATATCCATTTAAGGGAATTTATGTCATGGATCCAGAATGAAATTAGCTGGGGGAAACAGTTTAGAAATTATAGGGAAAGGGAACTCCATGCTCCTTTGCCTCTCAGAGCTAAATCTAGTAAACCTACAAACATTTACCAAACATGGCATAAAATTATTTATCACCCAAGCTATAAAAATAGGATCATGCCTATTAGGGAAGAAGCATACATGGAATATGAGAAGGTAGCTACTACTACAAGGAAATCAGTGATGCAGTACTTATCACAAAGGTGGAAATAGTTTGACAAATCAGCTAAAACAAGTTGAATCCCACTCCTTGTAAAATTATGTTGTAGCATGAAAAAAAACTAATAGGTACATGTAGATTGGAAGGATGAACCAATAGTATTAGCTTCCATTAAAATTTTAGCCACCTACTCGGTTATGTCCTCTAACTGATTACAAGTACTATTAGTATGATAGCTATAGAAATGCCAAGATGGAACAGATTGGAAAACAAGCAAGGTTTCTACTAAGATCCTAATTTAGATACTATAGAGACTAATTTGGGGTAGTTGGCAGTTGATGACTTCAGAGCTCTAACTAGGCAAAAGAATAGTACTCCCTTTGCTAGAGGACGAACAAAAAAATAGGTTGGGGGAGATGATGAGTCTAATTAATGGTTGAATTTTGGTAAGGTTTATTATATATTTTTTGTTGTTACCATAGACTTTGGCACTTGGTTGTTGAAATTTTCCATGTTATTTCCTTAAAACCATAAACCTTGGACATAGACTTATTCTTGTGATTTTTAATGACATTAACATGTTATGTGAATTATCTATGTTAATTACACGTGTGGTTGAATGGATGTTACTTTAAGGTAATTATGGATATGCAATTTTTTTTGCATGCTAATTTCATTATGCAGGCTCACATTAAGATGTTGATGTCAACAAGGCTTGCAAAGTGGAAAAAACTTCTACTAGCTGGTCAGTTGCCAAGAGAGTCAAAAAGATGGTCATTAAGAGGTGAAAAGGAGGAAAAATCTCAATGGAGAGAAATTTCTAGTTCGAATGAAAGATTGTAACTACCTTTTAATGGTCATGTTTTTTTGTTGAGAAAATATAGGGAGTGTGTTATGCTATATTTTCATTGGGGGAAGTCTGCTTTGACTAAATCTTGCACATGCATAACTTCCTCCCTCTCTTTTCTATGCTTTCAATAAATGGCATCCTCCTATTTTGGAGTCGACTACCTAGGTAGTTAGGGTTAATTAGAAGTTTCTCTCTCTATAAATAATGGTCAGATGCCCCTTTTCATAAGGTTGGATGTTTTGAGATTCTACTTGTATTTTATAGTTTTAGTAATACAGTCATATTGTTGAAATGTTGTACATGCTTTCAAGAAATAATATGATATTCTAATTTGTTGCATCTGAGTTAGCTCAAGGAAGACTCACTCAAGGGGGAAATTCCACCCATTTAGTTTAAAATTTATTTTTTGTTTATTAATTAGTTTTAGTTTTAGCAGTTGTTTGTTCCTACAGCCACCAAAAATTTTTTTGTGACGGTTCCTACAACCAAGGTAGAAAGAGTAGTTTCCTATTTGTTTGTTGAGATTCTTATTTCTATCATCCATTTTTAGTACATTTGTTGATGATTAGTGTAGTTGTTGATTTATTCTTAGTGCTTAAGTTGATTTCTTTCCAACATTTTATTTAGAGTATTGTTTCCTTCCTAGTTTATGGATGGCTATAGTGGAGTCCTAGTGCACACACAGTGTTGACCAATTTCAAGTTTACATCCCTAGGTTGACAATGACATGCACCTTCATGATGAGTAAGATAGTTACTTAGTGCAAATTTCTAATCCCTAAGTTACAACTCTAAGGGCTTAGTTATTGAACCATTAGAGGAGGCCAACATTGCTTTAGGTGTTAACTGCATTGCAAGACATCCATGTAACTCTTTGACCATTCAAATAGTGAAAGCTCTTATGAAGTTGTAGCTTATCAAAATAATCATAAATGGGTACTTTCTCTAGAGGTGGGTCACTTGGTCTTAATCTAGACCAAGGTCTTGTGTTGGAAATGGCATATATCAAATATGAAGGCATGTAAAAGAACTTATTGAGGGTAAAGAATGTCATCAACTCATGCAAGCAATCATTGATAATTTATGCCCAATCCAAAAATTATTCTCCACTTAACATAATTTGGATGAAGAAATACATCCATTCCTCAAGTTCATGAATGTCTTCATTTCCCCCTAACCTATGTAGTAACACAACAATGTCAGCAACCTCCACAAAATGAGTTTTGTACAACATCCAAGGAAATTTTTACTTACCCCTCTTAGGCTTGGCCAATGAATTTTTCACTATTTCATTCCTGTTGACCCCTTTCTTTGCAGAAAATTCAATTTCATAACTTGTCATATTCATAGTGAATACTCATCCTTTTCTAGGATTCTTAGGTAAGACATGAAGGTGGACCTCAGGACTTTTAGAACTAGTCGATTATCTTCTATCCTAACCTCTTGTATTTGAGAATTATAGTGCTTAATGCATTCTAAGAGATGTTCAGGTCATTGAACTGCAAGAGGAAATGTGGTAGCTTCAACTAGTCCACTATCAATTATCCTTTTAGTGATGGGAAGGGGATTTGGTTTATTAAATTTACTTCATATTTCATCGAAATTCATAGGCCCTAGATAGGTATCTCAAATTTTTGGTCCTTCATAGGCTAGCCTGAACACATATTCATAACCTACATACTTAACCGTCACCATGGATGAGATTTTATAGCTCAACAATAGATAACCTTTTGAAATGTAGATAGAAATTTTCCAAGAAAGTAAGCTGAAACAAGTGAGTACTATAAATACCTCAATGGTGAATCCTACAACAACAATTTTGTGTCTTGTATATATTGTCCCTGGAGAACTTTGTCACAATGAGAATGTTTTCCCAACACTTTGAATTTTCTTTAAACTTCACAATAAAAAATGGGAGTAGATGAGAATTTAATAATTTTAATTGCTCCATGGCACATGGTAGTTTTCACTTCACCGCTTTCAATATAACCATCTTTCAGAATTTGAAAGTAAACATCTTACATCTATAAGCAATAAAGTGGATAGTTAAAAAAACTACACAAAAGTGCCCCTGAGTTTGAATAACATGTCGAGATGTCACTTAAGTAACAAGTATCACATAGGAAGGAAAAGAAAGTTTGAAAATTTTCATAAGGAACCACCCAAATTAGAAAAATCAGAAACTTAATAGAAAAAATGCTCAAGCAGTAAGGTAGGAGGTTTAGTGAACTATATAAAACACCGTCCAGGTTCAAGTATCTTCACAAAACACTGCCTACATAGGACTAGGCTTTTTAAATGTTGGTAAATAACTTTTCCATGGAGCAGGGAAAAACTATTAGGTAGCATAGAGAAATAAGTTAGATTAGAATATGTTGATACAAAGGAGCAAGTTTTAGATATATTCACGAAGCCATTTCCTAAGGGGACATCTGAGTTTCTCTTGAATAAGTTAGGAGTTATTACTCCCTCCTCTTGATTCAAGAGGAAAGTAGAGGGTGAGGGGGAGCTTGGTATCCTTGTTGGAAGAAAGAGCTGGTGCTCTTGTAGAATTTTTTTCAAAAGTAGTGATGTTTGGACTCAGGGGGAGTCTATCTAGAATCTAGTTTTCAAATGCTATAGTACCAGATGATGATGTTGATCATTTTCCATTGATGTTAAAGGGGGAGTGAGTGCACTCTAAAATTTTAATTAGTCAAAAAAAAAATCTTGAATTGAGGAAATGTCAAATTAAAGAGAGAGTGAATGTTTGATTATTTAGAAAGAATAACCATCTTTATATCCTTTAATGCCATATCTTTCATAGGGAGGTAAACGCTACAACACATGAACCATAAAGACTTATTCATTGGGAGTTTTTTGGGGGCCTTGGAAAAATTTTCAATTTCCATCAATGACAAAGGGGGATATTTTTGAGTATAGGTTGTCATTGATATTGATAGGGTTATTAAAGGGTGTCAAGCCTATCAAATGTAAAAGTTGTTAAAATGAAGAATATTGTAGGAGTACAAGTATTATCATTTTTCTCAAGGTTCTAGAAGCGTGTATTATTTCAATAGTGGTGTGACTACCTTTAGATAATAAATTTATTATACCATGTTGGGTATAAAGCTAGCATGAGTGTGATGGTCTAGAAGGATATATTTTTGGTAGAGATATTAACTAATATGGGTAGAATTTCTTTCAAAAATTAGAATTGCTCTACAATTTGGAAAGAGAGTGTACCTACACTATTTCTATCAGTTCCTTAATTTTTTAGTGGCACAAATTAGTGTGTAAGGATTAATGAAGTAAGAAAAGGTTCATCAATCTATTCAAATTTTGAGGCATGTGTAGCAATAGCTATAAGTGTGCAAAATTAAAATTAAGCATGTGAAGTGAGGATATGACCTATTTAATATTCCCATCGTGGTGCAAGGCGTAATTTTCTTTTGGTGACAAGTTTAGAACAATGTATTACAAATTTCATGTAATTTGAATTTAGGTTCCTTCATATGTTGTCTAAGTTGGTGTGGATCCCTGGAAAACATAGAATATTGTTAATGTAATGGCATGCATATATATTTCAAATGTTCAAATGAATTGTAGTGTTTAGTACAACCGTGTGTATGTACCACATCTATTGATGATTATAGTAAAAGTACTATATTGGGTTATTCAATTGTTTCACAACAAAAGCATGAAGAAAAGAGTTAGGGTTAGTATCAGTGTGTCTACTAGTCAGAGTTAAATTTCAAATCTACTATTATTTTTTTTAGTAGGATTGGTTTTTTACCTATTATTTTTTTCCAATAGGGATTGGTGTCTATTCCAATTGAGATTGGTGTCTCTTATAGGTTGGTTCCTAATGAATCATTTGGGGATTGGTTTCTCCTATAGGTTGGTGCCTACTAAATATTTTGGGGATTGGTGTCTTGAATAGGTTGGTGCCTACATCTCATTGTAAAAATCAATTATTATATTCCTACTTGTGAGAGCTTCTCACCATGGTTTTTCCTATCTTGGGTTTCCACAAAAATTTTGGGCCTACATGATATCTTGTGATGTTATTTCATTGCTTTACTTGCTATCTTATATAGTTTAGTACTCTTCATGCTAAAAATCTATGTAGTTGTGAAGGTTTCTAGAATTGTTGCAACTTTTTAGATCTGCTTATTCACCCTCCTCTCAATATATTTTTTTCCCTTCACCATGTGTATCTCCTCATTAATCAAGTCATTGTAAGGAAAAGAACTATTCACATCCACCTAATGAACTTCCCATATATGAGTTATAGTAATAGAAAGAACAAATTGGATGGAATTCAGTTTGGTGTTTGGTACACAAATCTTATAGTAGTCAATCCCAAGAACTTGGGAGAATCCATTGGCAACCAAGTAAGGCTTATTCTTATCAACTGAACCATTTGCAAAAAAAGGTGATAGATCCACTTGCATCAAACAAGTTTCGTTCCCTTAGGAAGAGGGACAAGATCCCTAGTGTGGTTCTTCTCCAAGGAATTAAATCTTCTTCCATTGTTATATCCCTCTTGGGAACACCTAAACCTTCTTGAATGGACTATGTCTCAAAAGTTGTGGCAATGAAGAGACATGGAGCCTCCTAAAATTGTGATCTTATTATTTTATGGTCTGAAGGATCCCCCACCATATCCCTGATTGATTTCAATATTTGATGAGCTTGAAGAGGCCCTGCAACTAGAGAATATGGATAACTTACAAGAGAATAATAAACCTCTAAATTATGGCTATGTAAACCCTCATTATTGTAGTCATCATATAAGGTAGAGAAAGAAGAATACTCATCAAGATAAGAAAGATTACGATCCTTTGAAGAAATATCATCATGATGTAGGGTCTTCAATCTTATAGTGGATGGAAAAATGATAAGAGGGGAGTTTGAAGTGATCTCCACAAGTTTGAAACTCCTCTCAATGAATAGCTCATTAGTTTTAGGATGTAGAAGAATGTAGTTGTTGACATCATCTGGTTATCTAAAAAATGCAAGGATTGCTATATGAATCTATAGCCTTACATTTCTCTACTAGAATGTGGGCCCATACACGATAAACCAACACTAAAAAGTTCTTAATTAAGGTTCAATTTGGTCCAAGCTTGAAACTTAGTTACCCTTTTCATAGTTTTGCGAGGAACTCAATTCTAATGTAACACACACAATTAATGGCTTCTACCCAAAAAGGTGGTGCCAAATACTTGGAGTGAATCAAATAGGCCACCTCTTCCAAAGATCATTTTTTAAAATTTTGTAAGTCCATTTTACTAAGGATTGTAAGGAGCTATATGTTGAAAATCAAATTCTTTTGAAGCATAATGCTACTCAAACCTATGGTGGATGTATTCCCCCATTATCTATATGTAAAAATTTTATGGATTTCCAAGTTGTTTCTCTATAAATTGTTTGAAGTCCAAGAGTGAATCAAATACTTTATACTTTTGTTTTAGAAAGTACATGAAAGTCTACTTAGAAAAATCATCAATGAAGGTCAAAATTTATCTATCTCTACTAAAATGTGGCTATGGGAATTATCCAAAAAAATTAATATACACCAACTCCAAAATTATGAATTTCTCCAAGAATTGTGTTATCAAAATTTTCTTTTGTATGCTTGCCAAGAATACATCATTCACAACATGTCATAACAAAATCAAATTATGGGAAATCCTAGAACCATTTCCTTCTAACTAAGCTACTATAATCAATAGTATTTCAAGTGGCCAAATCATTGATACCACAAATTTCTCACTTTATCAAAATGAGTGAGTAAAGTAAACAAAGTTGGATTAGGGAAAATTTCAAAAAAAAAAATGTGATTGGTGATCTACTCTCCCAACTACAAGTGAAAAATCACAATGCAAATCACTAATTACCACTGGAATAGGGGAAAGTCAACCCACCTACATGAACTTGTGTGGCTGATTTGATATACTAATATAATATTAGTTGATAATGAGGGGGTATGTTCAGGATCATCGCGGAAAAACAGGCCCTTAAGTGGAGAAAAATTCAAAACAATCAAAGTTAGGCAACTTGATGTAAAAATTTGAATAAGTTATCTATATTATTTCAAAAAATATAAGAATAGAATCTATAGGAAATTGAATGTAGTTTCTAAGCTACTTGGTTTATTTAAAAAAAAATCTATTTGGTGAAATTTTAAAATTTCAATGTAGTAGTACTTAAATTTCAGGGAAAAAATAAGAAGTAGGTGTCTATTTCACCACCCTAACCACAATAAAATGATAATATTTTTTTATAATATTTTAGATATAAGTAGAGGACTCATTTCTCGATGTGACACATATTTTTTTGTAATTTTTTCCAAGTAAATAATTAATTATACTTTTTTTATTATAACTTTTATAAAATATAAAAACTAGTATATCTAACCACCTTAACTTGGTCCAAATTTCATGAAATTCAATTTTTTTTAATCCTATAGTATGTGATGCATATTTTGGAATAAAAAATGTGATATTTTTTGAAAGCTATAGATGTTTTTCAATTAGCCTATCAATCAAGACTTTACTCGTAATTCAAATAGAAAATGAATAATAGTTATTTATTAATTTCAAAGTAAAGAATAATTTATATTGGTGAAAAGATGAGAATTTTCTTTAAAAAACCCTTTTGATTTCATCAATTTTGGGTAAAAAAAGTCTCCAGCCACATACCCATCATATCACCAATTTTTGGCCAATCATGATCCTGCACATACTCGAGGGTACAAAAATAATATCCTAAAATGTTTCATCACCCACATCAACAAACCCTCTCTCACACATGTCAATAGAAGTTTCATCACCCACAAAAATGAAAGGAATAGTACATATCACCAAAGATGCAACTTCATCCTTAGATGAAGCTATGTGGTGCGAGGAACCCAAAAAAAACCCATGTGGTTGGTGAAGATGCAGCATCTACAAGTTCGTTACCCTTTCATTTCCCCTTACTATTATCTTTTTCCTTGTGAGAAAACTCATCTAAACTTTGTTTTACTATTTCAAGGCCTCTAAGATTATTATTTTCAATAATATGTGTCAATTGATCAAATTTTTTCTTTAAACTTATATGCTCATCATGACCAAGTCTTTTACAATAGGTACATTTGACCTTCTCTTTCTCAGAGTTGTCACTATTCAAAGATGAGGTCTCATTAGGTATTTTTGGGTAGCTAATTTTTGATCCTTGTTCTCTTTTCTATTATTTTTTTCTTATCTTATTTGTTACTAATTTTTCTTGTCTTTAAACCATTTAAAAATTAGGGATAAAATCATCTAGATCTGAGAGATATGTTCTTCATAATAGAAACACTAATCATACAATAAATCCCTTAATACTACTCTAATTTATTAGATATTTGGACTAAAGATGCTTTAATATTCCCTTAACGAGTTAGATAAAAATCAAGGAAAAAATTTCCATTAGTTGGAAGAATTCACAAAATAACCTCCAAGATTGAAATAAAATGTCTTACCTACATGGTTCTAAGGTCATGCTATGATACGATTGGTGATTTTTCTAGCTAAGCCTTGGAATTCTCTAAAGGGTAGCCAACCCTTATCTTCAAGAATTTCCTCGGGTTAGTGGCCAACACAATTAATAGTGAATTATGAGGTCCCTACTCTTGTACTTTAGGCTATGTGGAACCAAGGAGGGTATTCCTTCTTATGTTCATCTGATATATCACTTCCTCAAGAATAGTTCAACACAAATTCATTCCCACTCAAGGAAAATATACAAAATTCACTAAGGATTTGGCACGTATTTGGGTAAATAAATGTCTATTTGCTAGGAATGTGGACATATTTCAAACTTACATTTCAAAATTAGCAAAATTTTAATAAATGTTGTTCCTATTTTGAATCCATGGCTAGGCATACTCACTATTCACTTAGTTGCATTAATTCTTGATAAAAAATCCAATGCCTCATCAATTAGGTAAATGGACTAAATAATGAAAATACCAGTGGTACATCAATTGTTTAATTCTAAGATATATGGACTATCTTTATAATGCCTTGCAATACAAAAACTCACTTCTTATAAAATCCTCATAAATACTCACAGACCCATGACTTTTCTCAAGCATTCTAATTAACCCTTTGAGTTAAAGCAAAGAAATACATTCAATTAAACCATTGATGACAAATAAAAAGATCTTTGATAATTTCATTTATGATCTGTAAAAGTGTACAAAAGGAGAGTATGTGTTTCAGAATTTATATTTGTTTCAATATTAGTAGTCTATGTAAAAAAATTTAAGACTATTACATATATAACCTATACCCAGGACAATTTTCAAGTAGATTCATCAAGCATTCTACATTTTTGTTTTGCTTCCTATACTTGAATCCTACCTAGAACATACTGGACTCAAAATATTGATTAGAACCCTCTTTACATTGAACCATGAAATCCTTTTTATAATACAAGGGAGCAACAATCATTCAGCTCAAATGTAATTACATTTCATGATAATTTCAAAATTCATTTGATTTCATTAGGGTTGAATCCTGAACCATTATATCTTCAAGCATTCCACCGCTAGGAGGAAGCAAAAGGAAAAAAGAATGCCAAGACATTTGTCGAAGATGCCACACATGCTTTCCAAAAGGTGTCACCAAAATTGGCACGTTCACCAATACTAGAGTAAACACCATCACCATCAACAACACGAACCCATAAACCAACCACCTAGAAGTCCAATAACCATAGCACCCAAAAAACCAAACACCATTAGAAGAGGACACGAGTGTTACCCAACCTTGTTAGCTTCCGAGTAAACACCCTCACTTGGCCTTTTTACAGAGAGTGGAGTTGCAATAATTATCTCATTATCAGAGTCTCTTTAAGGCACAAGAGAAGTAGGGCATTAGTAAAGGCCAAGGCCAAATCCTCCTTCTTCACTTGAAGAATCATCAAAAATTAGAATAGGAGTAGCAGCCTTCTTCAAGAAAACCCTAGGACCCACACCAAGCCTTGTTAATTCTTTCACAAACACAAGCCTCTTCTCATCAACTCCAACTGATGCTTGTGACATAATCCAATTCCTTAATGCATAGGTGCTCTTAACAACAAGCTTCTCAATCTTCTTGCGTACACTTATTTTCCCCTTAGGTACAATTGGCATCTCTATCAAGAGAGGTTTGGTTTCAGATATGTATGCAATAGGCTCCTACATACTCAATCTTCTAGACCTTTGGAATTGTGTAACGAGACTACTCAACTCGCTCAATTTCTCAAGAGACCACACCATGAGAAAATGTGAAGCTATCTTTGCATCACCTCTTCTCAAACTCTAAAATTACTTTCGTGGTACTCATAGCAATCAATTTTGTGCCATAGTGATTTAAGAATGATTTAATAGACTATAGAGAATCCTCATTAAATAGAAAAATTTGAGGCTAGTTTGCAATTAATGGCCATCCTGGCTCGCTCACATGAGCAAAATGATCAATTACTACATGTCACATCTCAACTGTTGATTGTCATGGATTTAAAACTTGATCATTGAGGCACATGAAGAATCACCACTTGATTTATTCATCATACTTAAGAACAATGAGGATATGCTTTAAAGCTTCCACGTACCCATACGCATCCTTAATCTATCATCCTTGACTCACTTGTTGTTGATCTTGATGATTGTGGGAAAATCTTGGATGCCTATCAAAACACCACACCCATCATGGGTTCACATTCCATTTTGGAACCTCATCAAGTGATGGCTTTAGAGTCAGTGATGAGATACCGGCCATTGATTTGATCATCAGAAGATTCTCGCTGAAGATCCTTGCTTTACATTACTCATCATGAGTTTTCCCTCTATCGAACAGCTCCAACTAGTGGTAGACCAAACCCGTGTAATGGGGAAAGACTTTACCCATCGACAGTTGCAAGTTCTACATTAGATAACATGAGACAACTAGTGATAGGCAAAAGGCCAATGAAGGGTTAAGAAATCAACCACATTGCTCATTTCTAGTTGTTCCTTCAATGCTGAGATTGAAACTCATGATTGGTGATGGAGCTCGAGGTGGTTAGAAGAATGAGGCATCACTCATTTCTTGTTACTCTCCAATGGTGAAAACACAATGTGTGACAGGTGATGAACATGGGAAATTCGAAAAGAAATGTATCATTCATCATGAGATGACTACAAGTAGTTCAAAAAGAACACATGATGGGCAATGAACCATTAGTGATGAACTTAGAGGGTGCTTAAAAGTATGTGGGTAAATGTCATTCTTAAAAGATGGACCTCCTAGGCACAATGTGTAACTTTAACAATGGGACTAGTTAAAATGATGATGGCAAAGGCAATAAAATGCCACTTGATTAAAATAGTGACCTGGTACAACTGGTCAATGAGAAAATACAAGCCAATAAATGAATTATGGGTATAAAGGAATAGAGCATTCAAACAATAAACCCTAATGAAAATGGGGAATAAAAGATCATAGGATTGACCAAGGAATCAGTGGATCTTATGCTTAGTTTTCCATGGGATCTTCATCCTCGGGGCTTGATCATCCCTCTTGATCTTTTTATTCCATCTTGCTAGTGTAAATACATTTGAACCCTCCTCTCGATGTTCATGGCTACTCTAGTGTGAGTTTAAAGCAAGTTCATCCTCTAACTAAAGTGGGGGACAAATCCACCATAGAAAAATGGATCCTTATCATTTTCATGGTCTTTCAGGCCTTGCTTCATGATGTTTGGTCTATTTTTCTCTGATTTTATGCCATAACATGGCTTGAACATGCATATTTAGGTACTAAAATTCAAACAATGACATCTTCTGAAGGTGTTGTGAAGTGTTCTAAAACATTTCTACACTCTTCTAGAATCTATTTATTACAATTCATATAAAAATCACATTTTCATCACTAAACAAGTCCTATTCTGAAGTGTTGTAAAGTCTTGTAACAAGATTTCATGTTTTTCTAAGCACAAATTCAGTATTTATACCTTTCTTATGCTTTATTTGAGCCCTTTATGGCCTTATATTCCTTAATTAAGTGCATTTTTGAATGTAAGCCTAACAAACAACATTAAATACAAGATAATTCTTGACACCCATTTTTAGGTCCTAGGTGGGACCCATTTGTCATGGGTGGTGAATGAGTCCCCCTTGGCTCTAAATTCAAAATATTTTAAATTTCCCTTCGAATTTTTCACAAAATCACTTGATGTTGGCCTATGATGAGGTATGAATGGGTTACTAAGGCACAATATTGTATAAATATGCTTTTTTACATCCATTTCAACCCCCATTCATCAAGATCACTCATTCACCAATTTATTCAAGCATTCAGTCTCATATCATATTCTAGCATTTAAGCATCTTACAACATCAAATCAAGCATCATTCAAGTATTTTGGAGCATCCATTGACATATCTTTAGCTTTTATTCAACAAGGGTTTGGTAAGTTGATAGCATTTACATGTTATTTATTTATCATTCTCTTTCATTTCATTATTTCATTAAGGGTTTATTTACCAAAGTGGGGTTTGACCAAGGCAAACCCCTATTTGCTAAACCTCAACCATTTTTTCCCTCTTGCATGTGTGTTTGCAGACCCATATATGTAGATTTAACAAGGATTTAGGTGATTGAAGATTGGTCAACAAGTCAACTAGGTGCTTCAAGTCAAATCAATCATATTTCAAGCTTGGAGAAGGTATTTTGTCTGTTTCCTGTAGAATTGACTTTGGCAACCCGACAACAAGACATTTCCAGATCTGGTGTTAAAGAATTGTCTACTAATTTCTAAAAACTTTGGGAGAGGACTGATTCACCACTAGTGGTGAATGAGTCCCACCTGAAGATAGAAAATCTAGGTTTTGTCAGATTCTGGATCCCGACAGTCAAAAACTAGTTCCCGACAGTTTTTCACTAGTAGTAGGACTAATTCACCACCCTAGACGAATGAGTCCCACTATTGATTTTTGGTAATTTTAGAACATTCCATATTCCTCAAATATTTCCCACGTGCAATTTGATTCAACCTTTCTCTTTCTTTTTTTGCATTTATTCATCTTTTAGTTCATTTTTTGGATATCATAGTGTGTTTTCCAACATAGCCTAAATGTTAGTTTTACATTCATAATCATTCATTTAAATCACTTACTTGCATTATTTCACTTCATTTAGCTTAGATAACATCATACATAACATAATTTGAATTAACCCTTTAGCATTTTTGGCCCTACCTCTCTCCTTTTAGGTGAAAAACCATAAAAGAGCTAGAGAAGTGCATTGGTGCCAAATATCTACTTTCCATTTTGATGAACCTAAATTTTGAACACTTTGAATTTTTGATTTCATTTGCATCTTTCATCCTAGATTAAATTTTTATCAACATTCAATTATCATATTATTTTCTTTTTGTATTCTAGGACTTCTCATATTGCATTCGTGAAATCTTTGTTTGGATTTCATTTTTGCATTGCATATCATTGAAAAACTAAAAATCTGAATTTTGAATCCTTAATTTCATTTTGAAAATCATTAGAATCATTTAAATTATTTTGAAAAATACAAAAATAATATGGACTCATTGGCCACCTTGGGCGAAGCAATCCCTCTACAGTTTTTACACCACAGTTTCAAACATTTTTTGGCATTTTTCTACATTACAGTCTTCTGTAGTTACTTTTTGTTTTCATTTCCAAAATCTCTATTTTTAATCATTTATTGCATCTGATTTTTCTTGCATCATGGCATTTTCTTTTAATAAGTTCTAGAATTCCCTAAAATCCTTGGTAGACATGTTCAATTGTGCCTTTGGATGTGACCCTAATGACATTGAGCTACCTCATGCTCCTTTAACTACTCATGATTTTCCTCCTCATGAAGTAGAAATCATTGGATAACATGATGATAGCATGAACAAGTTCTATAATGAATGCCTTGATCACCTAGAATCTAATGTAGACTTCTATCCCTCCATGAAGACACATGATCTTCCTACTATTGTACCTCCTGATCAGTTTGCCTACTTGCATCCTGAAACTAATGAACGACCTAAGGTCACTCCATTCAATGAACCTAGTCCCTCTAAACAAGCACACCCTCACCTATCTTACGATGACAAAGTCACAAACACTCCCATAAACCTTGAAAAAACATATGGTAAAGGCTTCACTATCCTAAGTAAACAAGGTTGTGACACAAGACATGAACATGACATTCACCAACTTCTTGAAAAAACACCAATCGAAGAAAACACAAAAATATTAGGATATCAAGATCCTTCTCATCCTAATAGATCTCCTTTTCAACCTAGGAGACTTCAGGATGATGGTACAGTGATCTTTCCTTCTCCTCTTGACTTGAACATTCTCCTTCCATGTGAACAACCTTTCCCTCCTAATAACAAAGATGCTAGGATTCTCATGTGTCATCTTCCTCCTATTCATGAACAAGTAGAATCTAACCAAAACTACATGCCTTATAAATTCAAAGATTTACCCTTTATGCAAAATCGCACAACTACGAAAAAAATTTTGAAAGTATTTATTAATGTAGGATGTATTTCCATGCCTCCTACAAGAATCAAACATTCTCAAAATGAAAAATATTGTGCATATCATAGAATGCTAGGACATCTCACTAATGACTTTTGTGCTTTACAAAACATACTCCAAGATCTTACCCAACTTGATATCATACCTTAAAGCAACCAAATCCCATCATCATGCCATAGTTGTAGTATTTACTATTCTCACTATTGCATGATCCTTTTCCATCACTCACCTTCGCTCATTCTTTCTTTGTTGGGGTAAGAAATTCTTACCCTTTTCCTTGTAATGCATTTGTCTTTGTCTCTTAACTATTTTATTTCCTTTCTGCTTAACCATTTAAGATTGAGAAACCAATAACCCAGTTAATGGTTGACTTACATTTGCATTACTTGCTCCTTTTTCATTTTTCTTGTATGTGTGTATTTTGTTCCCTTGTATCATGAGCTTGGTGTTCTCTCTCTCATCGTACACTTCTATTTGTACCTCTCTTCTATATTTCATACATTGTCCTTTTTTCTCTTTTTTTTGTTTTCCTTTTGGGGATGACTCAAAGCATAGAGATGCCCTATGTCTCTTCCATGTTGACCAAAAAGGTCCTTGTCTTTTTCTCTTTTTATTTTGTATTTTCCTTTTGGAGATGATGCAAAGCATAGAGATTCCCTATGTCTCTTCCATGTTGACCCAAAAGGTCCTTTCTCTTTTTCCCTTTTTTTTGTGTTTTCCTTTTTGGGATGATGCAAGGCACTGAGACCGAAATGTCTCCTTCATGTTGACCCAAAATATTTTTCTTTTCCCTTTTTGTTTTCTTTCTTTTTCTCTTGTGTTCTCCTTTTGGGGACAATACAAAGTGTTGCGACCACAATGTCTCTTCCATGTTGACCCAAAATGAACTTTATTTTCCTTTTGTTTTCGATCTTTTTGTATCATTCTTCCAGTTCTATGTGGTTTGGGGAATGATGATAGTTTCGAGCGATTTTATAAAAAAATTGTAGCAATGAACATACTGACCCAAAATCCGTAGATCCCTTATGTGTTTGGTGTGTTCTTTTCTAGGGGGAAACTCCCTTTCTTTTGGTTTTCCTTTTTGTTGATATGATGTAGCCTTACTTAGAAATATATGACTTGGCATAGGGGATTTTGAAGTTGGCTATCATGTATTGTTTTTCCTTTTTTATTTTATTCCATTCACTACTTTAAAGTAATTTCTCACAGAACAATGTGTCACAATTCCTTTAAAATGGGGGGCATACAATACCATTAATTCATTTGCATTCATGGTTCCTAGTGAAGCCTTGTTGTTTATATGATGTGTTTGTCACTTTGTGGATGACATTGGGTGTGATGTCCTTCATAAGTGTGATCTACCTAAGCCTATTACATTCCTCTTGGTGGCTTGATGTGACACACTACATCCCCTAAGTTGTGAATATACTATTATTTGATTGGTCCTCTCTTGGAGACATTAGACACAATGTTCCCTAAGTGACTGAGCTTGCTTGAACTTAACGAGATTCCTTTCAACATCTTTTTCATTTTTGCCACCATGCATAATGCAACTTGCATTCCTGTGGTATCTACCATTTTGTTCATGAGTTCTAAGCATGCAAAGCTTTCCTTGTCTCATGAAGCATGATCTAACATTTTCGTTGTGACACCTTGTTAAATTTGTCAGGAGGTATAACTTTGATATGGTTGAGCAAGAATTCCATCTAGCAGCATGACTTTCCCCATAGCCACCTTTGTGTTTGTGAGTGCATACCAACTAGCGTATGCATCTCCTCTTTTGGGATTTATCACCCCATGGACAACCAAAATTTTTGTGGCCCTAGAGTGAGTATACTTTTTCCTTCTCACCTGGTGGCTCACCATGAGTTATATCACCCCAGAGTGACTATACATTCTCTTTTAGCCTAGATCTAATCCACAACTAGTTGGACAGACGATTGAAACTTCATTTGATTCTCAATACTTTTGTGTTCCTTTGTTCTTATGCTTAGTTTTCCATGGGATCTTCATCTTGGGGCTTGATCATCCCTTTTTTATTGTTGTATTCCATCTTGCTAACATAAGTACGTTTGAACCCTCCTCCTGATGTTCATGGCTATTTTAGTGTTATTTTGAAGCAATTTCATCCTCTCACTAAAGTGGGGGCTAAATACACCATAGAAAAATGGACCCTTGTCATTTTAATGGTATTTTAGACCTTGCTTCATGATGTTTGGTCTATTTTGCTCTAATTTCATGTCATAACATGGCTTGAACATGAATATTTAGGTACTAAAATTTAGACAATGACGTCTTTTGAAGGTGTTGTGATGTGTTGTAAGACATTTCTACAGTCTTCTAGACCTTATTTATTACAATTCATATAAAAATAACCTTTTCATCACTAAACAAGTCCTATTTTGAAGTGTTGTAAAGTCTTTTAACAACATTTCACACTTTTCTAGGCACTTCACTATTTACACCTTTTTTATGCTTTATTTGACCCCTTTATGCCCGTATATTCCTTAATTAAGTACATTTTTCAATGTAAGCTCAACAAACAACATTCAATACAAGATAATTTTTGTCACCCATTTTCAAGTCCTAGGTGGAACCCATTCACCATGGATCATGAATGAGTCACCCTTGACTCCAAATTCAAAATATTTTAAATTTCCTTTCAAGTTTTTATTCAAAATCACTTGATTTCATCCCAAGATGAGGTATGAACAGGTTACTAAGGCACAAGATTGTATAAATAATTGTTTTTACATCCATTTCAACCCCCATTCATCAAGTTCACTCATTCACCCATTCATTCAAGCATTCAATCTCATATCATATCCTAGCATTTAAGCATCTGACAACATCAAATTAAGCATCATTCAAGCATTTTGGAGCATCCATTGACATATCTTTAGATTTTATTCAACAAGGGTTTGGTAAGTTGATAGCATTTGCATGCTATTTTTTTATCATTCTCTTTCATTTCATTATTTCATTAAGGTTTTGATTACTAAAGTGTGGTTTGACCAAGGAAAAACCTTATTTTATAACCCTCAATGATTTGCCCCTCTTGCATGTGTGTTTGCAGACCTATGTATGCAGTTTTAACAAAAAATTAGGTGACTGAAGATTGGTCAACAAGTCAAGTAGGTGCTTCAAGTCAAATCAATTATATTTTAAGCTTGGAGAAGGTATTCTATCTATTTCTTGCACAATTGACTTTGACAACCCAACAATCAGACATTTCCAGATTTGGTGTTGTAGAGTTGTCTCTTGATTTGTTAGAATTTTGGGAGAGGACTGATTTTCCACCAATGGTGAATGAGTCCCACCTTAAGACTAAAAATCTAGGTTATGTCAAATTCTAGATCTCGACACTCAAAAATTGGTTCCTGACAGTTTTTTACCAATAGTAGGACTAATTAGCCACCCTGGGTGAATGAGTCCCACTATTGATTTTTAGTAATTTTAGACAGCACTCATACCATTCCATATTCCTCAAACCTTTCCCAGGTGCACTCTAATTCAGCCTTTCTCTTTATGTTTTTCATTTATTCATCTTTTAGTTCATTGTTTGCATATCATAGTGTGTTTTCCAACATAGCCTAAATGTTAGTTTTGCATTCATAATCATTCATTTAAATCACTTACTTGCATTTAGTTCACTTAATTTAGCTTAGATAACATCATACATAACATAGTTTGAATTAACCCTTTAGCATTTTTGGCCCTACATTTCTCCTTTTAGGTGAAAACCCCTAGAAGAGCTAGAGAAGTGCATTGGTGCCAGAAATATACAGTTCAATGAATCACTCTCAATTTTTTCATCAAATGTAAATCCTTCAGAAGCACTATGTTGTATACTTGAATCAACATCCCCTAGAGTATTAGAGAAAGAAGATACAAACTCAAGAGGGTCTTCATTTTTATCTACATAAGTGTTGATCTGGTTAGATGGAAACAACTCTATGATAAGGTCCATAAGATGTGGAGCTTATTCAAAAAATTCTTGTGAAAATTCATATTGATTTACACATTGCTTTATGCCATTTGCACCCCTAGACTCCTCATATAAATCAAATAGTCTTGTAATGTTAACATAATCTGAGGTTTCATCAAACTGTTTCTCATCATCAAAATGTAACAAAGTTAGCTCAAAACCAGTGTGCCCTTCAAGATGCATTAATTGGTTATTCAAAGAGGAACATCCTCTTTCACCCATATGTATTTCATCCATATTATCGCATATGGCTAATAATTCATCCTATTTTTTAATCACATTACCATGTACCATAGACAAGGAAGCATATTCCTCTTTTGCATCAACATTGTATTTACGATTACCATCATCATCAATGACATCTTCATCTAGAAGTTATTTACCATGTGAGAAATTGTCATATTCAATTAATACCACATATGAAATACACTCTTGACTATCATCAAATGCAATCTACTCATCTAACCACTAGTAAACCAACTCTCCAAAACATGTACAACCATATCTTCCCGTGACTAAATAGTTGTATAACCATCTCATATAAGGGATTCTACCATACTTTCATTTGTGTCATAAAAACATCTCCCTTCTCAGCATAAGGTCGAATTCTTCCATATCATCGTGATTGTCAAAACCATCATAATCACTAGAAGAATATGCAAATATATTCTCAATTTCACTCTAATTATCAATGGTTGAAACCTTCAACTCACATTTTGGAAATTCATTTTCAAGTAGATTAGCAATATTTTCCTTAATTTCAATAGGTAATGTTGCTTATTCAAGATCCATGTGCTTGTCATCATGTGCATTCTGGTCATTTAACAATGAAACCTTTTTGTCATTCATGAGCACCTCATTATCTTTGTCATGTGTAGTTGACTCTACCTCTGATTCATATAAGCAGTTAGGAACAATAGGACAAAAATGATGTTCATCATTTTTAGCTTTATATTCAACATCAACACTTCGAACACATATATTCTTATCTTCAATTTCTTCATCATTCACAAGACTAACATACTCCTTTGATGATAAACCCAAATTGCATTCCAAATATGCAACAAACGCAACTTGACCATCTATGTGGGGTCAAGTAACTTCATCAATACTCATACCATTGTATCCTTCACGTGAAGAAAACACGTCTGGATCATCCTTATAGGAGCATTCATAATCATCAAAAGAATAATCATGTTGGTTGTCATCATAATCCCCATCACAAGAAAACTAATTACTATACAAACCATGCTCAAGTTCTTCAAAGTGAGTGCTTGAAATTCTATCTTCACTGTGTTGATCAATAATTTGTAATGAAATGTCATCAACATTAACATTATTCTCACTAACCAAAACATAACATGGAATAAAATCATTCATCTCTTCTACTTCTCCTCTACTTGATACATCACTATAAAAGAATAAATACATATTTACTTTATTATCATCCCATGTATCCTTTTTTGCCTCAATATTATGTTGTTATGTCCTTTGATTCTTTTCAAAAGAATAATTAGTATCTCTACATTGGGAATACACATCTTGTGAATGAACACACTTGGTTGATTCCACAATCCTTATCCAATTAGGCACTTGATCCATACTATGAGGCTTGAACTCCTTGTGTAAAATGCTTAGCCCGAATTCATAAATTTCACAAAACAAATTGACACATACTAAATCCTCAGGTTTGAAAGTTTCAGGGACTTCTATTAAAGCATCCAAGAATCTAAAAAATAGTTCATGTGGTAATTCTCCCTCATGTCTCTTCATTTCATACAACTCTTGAACATATGACTTTTGATCAACATTGCTAAAATTAGTCAACTAACACTTAACCTGGGGTTCACTGTGATCTGCATATTCTAACAATGGAGAAAACATAACATCAAAGGAATTTTCATCTTGAAAACCATTTCTATTATCCAATCCTTGAGTTCTATCTGCATAGGGTGCACTTGGGTAACCCATACTTGTGGCCATGTTTCCTTTCATCATGGAGTATTTCAAATTATTCTCAATGTCCATGGGGTTTTGATATGCTTGATTTATTGTCATAGGCTCCTTATCCCTTAATAGGTAACTCAGCTTCCTATCAAATGTACCAAGATATGCAACTAAACATTCAACATCATTTCATCTTATATTTTTTGGGATCTCCCTTACTGCCTTGGTGAAACTAAGATTAAAAGAAGGAGCCAACTCATCTGCATTTTTATGGATTTTCACGAAGTTTTTCCTTACATAATTTGGGTTTACCCTTTCACCAAACTATTCTATAAAGGCCACCTTGAAATCCTCCCAGGAATATATAGAGGATGTTGGTAAATAGGAGAACCTATCTCAGGAATCATCCTTAAGAGATTGAACAAACAACTTCATGACAACATCCTCCTGATTTGTTTCATAGTCCCTCATTAAATCCCTATAATCTTGCAAATGTTTGCTTGTTGATTCAGACTTATCTCCACTGAACTTTGGTATCTTATTCCTAAACTTATGTGGTATGGTATTTGGAAATCCATAAATACCACTGAAACTTATGGTTATGTACATCTCATTACTAAAATTCCTTTGATATGACAAAGGTTACTCATTTTGTGTTATTTCATTAAGTTTTACATTTAGGTGTACAACTTGACAAGACATCTTGTACAACCCTTTTACAAACTTTGTCAAACTTGTCAAGAGCAATTTAAGTTCCTTTTACAATGCAAGTCTCCTAGTTTTGCTTTGCATAATATCTTTGAACTAGTGAAATTTGTGAATATGAGAAACTTCTACATCTATTTCAATTTTAGTTTCATATTATGCAAAGATTACCATTCCTTTCCCTGCCTTAGTACTATTTCACCAAATTGGGAACTATTTGTATCACATGAATTCCTTGAAAATTCCCACAAATTATCTACAAATATAACATTATTTCTTCAAATGTGTGAGAATACATGGAGTTTCAGAGCAGAAATTCACTTTTGATCTTGAAATTTTCACATTTGAAGTTTTATTGTGTTCTTTGTCAAGTTCTTAAAGTTAGAGTTGCCACCTATCTTCAGAGGATTATACTTTGAATGAGATGGAGTATTTTAAAACTAACTTTCATTTTGGGTTTTCTCCAATAGTGGAGTCACCTTCAAATCCTTCAAGCTTTGTTGCTATGAAAACTTTTCATCGGGTTCAAGAATTTTGCAATATCTAAACATGATGTTCAGAATTGTCACACCATTTGACTCTGTAATAAAACAATCTACGACTGGAGAATGATAATTGTCCCTAGCAGAGTCACCATTTATGTTGGTATTTTATCTAGCTAAGCCTTGGAATTCTCTAAAGGGTAGAAAACCTTATGTTCAATAATTTCCTTAAGTTAGTGGCCAACACAATGAATAGAGAATTTTGAGGTCTCTACTCTTGCACTTTAAGCTCTGTGGGACCAAGGAGGGTATTCCTTCTTATGTTCATCTGATATATCACTTCCTCAAGAACACTTTAGCACAGATTCATTCCTACTTGAGGAAAATTTACAAAATTCACTAAGGATTTGATAGGTCTTTGGATAAATAAATTTCTATTCGCTAGGAATGTGGACATATTTCAATATTACATTTTAGAATTAGCAAAATTTTGACAAATTTTGTTCTTATTTTGAATCCACGGCTAGACATACTCACTATTCACTTAGTTGCATGAATTCTTGATAAATAAGCTAGTGTGTCATCAATTGGGTAAATGGAGTCAAATATGAAACAACCAATAGTACACCAGTTATTTAATTCTAATATATATGGACTATCTTTGTAATGCCTTGCAATACAAAAACTCAAATTATCCAAAACATCTAATCAAATCCTTGTAAATTCTCACAGACCCATGAATTTTCTCAAGCATTCTAAATAACCATTTGAGTTAAAGCAAAGAAATAAAGCCGTACATTTAATTGAACCATTGATGACAAATGAAAATATCTTCTATAATTTCATTTATGATCTATAAATGTACAAAAGGAGAGTATATGTTTTGGAATTTATATTTGTTTCAATATTAGTAGTCTATGTAAAACCATTTAAGACTGTTACATATATAACCTATACCTAAGACAATTTTCAAGCAGATTCATCAAGCATTCTACATTTTTCTTTTGCTTCCTATACTTGAATCCTACCTAGAATGTACTAGACTCAAAATTTTGATTAGAACCCTCTTTACATTGAGCCAATAAATCACTTTTATAATACAAGGGAGCAAGAAGCATCCAACTCATATGTAATTACATTTTATTAGGATCGAATCCCAGACTGTTATATCTTCAATCATTCCACCACCATGGGGAACCAAAAGGAAAAAGGAGTGCCAGGCCATTTGTCAAAGATGCCACACAAGCCTTCCAAAAAGCATCACCAAAATTGGCTCATTTACCAACACCAAAGGAACCACCATCACCATCAATAACACAAACCCACAAACCAGCCACCTAGAATTCCAATCACCACAACACCCAAGAAACCAAACACCATTAGAAGAGGAAATGAGCATTACCCAGCCTTGTTAGTTGCGAAGTAAACACCCTAACTCAGTGTTTTGACAAAGAGTGGAGTTACAATATTTATCTCATCATCAAAGTCACTATAAGGCACAAGAGAAGCAAGGAATTTGTTAGGGCTATGGCCAACTCCTCCTTCGCTTGAAGAATCATTAGAAATTAGAATAGGAGTAGTGATCTTATTTGAGAAAACCCTAGGACCCACACTAGGCCTCATTAATTCTTTCGCAAACACAAGCCTTTTCTCATCAAATCCAATTGGTCCTTGTGACACAATCCTATTCCTTAATGCATAGGTGCTCTTAACAACAACCTTCTCACTCTTCTTGTGAACACTTCTTCTTCCCTTAGGGACAATTGGAATCTCTGGAAGGAGAGGTTTGGTTTCAAATATGTATACAACAGGCTCTTGAATAATCAATCTTCTAGAACTTTGAACTTTTGTAACAGGAGTACTCATGAGACCACATCAGGAGAAACTATGTAGCTGCCTTTGCACACCTCTTCTTAAACTCTAAAATTGCTTCCTTGGTACTCACAACAATCAACTTTGTGCCATAGTTATTTAAGAATGATTTAATAGACTACAGAAAATCCTCATTAAATAGAATAATTTGAGGCTAGTTGTAATTAATGGCCATCTTGGCTTGCTTACGTGAGAAAAAAGATCAATTACTACAGGTCACATCCCAACCGTCAATGTACCTAGATTTAAAACTTAATCAATGAGGCACTTTAAGAATCAACACTTGCTTTATTGATCATACTTAGGAACATCGAGGATATTCTTTAAAGCTTCCACATACCCATTCACATCCTTACTCTATTATCCTTGACTCACCCGCTGTCGATCTTGATGATCGTGGGAAAATCCTTGCCACATATCAAAACACCTCGCCCATTGCATGTTCACATTCCATTTTGGAACCTCATCAAATGATAACTTTGGAGCTAGTGATGAGATACCAGCTACTAATTCGATCACAGGAAGATTCTAGTCAAAAATCCTTGCTTTACATCGCTCATCATGAGTTCCCCCTCTATCGAGTAGCTCTAACCTGTGATAGACCGAACCCATGTGATGGGGAAAGACTCCACCCATTAGTGGTCACAAGTTCTACTTTAGATAACATGAAACAATTGATGATAGACAAAGGACCAACGAAGGGTTATGAAATTAACATTGCTCATCATGGGTTGTTCCTTCAATGGCGAGATTGAAATCCGTGATTGGAAATGGACCTTGGGGTGGTGAGAATAATGAGGCATCATTCATCACTTGTTACTCTCTAGTGGTGAAAACACAACACACAACGGGTGATGAATATGGGAAGTTTGGAAAGCAATATAGTATTCATCACAAGATGACCATAAGCAATTCAAATAGAACATGTGATGGGAGATGAACCATTAGCGATGAACTTAGAGGGTGCTTAAAAGCACATGGGTGAAGGTTGTTCTTAAAAGAGGGCCCTCCTAGGCACATTGTGTAACTTGAACAATGGGGCCGAAATGATGATGGTGGAGGCCATAAAATTCTACTTGATTAAAATGATGATCTGGTACAGCTGGTCAATGAGAAAATACAAGCCAATAAATGAATTAAGAGTATAAAGGAATAGAATTCTTAAACCCTAAACCCTAATGACAATGTGGAATAAAAAATCACAGGTTTGACCATGGAACCAGTGGAATGATGAAATTTTAGGGTTCCACTAGATACCACTTGTAATGAAATAACTTACACAATAGAGGGATGGTGATACCAAATATTTTGCAAATACTTGATAATGATATGCCACTTCAGGGGGCCAACCTCACAATTCACTTCAAATGGGATAAATCAAGCATTCTTCAATAATAAATCAATCCTCAACATGATAATAATAACTAACCAATAGCTCCTATATATATCATATTACTTATAACTTTTATACCACCTAGGTCCTCTTATATACTTAGGTATATAACTCTTAGGATGACCTAAATACATATATAATTACATTATTGATTATGTAAATTATTTAAGAGCTAAGGTAGCCACAGGCCAACTACACATAACATTACACACTATAGGGTTTGAGGCATCACATATAATCAATTCTAAGATAACTACAACATGTTCTATTTAAAATCCAAGTTACTCATATTTTATCGATAGGATTTAATAGGAGGCTACATTGTATCAAGGATTCAACATTTCTATGCATTTTAAACCCAAATTAGAATACTTGAATCTTATTAATAATTTAAGTATCTTTTATCCTAAACTTCATCATAAAACATTTAGAATAAGTTTTTTTTGTAGGAGATATTTTATTTTCCATTTTTGCAAGCTCACTAGTTTTTTGGGATCATTTTTTTAATCCATGGCTATTACAAAGATAGTAAATAAAATTTAGTTGTAACTCCTCTTTTATATTTCATTAAAGTTTTTAAATTATGAGACACTTTTATTTTTCCATACAAGGCATGGAAATAATTTATTAACTTAGTGTAACAGCATGAATTTGGACCCCTAGGAAAATTCCCCACTTACATTAACCTTACCTTAGAAAAATGAAACTTGATGATGCAATTCCCACTTTTACCACCTTTCCCCATCCTCCTGGTGACTCATTTTCATGTCGGTGGATAAATTTTGTCAAGGACACACGTGCACTACATGGACATTTGTGCATCGTGTTACCATCCTGATAGGATTCCTACCTCTAGAATCCATTTGGGTATTACATTTCTCCATTGTTGGCAAAGTGTAATGTCTCTTCCTCCCTTGACTGACACCAAATTTCCCATTTTCCTCCTTTCCATTCAAATTACCTAATTCTTCATTCTATCAAACTTTTTCACCATTGTGAAACTTTTGATGAAATTCTTGATGCTCTCTTGATGAACTCTCACATTTCAAGCTTCACCACCACTTCATTGTAGCTGCAAGGTGTTGGTTTATTGGATCCTCCACTCTATTTGTTGTGACATCATTGTTGTTAGAGAATTTCTAGGCTCACTCCATCCTCTACTTGCCTTGAGAGCATGTAGCTATCAAGGTGATCTCTCCCATTTCCCATTACTTCTACATCATTATATTTACATAGTAGTATGTTATTGGTTATGTTATTGCTTGGAACTTCCATTTCCATACATTTCTTTATCATCTTCTACACTCATTAATATCTAGTTTTCCATGGAGGTGGAAACACCAACGCAAGGGACTAAATGAGATAGTCCTCTAAAAACAACCCCAATATTTTCCTTGGTCTTGTGTGTGTAGCTGATTTTCGATTGGATTTTTTTGAAGAATCAAGTTTCAAGGAGTTCGGTACTACTTTCTCACTTCCTTTGTCAATTTGAGTGTATCTTAGTTAAAGTATTCTTCTTGTTATACTTAATTTTTGTACTTTTTCTATATTCTATCATAGCATGAAGCTTGATTCATCAGATTGTTAGTTTCTTTTCTAGCATTTTGGTTTGTTTCTTAGAATATTTATCTAGATATGGATTCTAATGCACCACTAAGATTCCAGTGCACCACATTGGAGTCTATATCTTGTGTTATCATCCTTAGGAAGTGAGTTTTCTAGTTAGCAAATTTAACTCTAGAAATCAAATTTTTTGACCTTCTAAAACATTTGATTTAGCTGAAGGACAATGTCATCCCACTTGCTCCTCCTTTTCATCCTTAACACTTTCAACATTTCCAATTCATTTAGAAAGCTTGAGGTAGATCAGGGAAACTTGTTGCTTAGAAATCTCCTATGAATTGGAGTCTTAGAGTAGCTAGTCCCCCTCCTCTACACTTTGGTTAACCCGACATGAGTTGTTTCTATTATGTGTCTAGGTATTGGAGAAACTTATCTCATATCCTAGGCACATTGTAGGTGTGTGTGTTGTGGGGTGCATAGCCTTGAAACCCAACCTATTAACCCTAGTGACATAGTTAGAGGGGATCCTAGATACTACGAGGAAAAATTTAGATAGGTCACTATCTAATTTTTGAACCTTGGGAGTATTCTAAGGAAGTCCTCTCAAAGTACATAAACATGGTCTCTTTTATGCATCTCCCTCTCACCCAGCCTATGAATGGATCACCAGATATAACTCTCACATCATATAACCAACCTATGAAAAAAGACCCTTCTCCTTTATGCATTCTTGCTTGCACCAATGGGAACTATTGGTGATTTTTCTAGTAGAACCAAACAATCCTCTTAGAAGTAGCCAACTTCCATGATGAAGAATTATTAAGTTAGTGGCCAACACAACAAGCATAGGATTTTAAAGTATATACTCATTCAATTCAAGCTCTATGAAACCTAGGAGGGTAATCCTAATTGCATTTTCATGCAATATAATCAATTAGTAAAACATTTATACATAGATTAATTCCTTTCTGTGGAAAATGAAATCACTTTTTTTGAAAATTTGGTAGATTTTCAAATGAAGGATTGAGCAATCTACTAGGAATTAAGATTAATTCCACTTATACTACCCTTGCAGATATTTTATATTGTGAGTATTGTTCTTCTCATAAGTCTAGAGCCAGGAACATTATTTGTTCATGTTATGCAAGATTTTCTTATATAACGGCCTATGTCTAATCAATTGGAGCAATAGAGTCAAGTACAAAAGAGGATCAATAATTCACAAACTACTCTTTTAAGGGATAAATGGACTATTTTCATATTGCGTTGTGTTATGAAAACTTACTGTGCAAGAAACATTCAATTATTAGTAATCCTAAGCCATTCCTTACAAAGTTTATAACCCTATTCAAGCATTTTAATTAATTCCTTCAATTAAAGCTAAAAATAGAGTAATACATTCAAATGAAATATCTGAAGACAAATGATAACACCTTTATTAGTTCTCATTCATAACTCCATAATGAACATACATAGGAGAGTATAAATTTCTTGACTAATATTTGTTTCAATATCAATAATTTCTATAAAACTCATTTAAGATCATTGCATACATGACTTCTTCTCCAAGAAAAACTACTGGCCTACTTCAGAATTATATTCTAAGTGCCCTCTATGAACTTTGCTTTTACCTAGAACTCTCTTAAGACTTCAGAATCTGACCTTTGTAATAAACCCTGAAATCCCCTTTTATATGATAAGGGAGTAACAAGCATCAGGCTTAATTACGTTTACATTTTATCTCATTTGCACCAGAATTTGAGATATTCATATTTTGTGACATGCACTCATTTGAGGAAAATGGAAGAGTAAAAGACCACATTCCACATTCCCTAAATGAAGACACGCCAGCTCCTTTAAAAGTAGAGTTTTTTGTAACTGTGTTGAATCCTCATCCTTGTTGACTAAAGAAGATTCTCCAATAGGAAGTCTAGCACAAACTTGTATATCATCCATAAACAACATACACACTGCCAAGGTTAACTAGTCTAGAACTTCTCCTACATACTAGCCCAAAAACTTTCCACCTCATCACATGAAACAAGACATAACATGAGTGCTGAATAGGACAATCCTAATAGAAAGGTCATGGTATCATGAAAAACAAAAACAGTGCACAATCATCACTCTGAGTCATCAACCTCAAAGGATATCTTCCCATGTTTTACTTGTGGTGGGACTAGAGAAACTGTCACCACCTCTTTATCAGGATCCCTCGATAGTACAAGGGAGAGGGCATAATAATCACCCTCTGATTTAGTACCACCTGCATTTTCTAAAGGGTTATTAAGAACCTCACATGGATAATTGCAGTCCTTTGGATAGGCCTTGTAATGTTCACTCTCCATCCATGCCCTCTTTTCATATTTTATCATCCTCTTCTCTCTATGTTTGACTAAGTCTTTTGGAACTATCTACTCTCTTGGATGGTAATTTTCCTCGGTACTATACTCCCTGAATTTCCCTAATCCTACTCTTCTTTTTGGAATATCATTAGCTCCATGTATTCCATTTTTATTCTCAAGACCTCCCTTAGGCTCAAACAAACTCAACCCCTCAGACTCTCAAACCATCACGACATACCTACTTGCCTAGAATGTCTAAACACTTCTCAAGAGAATTCAATTCCTGCATAGTTCTTTCTCAGCCTTCGACCCTCATTCATTGAAAAATGAATTATTACATGGAAAATCACTCAGGTAATCTACATTAAATAGGAAATTTGAAGCATGCAAGATTAATGACTCGAAATCTCCTTATGTGAGAAAGTTGACAACTTACAACTCAAGATTGAATCTAAGTTGTTGCTTTTAAAACACTTAAAACTTTGTCCATGGAAAAAAACAATGCCAGCTCAAGTGTTGTGATCTATCAATCAACATGTATCACCAACCTAATCTGTGCTTTCATTAATGTCTACGAAGTAGACAAAACAAGTTTTTCTTAGAGCAAAACTTTCTTTATACACATCATCACTTCATTGCTGATCCAAATTTTTGATGAAAGAATTTATGTGGTGATTCTCATTCCATTGGGTTATCCTACTTTAAAAAAAAATATCAATGGTTCCTCAGTCTTCTCGCTGCTTTCCTTTTCACTTTATGCTAGACCTTCAGGATTTTTCCATGTAGCCCGTTCCATGCAGTGACAATCACTTGTCGCTGATCTATTTTGTCTTTTCCCCACTCTTATCAGTGATGTAGACATTTTGGCAATGATCTTTAGCCCTTGGTTCCATAGCCTAACCATTTGTCACACTTATCCTCCTATTGCATATCTCTAATTTCAACCTTGTACTGACGCTTCTATCTATGACATGAAATGTTGTGATGGCACCAACTTGGACACATACAACCTATGTAAACCAGACATCACAAAATACATCGTTCATAGGATCATATGATTTTAGTGAGAAAAATCCTTTTAGAGAACATCCATTGCTTATCATCAATTAAGAACTCAAGTTCTAAAAAAATCAGTGATGAGTGATGAAGTTATAACATAAGGCCCTTGTTCATCGCTAATTCTCCCCATATATTTTGCAAGCAATTAGTAATGAGAAGATTTACAACTTTTGATGTCCATCGCATATCATTGATGTGAGATTTTACATTCAAACCGTATCTGTGATCAAGCAATCACATCGCTCATCACCATTCCAAGTTTATCTTTTTTATGACCATTAATGATGAGTGACAAGAACATAAAGACAAAAGTATTGCTCATCGCTACTATAATTTCAAAAACTTAAAAGCCATTAGTGATGAGCGATATTAAAAGGAAAACATCAATCCATCACTTATCACTATTACAATTTGTGAATTAATGAAAAATCAGCGATGAGTGATATAGCATTGAAGGCCATCAGGTCATGAGTGGGAACCTCTTAAGCACATTCTCATTAGTTTGTTCTTATGAAGGGGACTCCCTAGGACAATAATTAACTCGAAAACCTCTAAGTTATAAAATGCGAAGAGTGTAAGGGCTCAAAGATCCTTTGCCAATTTTATAAAATAGAAAGGTCTGAACCTAGGCTAGAAAGGGTCTATTACCATGTGACAATGAATGACTAAAGATACATTAAAATAACTAGAAATGGGTAATAGGGAGTTAATGGTCTAATAGAATATTATAATATTTTCCAAATAACAACCCTATATCCAAAAGCAATAAGGGTTTTAACATGGAACAAGGAAATTTTTTTTTAGGGTTCCATCAGTGGCTCCAACTAGGGACACATGCCTCTTGTAGGCATGGCGAGATCTCATAATTTCAAGTGAAGTAGACTACGCACAAAAAATAGAACAAAAGAAACATCATATGTACAAAATTTACATAGGCAAAGAAGATCTGAAAAGGGAGATCCAATCTCCACCCAACCAACACAAAAAATTTAAAGATGCAAACTGTGTTATGCATCCCTTAGTTCAACTAGGTTTTACCCTCCTAATTGGTGAAACTAAGCCACAAAAATGTTGAATAAGCTAAGGCTCTGTCAAAACAAGCCTTCTAAAGGAGATATTTTTTTCCATTCACATTTGTCCTTATTGTACCACTAAAGTAAGAGAAATTTCAATCCTGCTAGAACAAATGTTAGGCCTCTTTTTAACAAGTGAGATTCTATCTGATTATAATCTTTGTTATCACCATTTCTTACAACCTTTCTGAGTATAAAACTGCAAGTGTAACTTTCATCAACCTGTAGTCTAGATTTAGTCATAAAATGAAAAAATTTCATCATCACATGACACATATATGTTATGTTCATATTTAAAATAACATTTCTTGTTATTCATCCCATTTTCATGCTTCATCAAAATGCCTTCCCAGTGAACTTGAAACTGAAAACATTCATACACCTCCAAGTAACTGACACCTTGATACTCCACTTTATCTTCAGCCCCTACATCAAAGGTAGTACATTCATAAACGATGCCCCCAGGGAGCACATCAATGTGTTGCCTTGTATGCTCAAGACCATATTCTGACCTTGTATTAGATGTATCATTAGAATCCTCAACAAAGAGTGGATTATATCTGGTCCAATAAGGATCATTATTTCTTATCTCTGGTGTAGATGGAGGCTCATCATACAATGGATTTTCCATTACACTTATTTTTGACATAAGAGCCTCAGTTTTCTTAACATGGATGTCTAATTCCTCCAAGTCATTACAACATCCAAAATCATTGTAATCATTAGAAGAGAAAAAATACATATTTTCTAATGCACTTACAACATTATCAACACATTTCTTATCTACAACAAATGACTCTATCTCTTCTTCATGAGGATAATCACAATCCACAGAAAATTTATCTTACTTAATGCCATCATCATTACTATAGCAAGAGGGCTACTCAATTTTGTAACTATGTTCAGAATTTTCAGAGCAAATGCTTAGTCTTATGTGATCCATAGGAGCATAGGTAGTGGACTCTTCAACAGAACTAGAACCATACCCTTCATTTTCCTCATTGAATTATATATCTTTAGCCTTTTCTCTGCTATCTTTTTCTTCATCCGATATCTCACTACTCGATTCATACAAAGAAACAAAATTATTATCATTGTAATTTGAAGACATGATGGTTTCTTGATGATGTGTTTGGGACTTTACAAGATTAGTATCATAGAATTTTGTGCAAGCTAAAACATAGGGGCACTGCAAATGTTTTTACATTCATTTTGACTTTTGGTTTACACCATTCATAAATATTAAGCATTTTATGGTAGTAAACATGTGTATCCAAGTGATTCCTTTGCATCCCATATTTCAAGTTGTTTTCAATATTCATGGCTATCCCATAGGCCTGATGTAAGGTTTTGGGATCATTATCTCTCAGTAGATAGCTCATTTTTTTATCAAAAGCTCCCAAATAAACACCAAACATACGACATCACTTAAATGCAAAACATCAGGAATATCCCTTAATGTTTTAACAAATATTTGGTTAAATGTTGGGACTAGCTCATCATCTTCTTTCTCAATGTTCATAAATTTATTGAGCAAATAGCCAACATTGATTCTTTCATTGAATTGCTCCATGAACACTACTTTGAACTCACTCCAAGAATAGACAAAGCATATCAGTAAATTAGAGAACCAATCTCTTGAATCTCCCTTTAGGGGCTGAATAAATAACCTCGTGATCACATCCTCATGATCTATCTCATAGTAATCCATTAAATTGCTGAATTCTTGCAAATTCTTACTTGTTGACTCACTCTTTGTACCACTAAACTTTGGTAGCTCATTTCTTATTTCAGATGGAATAATATTTGGGTAACCAGAAATCCCATCAAAATTTATGCCCATATACCTTTTGATGTTGAAGCTTCTTTTATTACATGACAAGGCTCGAGCACTATGCATTGTTACATTTGGGTCCACACAAGGATGCATAAGTTGATGATACATTTTACTTACATCTCTATAAGCCTTCTTATATTATGCAATTACATCGAGTAACTCATACCCCTTTTTTTTACTAGATCTCAAGCTTTTACAAATGCAAATTCTATCTCTACACACTTAAGATCTCCTAAATGAATTCATTGCATACATAAATTCATAAAGAAATATGTCATTTAGTAATACAGAAGTACACAAGCCTACTAATATTTCCCTTCTTTAGTGCTTAATCACTCAATAGGGGATCAAATTCTTACAAGAATTATAACTATGGTTTTCATATATAGATTTTTCTTTCTTGAAAACTAAAAAAGTTTGAATACCTAGATTTGTTACAGCAAAGGGTTCTCCTTCTTGACTAGAAATGCTTGCAAATATGAAACATTCTTCACATCTTCATAAGGTTCTTTAACAAAGTCGCCACCTCTTTTCAGAGGAATAAACTTCAAGCAATATGAAGCTCCTTCAAAGATGAATGTCCTAGATTTTCTCCCACAACAGTCATACATATATCTTTTGAAACTTGCTCAATAGGAACATTTCCAGGTTTAGTAATTCCTTAGTATTTGAACTAGATGTTCAAATTCACCAATTCCTTGACTGTGATAGTCTACAATTGGAGATTCATAGTATGTCCCCAGAAGAGTCACTATTTATGTTGGTGATTTTCTAGCAGAAATAAACAATCCTCTAAGAAGTAGCCAACTCCCATGATGAAGAACAGTTAAGTTAGTGGCCAACACAATGAGCATAGGATTTTAAAGTTTGTACTCCTTCACTTTAGGCTCTGTGAAACCTAGGAGGGTAATCCTTATTTCATTTTTCGTGCAATATAATCAATTAGTAACACATTTATACACAGATTAATTCCTTTTGTGGTAGATGAAATCACTTTTATTGAAAATTTGGTAGATTTTAAAATGAAGGACTAGCTATCTGCTAGGAATTAAGATTAATTCCACTTCTACTACCCCTGGAGAGATTTTCTATTGTGATTATTGTTCTTCTAATAATTCTAGAGCCAGGAACACTATTTGTTCATCTTATGCAAGATTTTCTTATAGAATGACCATTGTCTAATTAATTGGAGCAATGAAGTCAAGTACACAAGAGGATCAATAATTTACAAATTACTCTTTTAAGGGAGAAACATAAAATTTTCATATTTCTTTACATTATGAAAACTTACTATGAAAGAAACATTAACTTCTTAGTAATCCTAAGCCATTCCTTACAAATTATATAACCCTATTCAAACATTTTAATTAATTCCTTGAATTAAAGATAAAAAATAGAGTAATACATTCAAATGAAATATATGAAGACAAATGATAACACCTTTGGTATTTCTCATTCATAACTCCATAATGAACATACATAGGAGAGTATAAATTTTTTGACTAATTATTATTTTGATATCAATAATTTGGATAAAACTCATTTAAGATCGTTACATACATGACTTCTTCTCTAAGAAAAACTACTTGCGTACTTTATAATTCTATTCTAAGTGCCCTTTCTGAACTTAGCTTTTACCTAGACTTTTTTAAGACTTCAAAATATGACCTTTGTAATAAGCCCTGAAATCCCCTTTTATAGGATAAGTGAGCAACAAGCATTGGCCTTAATTATGTTTGCATTTTATTTCATTTCACCAGAATTTGAGATATTCTTAGTTTTTTACATGCAATCATTTGAGGAAAATGGAAGAGTAAAAGACTGCATTCCACATTCCCTAAATGAAGACATGCCAACTCCTTGAAAAGCAAAGTTTGTTGTAACTGTGTTGAATCCTCATCCTTGTTGACCAAAGAAGATTCTCCAATAGAAGGTCCAACACATACTTGTATATCATTTGTAAACAACAAATGCACTGCCAAGGTTAACTAGTCTGGCACTTCTACATACTAGCCTGCAAACTTTCCACCTCAACACATGAAACAAGAAATCACATGAGTGTTGAATAGGACAATCCTAATAGAAATGACATGGTATCATCAAAAAATAAAATAGGGTGCAATCATCACTCTGAGTCATCAACCTCAGAGGGTATTTTCCCATATTTTACTCGTGGTGGGACTACATAAACTATCACCACCTCTTTATCAGGATTCCTTGATAGAACCATGGAGAGGGAATAATAATCACCCTCTGATTTAGTGTCACCCTCATTTTCTGAAGGGTTCTTAAGAACCCTACATGGAGAACTGCATTCCTTTGGATAGGCCTTATGATGTTCACTCTCCATCCATGCCCTCTTTTCATATTTTACCATCCTCTTCTCTCTATGTTTTACTAATTCTTTTGGAACTATCAGCTCTCTTGGATGGTAATTTTCCTTGGTACTATACTCCTTGAATTTTCGTAATCCTACTCTTCTTTGGTACTATACTCCTTGAATTTCCCTAATCCTACTCTTCTTTTTGGCATATCAGGAGCTCCATCTATTCCATTTTTATTCTCAAGACCTCCTTTAGGCTCAAAAAACCTTAGCCCCTTAGACTATTGAATCATCATGATAGACCTACTTGCCTAGAATGTCTACACACTTGTCAGGAGAATTCAATTCCCACATAGTTCTTTATTAGCCTTCGACCCTCATTCATTGCAAAATGAATTATGACATGGAAAATCACTCAAGTAATCTACATTAAATAGAAAATTTGAAGCATGCAAGATTAATGACTCGAAATCTCCTTATGCGAGCAAGTTGATAACTTATGACTCAAGATTGAATCTAAGTTGTTGCTTTTAAAACACTTAAAACTTCATCCATGGAAAACAACAATTCTAGCTCAAGTGTTGTGATTTTTCAATCAACATGTATCACCAACCTAATCCGTGCTTTCATTAATATCGGTGAAGTACACAAAACAAGTTTTTCTTAGAGGGAAACTTTCTTTATACTCTTCATCGCTTCATCGCTTATCCTATTTTTTTATGAAAGAATTTATGTAGTGATTCTCAATCCATTGGGTTATCCTGCTTTAAAAAACTATATCAACGGTTCCTCAATCTTTTTGCTGCTTTCCTAATGCTAGACCTTCAGGATTTTGCGCATAGCCTATTCCATGTAGTGACCATCACCCATTGCTGATCTATTTTGTCATTTCCCCACTCTTATTAGTGATTTAGACATTCTGGTGATGGTCTTTAGACCTTGGTTCCATAGCTTGATTGTTTGTCACACTTCTCCTCCTATCATGTATCGCTAATTCGAACCTTGTAATGATGCTTCTATCTATGACAGGAAATGTTGTCACTGCACCAACTTTGGACACATACGACCTAGATAAACCAAACATCACAAAAGACATCTCTCATAGGATCATATGATTTTAGCGAGAAAAATCTTTTTAGAGAACATCCATCACTTATCACCAATTTAGAAATCAAATTCTAAAACAAATCAGTGATGAGCAATGAAGTTATAACATAATTTCCTTGTTCATCACTAATTCTCCTCATATATTTTACAAGCAATTAGCGATGAGAAGATTTACAACTTTTAAATTCCATCGTGTATCGCTGATGTGAGATTTTACATTCAAAACGTATCCGCGATCAAGCAATCACATCACTCATCGTCATTCCAAGTTTAACTTTTTTATGACCATTAGTGATGAGCAATAAGAACATAAAGATATAAGTATCACTTATCGCTACTATAATTTTGAAAAATTAAAAGCCATTAGCGATGAGAGATATTAAAAGGAAAAAATCAATCCATCATTTATCGCTATGACAATTTGTGAATTAATGAAAAATCAACAATGAGTGATATAGCATTGAAGGCCATCAGGTCATGAGTGGGAACCTTTTAAGCACATGCTCATTAGTTTGTTCTTATGAAGGGGAATCCCTAGGACAATAATTAACTCAAAAACCTCTAAGTTATAAAATACAAAGAGCATAAGGGCTCAAAGATCCTTACCCAATTATATAAAATAGAAAGGTATGAACCTAGGGTAGAAAGGGTTGGTTACCAGGTGATAATGAATGACTTGACATACATTAAAATAACTAGAAATGGGTAATAGGGAATCAATGGCCCAATAGAATATTATAAGCTTTTGCAGATAGCAACCCCATATCTAAATGCAATAAGGGTTTTAACATGGAACAAGGAAATAAATTTTTGAGGTTCCATCAGGAACATTGTGACTAGTGTTCTAGTTGATACCACATTTCATCTGAATGTTATTAAATAGGATACTCTACTAATAAATTTTTTACATAAGGATGGGTATGATGAATCAAAGAAAACAATATGTACACAAAACAAACTCTGAGTCCCTCACCTTGGTTTAATAACTTAGTCTTGGTAGGACCTAGGACTAGAAATGGTCCTTTTGATATCATCCCAAAGTAAGACTTTTTTATGGTGAAACTAGGTGTCCCATGGCTAGTTTCCATGAATGCAATACTTTCAGTAATTCATAAGTGTTTGAAGTTTTCTCATGAAGGCTCTATGCATGCTGCACACAACACGAGGTATAAGTTGATGTTCTCTTAGGGGGGCTACTCATTACATCACTTTTGGCCAACCCCAGTTGGTCCACTTCACTTGAGGACATAATTATTGTATCACACCTATGTAAAATATAATATTGGGGACATGATGCCAAAGGTGACCTACCTTATCTCCCCTTAAGCCATTTCAATTAAGGGTTCTATGATTGCACAACAAGTTGGCTCCTCCTCTCAACAAAAGGGTAAGGGGAAGCTTGTTTGCACCAAAGAGCATTCATCTTCTTCTATTGTTCCATCCACTTTTATTGCTTTCCCTATTGTGGCACCTTTGGCCTCTACTCCCATGCCTCTCATGGGGAGTTTGATGGTGCCCACTTGGAAGAAGGCCAAGCATCGAGTATTTGAACTTCTCATCTTTCCCATGGTTCTGAGGCCCATTTTTTATGGTAATAAGAAGGGCCCTCATGGATTTGTGCCTATGTCTCAACCTCCATGACCTCTTAGCACTCCTTCCCATTAGGCACTGAATGGGAAGAGGCCCCCTACTAAGGCACCTATGTCTACTTCTCCACTTGCTGTCATTTTTTCTCCTATGCTTCTTTCTTCTCCCATCTAGGAGGCTTACCTTCCACCAACAATGGTTGTAGAGGACATGCATAAGGAAGAATAGGAGCCTCTCATTCCTTCTAAAGTAGTAACTTCTAGTTCCTAGAGCTAGAAAACTGGCTTGGGCGTGAGTGTAAATTCTAGAGAAAGGCTTTGGCTACTGAATAAGCTACCTTATAGAAGGAAACATGGGAGCCAACAACTCCTATTTAAAAATCTCATGTTGTGCCTCCCTCTTCTACTCCTTTTTCTTTAGTTCCCCTTGCCTTGGTTTTGCTTCCTACTTCCCCCACAAATGTTGATGACCCTCACCCTAAAATAGGGTAGGTCTTCATCACTCCCTTGGTGGAGGCCCCTCTTTTGATGTCCATTCTAGACATCCCTCCATTTTCCTGACCTGTGGACATTCCAAACACCATGGTGGTGTTTGATGCGACTCTTTCCTCTCCCTAATTGTCTTTCACTTCTTATTTAAGGATTCTACATCCTCTAATGAAGCATAAGTTGGATGAAAACCTCACTTCCAATGGAGGTTAGAGGAAGGGAGTTTTTTTTTGGCTTTCATCATCCTTGTGATGGTGATGGTTGTGACATCTCTTGAGTTTGTCACCATCCCTCTTGACAAGGTTGTTGGTGGATCTTAGGTTCCTCCTTCATCTCCCACTTAGTTAAAACATGGCACTCCTATTAAGTTCATGATTATCTCATTGGATAATGTACTAGCTCTTTCTATGATCTTTGTGAGGTTGATGAATTTTACCTCATAGGAGTTGGGTGAAAGATACCTTGAGGGGTGTTCTCCTTTAGCTTTTGTCTTCGGGGAGTTGGAGGGTTCTCCTCTTGCTATCTTGTCCTTGTAGGAACATCTGCCCTCCCCATATAATGATCTATATTGGGAGAATCATGACCTTTTGGTTGATTAGGACTAGGGGAGTTCCTCTTCCTTATTTGTAAATTAGATGTGTGTGTGTTGTGTTTCCACCATTCTTGCTTTTATGTATTCATGGAGGACCCTTATTTTTTGAAATATGAACAATAACCCAAATGAAGTTGGACACACTTGAAAGGATCAACAAAGAAGAATACCATCCAACATGAGCAAGAAGACAGCTTGATCAAATGATTATCTATGATGAATTGAACTAGAATCTCTAAGATGATCTAATAATGTACAAGAGCCTTGCTTATATAGGAAAGGAGAAAGGAGGTTGGATAACTTCCTTAGTTACAAACATTAAATTCCTAGTGCATAATTATAAATGCATGAGGGTATGTGTAGGATCATCATGGAAAAAACAGGCCCTTACGTGACAATAAAATTTAGAAAAATATGAGTTAGGAAACTTGATGTAAAAATTTGAATAAGTTATCTATATTATTTCAAAAATATGTAAGAATAGAATTTGTAGAAAATTGAATGTAGCTTTTAAAATACTAGGTTTATTTTTTTAAAAAGAAAAATCTATTTGGTGTAAATTTGAAATTTCAATGCAATAGTACTTAAATTTTAGAGAAAAAATAAGAAGTAGGTGTTTGTCTAACCACCCTAACGACAATAAAATGATTATATTTTTTTTATAAAATTTTAGATATAAGTAGAGGACTCATGTCCTGATGTGATGCATATTTTTTTGTAATTTTTTTTGAAGTAAATAATTAATTATGAATTTTTTATTATAAATTTTAAAAAATATAAAAAACTGTATGTCTGACTACCTTAACTTGGTAAAAAATTCATGAAATTCAATTTTTTGTTTTGATCCTATAGTATACAAAGCATATAATGTGATGCATATTTTGGATTCAAAAAATGTGACACCTTTTGAAAGCTATAGATGTTTTTCAATCAACCTATCAATCAGGAGTTTAGTCGTAATTCACTCCAGACCCCACTGATGCATGGGGGAAAAATATGTATGATACAAACCCTCCTGGATTTGCTAGCACTGGTCTAGCTGCTTAATGGCCTTTTAATTTACTTTATAATTTTGAACTTCTGGGCTTGGCCCATGTGATCTATTGATTTTTCTGGGCGCTGCCCATATGACTCTTGGGGTGTTCCTTTTTACCACCCATCCTTTTTTGTGAATATGTATCTTTATCTTTAAATTAATATAGATAGCTGCATATTCATAAAAAAAATTATTATATACTAAATTCAAAGTAAAACATAATTTATATTGGTGGAAAGTTGAGAATCTCCTTTAAAAACCTTTTTCGTTTCATCAATTTTGGGTTAAAAAAAATCATCAGCCACATGGGCCATGATATCACTTACATATCGCCACTTTTTGACCCATCATGATCCTACACATACCCATGAGAGAAATATTAAACTCCTAGATAACTACATGCCTATTAATGAGATATGGTCTCAGTAAATATTAGTTTCTAGAATTCCACCTAGGAAACTAACTCCTAATTAAACTTATTAATGATGTGAATAGGTCCTCACTAATATCTTGTTAGGAAATATCACTATTCACAGTAACACTCTCCCATAAATGCAACTTGGGAGTGTAGTTATGATGCAAATAATGCAATATGATGTAATGATGGGTCCTAGTTACATGGCTATGTTAGGTACCCATGTACAAATGACAATGCAATCTCTTACAAATGGAGAAAAGAAAAAAACCTCATGGGAAAAAACTCCTCCCCAAAAAAGAGATATAATGAAAAATCTAATGCTAATCATGTACAAGTAAAAGAAGTGATATATGGAGGTCTCAACATCAATACTCCCCAAGAGCTACATCCATCACAAGATTAATATAATCAATATCCCCCCCATAAAAGGTAAATAGAGAGACAATATAGCTCCCCCATAATATGTAATCATCTACAAAAATGGTAAGTTCCTAAAGAAAAAACAATATCCAATGTCGACAATCAACTTGTCTCCCTTTTGGAAGAAAAAAAACCAATTACAACTGTAGGCATGCTTCCCATTATGGATAGGAATTGAAGGAAGGAAGGATGAATCTGTATGATGATGATGTCTCTGAAAATTTCTCATGTGTCTCCTTGCCCAAGGAAGATGAAGATGACACAATCAAAGTAGGTAAATGCCCAATCAATAAAGAAGGTGACAAACTAGGACTATGCAAAAACTGATGTTGAACAAGATCCAAATACAATACAATGACCCCTTCATTGAAGGAATAGATGGAGACTAGATTGCTCCCCAAATATGAAGTGTCCTCAATGTAAGGAAGCTAAGGTAGCAGAACAACTTCCTACACTAACCTTGAGAGGACAATGATGCAAAACCTTTACAGATCTTTAATAGTTACAAAAAATTAAACAAAAATAAACACAAGTATCATGTATACCACAACACAATTATTTATGTGGGGAAAACCCTTTTGAGGGAAAAACCTCAAACTCCAAAAGCTACCCAATATATTATTCAAAAATCAAAAGATTACAATATACTTGAAGAGAAAGATACACATAGGAGTATCACCACCAAAGATCAAGAGACACCACAACTGCTATCAGACTCTCAGAATCCACCCCCATCTACATACATACCACCCACTGATTACAAAAATTTTTGAACTTTCTAGAATTAGGGTTTTACAAGGTCATTTTTCATTTGATGTGTTAATAGAAAAAACTTTGTGTTAGTGGGAAAAAACCTTGACATGTTAATCAGAAAAAACCTTGATGTGTTAGCGAAAAATAAATTGAGTTGTTGCCCCATACCCCATGTCTTCTTATGAGTGTACAGTATTTACATGATCAGTCGCCACATACCAACATACATCCTATCAATAAATGGTATATAATTAGAAGGTTGAAACACATTTTACCAACAAATCTCCCACCTATCAAACATCTTGCAAGGACAATAGAAGGGTGTCATCATCATCTCTAATTTCTAGGAGCCAAAAAACCCATAGTCTTTGAACACCATCTTTGTGCTCACATGCTTAGTTAAAGAATTAGCAACATTCATCAAATTATCTACCTTAACCTGCTTCACCCTACCATCTTCGACTATATCTCTAACAAAATGATATTGTACATCAATGTGCTTGGTCCTGGCACAAAACATTGGGTTCTTGGTTAGACATATTGCACTCTAACTATCACAATAAATTGTCACTACACCTTATTTTATTCCAATATATGAACATAGTATCTTAAGCCAAAGGGCTTCTTTACAAGCATGAGTAGTTTCCATATACTTTGATTTAATAGTGGACAAAGCAACCATAGCGTTTCGCTTACTTATCCAACTAATTGCACCACCAAATAAAGAAAACACATAAGCATTGGTGGATCTTGTATTATCAACATCACCTGCCCAATATGAACACACATAACCATGAATATCAAGGGAAATCTCATATTCAGTCATATTACTATCATAACATAAGGAATAATCTGAGATACTGTGCAAATATCTGAAGATTCTTTTAACTACATCACAATGAACTCTACTAGGATTAGACATATATCTGGAAAGAACTCCCACTACTTGGGCAACATCTAGTCTAGTACAAACCATAGCATACAACAAAATTTCGACTACATTCTAGTAAGGAACTCTACTCATGCCTTCCATCACTTATGGAGATGTTGGAATATCTAAAATAGGCAACTTTGTTCCAATTGAAACATGAACACACAATGGTCTACAATTATGCATATCAAACCTTTGTGAAATTGAGTTGACATACTTGCTTTGGACAAGCCATAGCTTTTTGTTCACTTTATCTCTTTTAATTTCCATCCAAAGAATGTGTTTAGCTGCATTTTCTCAGCTTCTCAATCATAAGCAATATGAATAAAAAGAAAAAATGTAATGGATGTTATTTTTACAATAGGAGAAAATATCTCACCATAATCAACACCCTCAAATTGAGAGTAACCCTTCACAACCAACCTTTCTTTGTACTTCTTAATACCTCCATTTTAACCAATATTTTTCTTGAAAACCCATTTAAAACCAACTAGTTTTCATCCTTCAAGAAATGGTACAAGATCCCATGTATCATTCTTTTTCAAAGATGCCATTTCTTCATCCATAGCAATCTTCCAGGACTTTACAACATTCATACCTAGTGCCTCTTCTATAGATCTGGGTTCATCCATGTTAGTATTGAAAGAAAAGAATACATATCCAATGTGTTGGATATTGTGGATGTGTTGGTGATATGTGGTTTTCATTGATGTCAACACTATTAGAATTTGGTCTATCAGAGACTCTATATGTTGAGGATATTGAGAAAATTGTAAAAGAAAGTATTCTAGGTTCCCAGTGGAACTGTGTAGGTCATGAAGGCGTCTTGTTCTTTACATTGAAGATTAGCTAGTGTGGATTAAAGGGATTATTTTTGAGTGTTTCTAGATCATCTACCAGAAGTTTTAGAGGTCCATGTGAAGTTTTGATTGTGTTATGGTTTGACAATGTTTTTGTGGTCTCTGTTAGTGTTCCTGAATGAAGATTGTGTGATTCTGATAATCTTAGTTGTTACGAATGTTTCTCTATTGTTTCTTGGTGTTCTTAGATATCTCTAGATTATTCTTAATCTTTGTGGTATGTCCACATTAATCAAAGAGCTCATGGTTGAAGATCTTTTCTTGTGCATGTTCAATTTTTTATGTTCCTGGTTGACATGTTGGTGGTAGCATGTTGTGGATATTCATGGTGGAATTGGTTAAAGTATTTTTGTGTTGGAGATGTTAATTTGGATCTCCACTATGTTGTGGCCAAACTTGGTGGATTCACATTAAAATTTTATTTGTAAATTTTGGCGAACATTTCAAATTTGTTTTGTTTTCCTAGCCAACTAAGTTGTGATGAAATCTCATGTAGCAGATATATAAGTGTGATTGTTTCATCAGTGGAGATAGTACTTTGTGTGCTCGTTTCCTCCTATGTCTATATAAGAGAATATAATTTGATTGTAGATCAAAGTGTGAAGAGGATTGAGTGAATTGTGAAGAAGGTTTTCTAAGCTTAATTGGAACTGTAATCAGATTCGTGCATAAGCTATTTTCTCAGTTCATACCCTCTAGATTTTAATCCTATTTTGTATTGTTGGGTAGTGAGCCCCCTTTTGTATTTGAGTAGTGAGCTCTAGGTAGTGTGCCTAAATGCGTGTGCATTCCCCTTATTATTTCTCATTATACTTTTAGTAGGGTATAGTCTTGTGGACTAACATCCATTGTGGTTTTTCCCCTAATAGGGTTTCCATATAAAAAATCTTGTTCTTTGTCTCTCTAATGTGTTAATTTCTTGTGATAAATTTATTATCTGATATGAGATTAATCTAAGTTAAGAGAGAAAATTTTATGTATCTTTGACAACTGATTCACCCCCCCTCTCAGTTTTCTTTCCTTGTTTTTCCAGCAATTGGTATCAAAGCAAGTTCCTCTGAAGAAGTCTAAAAGGTTGAGGTGATCTAAGATGGAAACATTCAAAAAGGATAGTCCAAGATTCGATGGAACCAACTACTCACTGTGGAAAGTTAGGATGGAATGTCACCTAAGGTGTATTGGTGAAGCCTATTGGAATATTACAAAAGATCCATATATTATTCCAGAGAATGGTCCCTCTACTACTGATGAGATCAAAGATGCTAAAAATAATATTAGGGATATTGAAGCTCTAGTGAGTGCTCTGAGAGATTTAGAGATGGCTAATGTGACAAGATTATAGATAGCTCATGAGATTTGGACAAAGCTAGAAACCTTATATGAAGGAGATGCTCAGGTGAAGATTTCTAAGCTACAGAGTTTAAAAGGAAATTATGGGAATTTGAAGATGGGTGAAGATGAAAATATCACTTCTTTTACGCAAAGTAAATGATATAGTGATGGTTATTAGATGTGTCAGTTGTTCTATGGATGAGGATGAAATTGTGGCTAAGGTACTTAGATCCTTTCCTCCCTCCTACAAAGTGAAATCTCATGCTATTGAAGAGTTTAGATCAGTAAACAGGATGACAAGAGACACATTGGTTGGTAAACTGCCTACTTCTGAGATAAGTGAATTTGGTGAATCTACACCAAAGATTTTATCTACATTCAAGGCTATTGTATCTAGAAGTAACAGGAAAAGATATAGTTTGGGAGAGAGTTCTAGAAATATATCCAAGTATGATGAAGAACTAAAACAACTTGAAGATAAAGAAAGAGAAGTAGAAGAATTGGAAGCACTGATTGGAAAACAATAAGGAAGAGGAAAAGGTAAGTATGAAGATGTATTTCATATTAAATGTTTTTCTTGCAATAAAATAGGTCATTTTGCATCAAGGTGTCCTGAAAGAGTTCCTAGATCTAAGCCTAAAAATTCTAAATTCCAAAAGAGATGTTATTTTGCTGAAGATGCAGTGACTAATGATGAGTCAGATAAAGATAATGGAATGAATATGATTATTACCATTGAAGATAATATTGTGGCTACTGAATCTACTAAAGATGAAAAGGCTCTTGCAGCCCGAGTTGAAGAAAAATATGAGTGGGACATTGATAGTGGATGCTCACATCATATGACTAGTGATAAAAGAAAATTTTTAAGTCTAGAGAAGTATGACGGTAGGGTTGTAAGATTTGGAGATAACAATGCTAGTGCGATTCATGGCAGAGGATCTATTTGTCTTGGTGGTAAGGATAACAATGACAATGTTCTTTATGTTGAAGTCTTGAAGCACAGCTTGTTGAGTGTTGGACATATGGTGGACAAGGGCTATGATCTTCAGTTCAAAAATGGAAGATACAAGATACATGGAACTTCTAGAAATATGATTGATATTGGTAAATAGACAAAAGGTAATATCTTTCACTTGAATACTTCTAGTGGGAGTTGTTTAATTTCTCAAGAAGATGAAAGTTGGTTGTGGCAGAGGAGGTTGTGCTATGTAAATTTTGATAAAATTATCAAGATAAGTTCTACTCAAGCAGTAAGAGATCTACCTAAGTTAGTGAAGCTTGCTAATACAATCTACAAGGAATGTCAAATGGGTAAAAAACTAGTCTCCTTCCAAAGAAAATAGTTTCATTCAAATAATTTTCTAGAGCTTCTATATACTGACCTTTGTGGTCCCTCCAAAACTAGAAGCATTCATGGAGAAAGGTACTTTATGTTGATTATTGATGATTACTCTAGAATGATACGGGTTTCTTTCCTAAGAGAAAAATGCGAAGCATTGGAAAAGTTCAAAAATTTTAAGGCTTTGGTAGAGAATGAGAAAGGTCTAAAAATCAAGTGCCTGAGATTTGACAAAGGTGGTGAGTTCACCTCTAGGGAATTTAACTCCTTTTGTGAAGAACATGGAATTAAAAGACAGTCATTTGCTCCCCAAACCCATCAACATAATGGAGTTGTAGAGAGAAAGAACAAAATCATTTTGGATGCTACTAGAACAATGATGATTGAGGGAAATGTGTCTTAGATGTATTGGAGTGAAGTCGTAAGTATTGTTGTGTATACTTTGAACTGGGTAAATGTTAATGGTAATTCTAGTAAGACCCCTTTTGAGTTATGGTTTGGTTACAAGCCTACTGTTAAATATTTCAAAATCTTTGGAAGCAAGTGTTATATCAAGAGAGATGATGATACTAGAAAGTTTGATGCAAGAAGTGATGAAGGGATATTCCTAGGTTATTGTACTAAAAGCAAGGCCTACCGATGCTCTAACAAAAGATTGAGAAAGATGGTTGAAAGTGAAAATGTTAGAGTTGATGAGGACTCTGTCAAATCATCTAGAAATTGTGGTTATGATTCAGATGATGACAATACAAGCCAAGGGAAGAATTCTCAGATATAGAATCTACTTTAGATTATTCCATATGTTCCGATAAAGAAACATCATTTTTTTCTGGTAAACCAAGTCAATCAGGAAACACAAACAAGTGCAAGTGTAGAAGAAATATCAAAAGATATGGAAGTTCAAGAATGTCCCAAAACTCCAAGGTATGTAAAGTTGAATCATTTTGAAAGTAAAAATTATAGGAGACAAGAATAAAGGAGTGCAAACTAGAAGAAAAATTATAGAAGAATATTATTTGATTTCTAGGATTGAACCTAAAAATGTCACTGAAGCCTGTCAAGATGAACATTGGTTGGAAGCTATGAAGGAAGAGCTGACACAAATTGAAAAAAATGACACATGGATACTAGTTCCCAGGCCTAAAGAAAAAAATGTGATTGGTCCTAAATGGGTGTTTAGGAACAAGCTAAATGAACAAGGTGAAGTTGTCCAGAATAAACCAAGATTTGTATGTAAAGGGTATTCTCAGATGGAAGGTGTTTATTTTGAAGAAATATTTGCCCCTGTTGCTAGAATTGAAGATATGAGGGGTGTGTGCAAGAAGTTGAGTCCATTTTTTGGCCAAAAAGTGAAACTGTTTTTCCTAATTTTTAGAATTTGACACATTTGACCTTAAAATTTGAAGCACTTAGAGATGAAATATTTTAAAAAGTAACTGATCATAAAATGTAGTGCCCAGAGTCTAGTTTCCAAATATGTAATTTATTTCAATAACCAAATTGTACAAATTGAGTTTCAATAGGCATTTCTAAAAACAACTGTTTAAGTCACTTTTTTTTACCATACCATGCACATGTACAACATCCATATTTTGACTTAATTATCGTATTTTTATAAATCCTTTTGGGAAAAGATTTGTGACTCACTGAAGCTTGTTCTTGATATTTTTTTGTAATTTTTTATTGAATATTCTTTTTTTTGTTAAATTTTTATTAGGAATATTTTTCATTTTGAAAAATTGTCATGTACAACATGCATAAGATGACCTAAACTTATCATTTTTTGATTTTTTTTAAATTGAAAATAATTGTCTGAATTTTGTTCTCGTGCAATCTGTTTGTCAAAATATTATGTTGATCAAAAGTTATTAAAATAGTAAAAAACCCTGATATTAGAAATTAATTGAAAAATAGAAAAAATAATCCAATTGCAAAAAATATTACATATTTAGAATCAACAGTCTCATCTAAAATGGGTTTTAATTTTGTCAAAAAATTCTGCAAAAAAAGTCATCAGCCATATGTCCAAAGTCGGTATTTTTCTTTCATATTGTTAGGACGTTCAACTTGCAGGTCAAACAAGTTGAAAGCCTATGTTCAGATTTCCAATGCTTTTCCTAAAGCAAAATCCTAGGAAAAAATCCGACCACAAAGCAAATAAAATTTCAAATTTTAAAAAATGAGAACCTGTTTTATAATCAGGATCTCGTTCCTTAGTCTATAATATTCAGACTGTTGGGAGGGAAACAGGATCCTGTTTTATAAATAGGATCATGTTTCCCTTCCAATGGTCCCCACATTCAATTTCAAAGAACGAGATCTCGACTATAGAAAGGGATCTCAGTTTTTATAAATGGGATCTCATTTCTTTTATTTAAATATAATACAAAAAATTACTATGAAGCCTGCAACTTCACATGTACAACCGAGAGTAGTAAAAGTAAACTATTTTTCATGAGCTATTGTATTTATAGGTGGTGAACTTGATTTTTAGTTGATTTTATCAAACAAGGCATCATCTACACCATTTTTGAAGTGGAATTGTGTTATTTTTGTGCTTGTTTGGAGGAACAAAAGGTCTTCAATTTGCAATATGAATTTAATTTTTCAAAGGAGGCATGAAGAAAATAATTTTTAAAGTGGAATTGTGCTAGTTTTCTACTTGTTTTGAGGAACACGAGGAAGAATTTTTTCTGAATAGGTATTCAACTTCAAATTTAGATTGAATATTTTGAAGTATTTCACTATTAACATTCATTTGTGCTTGAGAATTTTATAATTATGGGAGATAAAGCTTGTAATAAGAGAAGGAAGACATTGACTCCTCAAGAAGTTGAAGCAAATAGAGAGAAGAGAGAGACAAAGAGAGAATAATAAGAATGAAATCAATGAATGATGGTAGAGCAACCAATTCCACAACTATTGAAGATGAAAACATTGAGGATAACATGGTTGTAGATGAAGTTAATTTGCAAGGAGTCAATTTGGAGAAGAATATGATTATACAAACAAGTCCTACTATTTCTTAAAATCCCTCTTTGAATGCTATGGAGAATGTTTCAATATGTACAAATCCAGTTATGTCTTCAAATCCACATGTTAGTGAAATGGTAAATCCACATGAAGATGAAAATGAAGATGAAAATCTAGGATGTGATGTTGAATTTAATGAAAATACTTTTCTTAAAATTGGAAGTGGTGTTTTCGATAATCTTCCTAGTCAAATTTCTTGGAGGCAAATAAGAACACATGCGAATAGAATATACACCAAATTCTTTTACCATAAAAAATTTGTATTTCAATGTCAACTAATGATGCAATTGATGAGAATGCAAAAAATGAGGAAAGTAATGAAAAGGTTAGGCTTTTATGTTAAACCAAAAAAAAAGATCAATCATTAAAACATGTTATGTCTACTATTGCTAGTGTCATTCAATCTATTGGGAAAAAAATCGACCTAAAGATAAAAATGTAGCAAGAAGAGTTATAACAACTACTATAGTTAATAAAGCAACTTTGAATAAAATAATGGTAAGAAATATTAGTGAAGTTTTAAAAATACATACTAAGACATTACTAAGAGCAGGAAAAAGAAGAGCAAGTATAGAAAATGATCCTATCAATCAATGTTGGAGTTTTAGTGGATGACTGCCGAGGTATGATATAAAATTGAATGTTGTAATTAAATATTTGATCAAAAAAATAGTGGCATGATAATAGTAGGGTTTCATCTAATTCTAGAGATGTTTTAAAATTAAGGGTGGGGTCCAAAGTTTTCTATCCTTACCCAAAACACCTATTAGATACAACGCAAACTAAATTTTATAGAAAATTTTGTAGCAGTTCAGTGTTACCTGGTAATATTAAAATAAGTCAAAGGTCTTTTGAAAAATTTAAACCCGAGTATGTAAAAATTCATAAGCAATGAATATCTTGTTGTTGTAAATACATGTTCAGTTTTGTTATTTTTCTGATGTTTTTCGATATATACGTTGTACCTTGCATACTAACATGATTATACAGCATTTTGGTGGGGCTTGTGCTCTTCAGTTCATGGAGAATCATGGTCTTTCCTTTTCTCAGGTATTCTCTAGGGATTTGGAGATGGTAGAGCCATCTTCTTCACTGCATGCCATTGTTAAGGATCAGATAGGTAAACCCCAATCTGGGGAAGGGGTCTCCTCTTCAAAAGGGATGTTTTGAATTAAAAAAGTAAATGGATGTTTGGAGAGATCTGAGGATTGATAAGTTTTGGTTATTCAACCAAAGCAATTTTTAGAGGATGTTGAATACTGGTGCAATCATGCCCTTATTTTCAAATTTTTGGGCCTTCGTCTTTCTCTACCTATGCTGGAATCCTGGGCATATCAGGTTTGGAACCAAGAAGGAGATATGGAGATTCTTTTAGCAGCTAATAACTATTTTTTGGTTATCTTTTCAAGCATGTCAGATAGGAATAAGATTTTTGAAGGAGGCCCTTATTTCTTTAACCAGGTTGGGCTCTTCATTAAGCCTTGGCACATGGGCTTCAACTCTTCTGAGGTGATCCCCTTGTGGGTGCCTATGTGGGTTTGATTTCCAAGGCTTCCTTTGGAATTCTGGAGGGAAGATATTCTTCATTCAATCTCATTGCTTCTTGTAAAACCTGTGAGATTGGCTACAAAAACTCAAGATCGTAAGGTAATTTATTTTGTACGTATTTTGTAGAGGTTGATTTAAATAATCCATTACTAGATTCTATGGAAATTTTCATGGGTTCATCCTCTGGGATCCAACAGCTAGATTACGAGACCCTACCATTTAGATGCAAAATTTGTCATGAATATGGTCATTTACATTGCAGATGTCCCATAAATAAATCTTCCCACTTGGCTACCTCTAGACCTCCTAAGGAGGTCAAGGGGAAGGATCCTTTGTCAGATGGACCTGCAGACAAGGATGGATTTATTCCGGTTAAGTCCCATAACAAAGGCAAAGGAAAGAAGATAAACTAGATGGATAGACAGAATGATGGAACTTTTAATAGGTTTGATGCTCTTGATGACTTGGTCCAAGAGGGAGGTATTCCAGTTTAGCTCTCTTCTAGGGCTAAGGGTCAGCAAGAGGTTCAGGATGAGGTTGTACAGAAAGAGGATAATATTTTATCTCTAGGGGACCAATAGGTTGGACAGATGGCTATGGATTTTCCTTCTCAAGTTCAGGATATTAGAGATCTTCAGGGGTCACAGGCTCCAAAGAGTTCAGTTGTGTTGGATCTTGATCCCCCTGCTACTAAGGAGACCTTGGATTCTATGAAGGGTAACAAAGCTTCTCATTCCTTAGGCCTACTACATAAATCCTTTAAAAAGGGTCCTCTAGACAAACCATCAAGGAGTGGAAGGAAGACTGATCAAGAGAAGCTCAAGATTATGGGTGATACATTGGTTGAGTTTGGGTCTATGAAACCCATTGATTCCCACTTCTCTCACCCCCATAAATGATTTTTTTATCATGGAATGTAAGGGGGTTGAACAAAATCCATAGACAAAATGTTGTTCATAGAATAATTGAGTCTATGTCTCCTGATATGGTCTTTATTTAGGAAACCGAGCTTATAGTGGATGGTTTGGCTAATTGTGCCCCACGTATTTGGCCGTAGGGCTATTGGCATGGGGTGGGTGCTTAGGGTAGGTTACAAGGGTTGCTTCTAGAACCCAATGAAGGTTTCTCCCTTATGGTGGATTTCTAGTCGGTCTTCCATTTCTATGGTTGTCTCTAGTTTTGAGACTAGAGAAAGGTGTCTTTTATCCAATATTTATGCTCCTACTGATTTTTTTAGGTAAGTCACATCTTTGGGCTCACATCAATTTCATCTGGTCTTTGCATCAGTTTCTCCCATGGATTATGGCTGGCGATTTTAATGTTGTTACTAGTTTGGATGAAAAACATGGTGGGTTAGCCAGGCTGGACCCATCTTCAAATTTTCTTAGAGATAATATTGGTTTCCTAAATCTCATTGATGTGAAGCCAACTAATGGTGTATTTACTTGGAATAATAGGAGGTGGGGATTGAGGCTATTTCTGAAAGGATTGATAGATTTTTGGTTTCTTCCTATTGGATGAATAGCAAGTGGTCCACCAGTTTAGAAATTCTTGATTGGAGGGGCTCCGATCACTGGCCTATCAAGTTCTCTACCACCTCATATGGGGTTACCAAAAACCCTTCTTTCAAATTTTAGTTGATGTGGTTAAGAGATCAATCTCTACAAGATCTTATGGTGGATTGGTGGTATGAACGGGTGCCTGCCCATGGTATGACCATGTTTACTTTTAGTAAGAGGCTTCAACATGTGAAATATAGGCTTAAGAGGTGGAATAAACAATGTTTTGGGAACCTGCATGCTCAGAAGATTATTGCTCAGTCCAAGTTGGATAATATCACTCACCAGATTTGGGACCAAGGGTTGACCTCTAGCTTGAGTAAAGTTGAGTCCTTGGCTCTTAAGAGATTAGAAGAGTGGGAGCTTCAGGAGGATATTTTCTGGAAGCAAAAATCTCATGTTGATTGGCTTTAGAAGGGGGATAGGAACACTACATTTTTTCATAACTTGGTTAAGGCTTAGAGGCAGGGGAATTATTTCTCCTCTCTTGTTTCTCAAGAAGGGGCTCAACTCTTTTCCTGTGAAGAAATTTCTAGGGAAGCTATTAGGTATTTTTCAAATCTATTTACTAGGGAGGATCTTGCAATGAGGGCTGAAGAGAGGGCTATCTTGATTGTATTCCCCTCATGGTCTTTGCTGAGATGAATGTGGCTCTTTTGCGGCATATCTTGTTACTTGAATTGGAGAAAGTTGTGTTTAATATGAAAAAAGGTATGGCTCCTGGCCTACATGGGTTTCCGATTGAGTTCTTTTAGGAATTCTAGGAAATAATAAAGTTTTATCTTCTCAATGTGGTTTAAGAATCACATAGAAACAAACAAATGCTTAAGTCTTTGAATTCTACTTTTTTGGCTATCATACCTAAGAAGGAGGGGGCTAATCATTTGGATCATTTCAGGCCTATTACTCTATGTAATTTTGTCTACAAGATCATCACCAAATTGATTGTTGAGAGACTCAAACCACTCCTTGGTACTTTGATCTCTACTGAGCAGGGTGGTTTTGTTGAAGGAAGACAAATTTTGGATGGTGTTCTGATAGAAATGGAGGCTATTCACTTTATGGCTACCTCTAAGGAGAAGGTTGTGTTTATTAAACTTGACATGGCTAAAGCTTATGATTGGGTGAGCTGGGAGTTCTTATGAAAAATTCTCTTGGATTTTGGCTTTGAAGAGGAGTGGGTAAATTGGGTTCTTAGTTGTGTGACCTCATCCTCCTTTTTAGTTCTCATTAATGGGGAACCTTCAAAAAAAATCAGTGCTTCTCAGGGCCTTCAGAAAGGGGACCCTTTATCTCCTTATTTATTCATTATCGTGGCAGAGGGTCTTGGCAGATTTATTAAATCTCAGGTGAGGCAAGGTCTTATCCAAGGTTGGAGCTGGGAAAATAATCTTCCTCCCTACTCTCATCTTCAGTTTTTGGATGATAGTAGGTTTATAGGCATGGCTAGAATTAGTGAGGTAGTGAACTTCAAGAGAGCTTTAGACATCTATTTGAAAGCTTCAGGTCAGAGTATTAATGATGATAAATCTTCCATTTATTATACTCCTTGACTTATTTAGAATAGGATTGCTAGGATCCTTAGATTTCAGATCGGTTCTCTTCCCTTGATGTACCTTGGGATTCCTTTGGCTTTTGGATCTCAGCATATAGATTACTCACAGGGGAATTTGGATAAATTTTGAAGTAAGGTTAGTCACTGGACTTATAGATGTCTATCTTTTGCTGGGAGAGTCGCTCTCCTAGAGACTGTGGTGCAGTCTCTCCCCATTTATAGGTGTTGTGTGTAGGTTCCCCCTTCCACCTTTGTGAGGGAATTTGATGCTCTATCTCATAAATTTCTTTGGTCAGGTAGCCTTCTATCCTCGAAGTGGAGTTTAGTCAAGTGGGAGTCTTTCTATAGGCTGAAGCATGTTGGGGGCCTTGGTCTTAGGTCTATGGATCTTGTTGTCATAGCCTTGGTGGCCAAGCTGTACTGGAGGTGGTGCAATAATTAGGATCAATATTGGGCCAAGATTCTTTCCCACAAGTATCTTCCAAGTGCTAATAGCCAATATGTGGCATGACTTGCTTTGTTGGGAAAAGGATCTTGTATTTGGGATACTCTTAAAAAAGGAGCTCATCTTATTAAGGATGGTCTCTTTTGGATCTATAATAGAGGCTCTGATGCTCTATTTTGGTAGGACTCTTGGGATGGCCACCCTCCCATTCTGTCTAGCTTCCCTCAGCTTTAGCCTCTCTGCCATATTTTTACTGATGTTGGGTGGATTAAGCTGGAGAATTTTAAAACAATCAAGCGTATTGGTCAGGTGGAGGTGACTTGCTAGAAGGATCCTTAGGAGTGGCCCATGGGTGGTTCTGATGAGGATCGTGCTGATCTAACTAAAGTCTTGGAGGGTAGGTTTTGTAGCTCCCTTAATGAGAGGGACACATTGGCTTGGATTCCTAGCCCAAAAGGTAAATTTACTGTTGCTCAAGGCTATGCTATGCTAGACAAGAACTTACATGGTTTTGTTGAGGTGCCCTAGTGGAAGAAGGTATGGAACAACTGTTCTTGGGCCAAATGTAATTTTTTTTATGGTTGGTTGCTCTAAAGAAATGCCTCACTTGGGAGAATCTTCACAAGCAAGGTTTTCAGGGACCTACTACTTTCTTCCTTTGTTTGCATAGTGAGGAATGTACTTCCCATTTTTTCTTTCTCTGCCCTTTTTCTAGAGAGATATGGCATAGGTGGTGGGAGGCTTGGCATCATTGTTGTATTCATGCTACCTCCCTAATAGAATTTTGGGAGAGTTTGGGTAGGCCTCCAGCAAAGACTTCTTTCCTACAGCTGGCCTGGGCTATTGGGCCTATTTTCATTCTCTAGAACCTTTGGCTAGAAAGGAATTATAGACTTTTTTGTGGCTCCAAGTTAGGAAGTTTTCAATTGTGGAAGAAGATAATTAGTAGGCTTCAAGAGACTATTTCTGCTAAGTGTGATATGTCTGAAAATATTGATCCTAATGATTATGCTATTATGAGGAATTTGAACCTAGGGGATAGTAGAAGGGGATGCATTGCTGGAAAAAGACCCTGACATGTCAAGCAACTTGTTTGTTGTGATGGGAGGTGGAAACCTCCACGGTTGGGGTCCTGAAGATTAATACAGATGGTTCTTCTCGTGGGAACCCTAGAAATGCTAGTATTGGGGGTATAGGTAGAGGTAATGATGGTGGTGCAGATTTTTTCTTCTTTCTTTACAAAGGATGACACTCTAATAATCTAATGGAGGCCCTTGCTATTAAGATTGTAGTTGAGAGAGGATGCTCTTTAGGCTAGAGGAGGATTATCTATGAGTTAGATTCTCAAATTGTTGTGGATATGTTGAACAACCAGAGTTTGGATGATGTTAGTTAGCAATTAGCCTCAGTGGTCAAACAGATTCTAAGTTTATGTAGTTCCTTGGATTCTATCTCCTTTTGTCATATCCCTAGAGAATTGAACATAGTGGCTGACTGCTTGGTGAAGTGGGCCTTTGAGAATGTGGATGGCTAGAATATTAGTGGAAGGGATGAGTTGCCTTTTGATTATCTTGGGACCCTGGAGAGGTTATTATTGGAAGATAGGAATATGTAGTGTTGTTGTTGGTTTTTTTTTTTGGTTGTGTTCCTAATTTGGTTGGCCTTTGGCCTTTGCTTTGTATCTTGGATTTGATTGAATAAATTTTTACCCCTTCTCTTTTTAATAAAAAAAAGGGTTCTTCTATTTCTGAACAATGCATTAACTATGGAAATCTTTCATTTTTTAAGAATTTGTTTGCATGAAAGTATTGATCATGATTTTGGATAACAATTAGTAGATGTCAAAAGATTTAGGAATATTCACTATTCTTTAAAAGATGGAAAAATAGGAAAGCGTTGTGATTTAGTTACAGAAAAAGTTAGTGTGCATGCATTTATGAGTGAATTTAAGAATAAAATTGTACCAAAGTATGTCTTGCACTCTGAACATGCTTGATGGCTTGATGGAAAATTTTACACATGTAGAAACGCATTTCCAATTGGTACTATACTTTCAGTGGTTGATTTTGTGGAGAATTATACCCTCACTCTGTAAGAGGAAATTCAATCTCAATATTATAATTTAGTGCAAGTAGCTATGTTTGTCCATATTGTTTATATACATGTAGATGATAGAACTGAGGATGATAGAAATTTTTTGAGGGAGTATCATTTTTGTTTGAGTGATAATCAGTTACACTTGTCATAGTTTGTTATATGGATATGCACAAGTTATTAAATCAAGTTTTGTTGGTAGGACATGTGTATGATGTTATTGTACCTAAGGGGAATGAAGAGAAAATAAAATATCAGTTGCTTGTTGTTTGGAAACTAAACATAAGTTAATAACACCTCAAGAAGATGATGATGGCTTTCATTATCTAATAGGTATGGTGATCCCCTTAAGACACCCACTTAAGAAAATTTTTATAACAAGTTTTAGATCCCCTTAAGAAAATTTTGAGAACTTATTTGATGATGGTTTTTGAACATGTTTTCCAATAAGATCAGTGGTGGTTGTTGGCACTTGGCTATGAAAATACTTGAGAATACAGAATGGTCTACCTGTATTCGAAGAATATGAAACACATAAAAAGATTATACATTATTCACATTTGGTGGTGGCAACAAATATAAAACTAGAGCAGTATCGTGGAAGACCTTCAAAAAAAGTGCTATGGTCAATTTCTATGGAAGAGCATGAGGCAATAATAGATGCATTGCAAAAAAGAGAGGATGCAAATGGTACAATGGAATAAGTAAATACAGGTAAATATAGTTTTATTTTTTTTTATCCTTTTAAATACATTAAATACATGTTTCAACATTGTTCAAGTGTGTTATTAGTTGAAATTAATTTAAATTGTCCTTTTATACATCCTAAAGGAATAATCACAAAAAGGATCTAGTCCATGTAGATTCAACCTAGACAACATGGAATAGTTGGTCAAAACAGGTAATTATTAGTTAAATTATATTTAAATACATGTTTTGATTACATATTGATATTGCTTGGACATCAATAGTTAAAATTTATTTATTGTCATTTTTTGCATCCTTAAGTAATCATTGCATTGATCTCATACTTTGAAACAAAAGGGCAAGGATGCCTGGATTCAACCTATAAACATGTGTGGAATACTTTTAAATGCAGGTACTTGAGTTCTGTACATATAGATAGTTTTATATAAATTAAAATATGTATGTTTTGATGATTTCATTTATATTGATTGTACCTTTTTGATATCAAGTGGTGTGAAGACCTACTACATTCTAGCCATGAGTTTGAGATGTTCTTGAGATGGCATATCCAAATTTTGTAAACATTTTTTTGATATGACATATATGTACATACATACTTACATAATTAAACATACTCTATGTACTTCTATGTATCAAATCAATATTCTATATGTTTTGTTTGTTAAATGTGCATGTTTTCCTACTTTGAAACTTTATGTCTAATTGTATAATCACTAAATATCATGCATACATTATTTTTAAATCAATTATATCCTTAAGACATTGTATTACGACCCCTTAATACATCCCCTTAAGAAATTCTATTATGACCCCTTAAGACATCCCCTTAAGACATTCTATTATGACCCTTTTAGACATCCCCTTAAGACCCCTTAAGACATCCCATTAACACATTCTATTATGACCCCTTTAGACATCCCCTTAAGACATTCTATTATGACCCATTTAGACATCCCCTTAAGACCCCTTAAGACATCCCCTTAATTAAAACATTCTATTATGACCCCTTAAGATGTCATTATTTGTTTTGACAACTTATAAATTAGTGTTAGATGTTATTATTTATAGAATTTATTAATGCTTTTATTCTCTAATCTTCTATGGTATTGTTTATTTCTTAAAATTTTATCCCTTCTAGTATATAAATAGATTTCTTTTGTTTGTAAATAATGATTTATTGACTAATTACTGATTGACATGAATTGAATAAGTTCATTGAGTAATTATCACTATTTATTGAATGTACATATCATGTATATCATGTATAGAATCACTAAATTTTCAAAGTATAAATATTAAAATGTCCTATATTAATATCATGTATGAGATCACTACATTTCACATCAATGTCCTATATTAATGTCTTGACTATGAACATAAAATGCATAAATGTACATGTGTAAATTAAAATTTAAAACAATAATAAATTCCATAATTTATGTAACATATTAAGTGCATGAAATAAAGTCCAATAGAGTACATGAGAAATAAGAAATATAGTCCATGAAATAAACAAATATAACACATAAAATCACATGTTTCTAGGTCATGTACTATCTCTATAATCAAGAGACCTCTTCACACCATGTGGACTATGTAGATGACCTGAAACACTCTGTATAAGAGAAAGATGAAATCAGATGTAAGACAATGAAAAATTATTTAATGATAATTTAATTTATAATACATCATAAAATTAAATTACCCTCATATCTGCGTCTGGATGCTCTGGTGCACCTGAAGCAACCTCTAAATTCTCTAAATCAATCTACATAAACAAAAAAAAAATTCAAAATTAGATGTACAACTCTACAATTATTATTTTTTAATTCAATTTAATTTATAATTTATCATATTTTAATTGTACCGTATTCTGAGGTTGTGCACCAAGCTCTTCTCCAAGACCTGTCTGTACATGCTCAACTACAAGATGTGTCTCATGCTATAAAAGAAAAAATAATATGTAAAAATATCATATTATGTATATACTCAATTTAAAATTTATAATTGACTTTAAATATAATAATTGACTTTAAATAAAAAATAAAAAATTTAAATTACCATTTGATCTGGAGCCTGCTCTACATGTCCTCCTAGTGGTGTAACTATGTTTGGGTCAATGTTGAAAGTTGCACTAACAAAGTCCTACAAGATCAAAATTAAAGCATGTACAATTGAATTGGGTTAATATATATATATATTCAAGTTTGCACATTTTGTGTAGAAATTTTTGTAAACCTAGAAATTAGTGGCCTCACATGTAGCTGCAACATCAAATGTTTGTGTGATGCCCATTCTTATTGTGGTATCAACCTAGACATACATATACATAGACATTTAATGCTTATAATATGTACAAGTGTACATGCATGCGTTTCATATATCTAGTGAATTTAAAACTCATAAAATTGTAACTATACTAATGTAAACTTTAAACAAATTTACAATATGAATGTACTTGCCCATGATCTATGATGCCCGATAGTGGAGGAGTGCTTGACAATCCCTCATGAGGAATCAACATGGATGCTGATTGACTTGCCTAAACCAACATAAATATTTCAAACATATATGTGATTCAATTATAAATTTAAAACTCAAGTTAAATTTATGATTTTGTATATAATTTTAAAAATTGAAATTAAAATACCCCATAAGGGTTGCCAAGTACAACCGGTGTCGATGTATGTACTCGTGGAACAAATGATTGTCCCATCATTAGTGTCATCTGTACACCAAACAATTTGATTGTTAAAATGTATTGAAAAAATTTCTTTGATATATACATCCATCAAAATTCTTATAAAATGAACATACATCTAGATGCATATTTATACCTGTGTCGCAGTATCCTCAAGGTGATGGTCTGTTGTAAGAAACTCTACAAATGAACTGATGTGACCAGATGAACCACCAGAATCTCCCCATCCACCTGAACTAGGTGTGGCCTGATCAGGTCCATAGAATACTTGATGAAAACTAGTACATATATGGGGGACAGGCCTCAACACTCCTGGAGTAGTACTCAGACCAACTCCATAAAAAATTCCTCCATCATTATCGTCTGTATGCTCCCCACCTGCTATCGTAGAAGCATGTTGATCAAGGTATCATGTGAGTGTACTAAGGGAACCTAATGTTGAGACCAGAGCTCGATGATGTATAGGTGCAGGAATGGGAGGACCAAGAGCAACAACAAGGGGTTGTGCATGCACGGGGCATCAGGGATCAACCCTTGCCCCTAATCTCTATTGTCACATGCCACCATCAACACCCTGAAAAGATCTAAAATCAAAATAATTGGGCTTTTTCCCCAAAATAAAATCTACATACAGTTTTCTCAAAAAATATAATGGGCACTCCCAATTAGCATGTGGGGGACTATCAAAAACCATATACCATCAATCCCAAAAATATTCACTCATTTGCAGATGTATGCACCACCTCATGGATATTCTAGATTTGTTGGGTGGAATGGGTTGTTGAGTAATAGGGTCAAGAAAGTAGGGGGCTAGATGGGATTTCGTTATTTTAAGGTCTAATATTTTTTTGTAAGAGAGACCATCAAAATAAAATTGCCTCATTTTTTCTCTCTCTCGTAGATGCCTATCAAGATCAGAATCAATCATCCCGATGGAATCAACAACATTTTTCATCGTAAATGAAAAACGTCTCACATGTGGAGGAATCAATGCTTGACTTTGCATAGCATTGATTTAATTTTGTAAGGATGCAACTTGATCATTTATTTGTTCTCTCAAGTGAGCCTCATCTGATGTGATATGTGTTGGATGTGGCATATTAGGTGGATGGGGGGGTGGACGAGGAGGTGGAGGGTGAGGGGAAGGGGGAGGTGGATCTAGAGGGGGAGCGGGGGTGGATGTGGCTGTGGCTGAGGTGGTGGATTGATGATATCATCAATGTTAAAATCATCCATGATATGCTTGATATAAATGTGCACCTGCATTAAATCATACAAAATAGGATGTGCATACATATATTAAGATCATATATTTTGTTGAAATAGGATGAGCAACATATATATTAAGATCATATATTTAATTGAAATGCACATATATATATACATTGATTGTACAACTCAAGAGAATGTCCATACAAAATTAAAAATTTAACATGTACATGTACATTTAAAATAAAAAATATGATGCATAATTTGCATGCGTATAGATCATTAAACTAAACTATGTACATACATACAAATTTCAAAATTTAAGAACTATATATGCAATTTTTTAATACATGCACATACATACTAAACAATAAACTTGAAACATTCAAAAAAGCTCATTTTATGTCTAACACACACACACACACACACACATATATATATTAAAAATTTTCAGCCGGAGAAATCATGATCTAGTAGATAGTCATAAAATTTATACTATTATATATTATTCATAATAAGTTCATAAATTCCACCAAATTCATAAATCCATGTCACTAAAAATATCCATCTATAACCAAAATCATAAATTCATGTCACTAAAAAATCCATCCAACCAAATTTATAAATTCATCACATAAAATATCCATTGTTCACCAAATTTATAAATTCATAACTATTTAAGATCATTGTATTAATTTATAAACTATTGTAGCTCTCTACTGCATCTCTTCATTTCTTTGTGTTTTCCTTTTTAGAATCAGAAGTTCTCCTCTCCTCTAGCCATTATCGATGATCATCTAAGATCCCATCCATAGCCCTAACAACATCAACAAGGTTGTGCACCCTAGATGCAAACATCCTCACAGGAGGTGTGACACATTCTTCATTTTTAATAATGTTGATTTGATCTTGGATGGTTCTAACATTGGCATTGATTTGTGCTTGCAAATGAGCATGTTCATTGATTTCAGGTGGTGGAGGTGGGGGGTTATGATGTGGAGTGGGTGAAGGTGGAGGTGAAGATGGTGGAGATGGATGTTGTGGAGGTGGATTGTGAATATTATTGCATGGATCCATGTGATCTTTAAGATATGAGTAAACCCGCATTAGATTTGTAATTTCAAGATGTAAGATACATGTTTAGGAAATAACTTTAAACCATTCAATATAAATGGCCTTAAATAATTGAATACAAATGATAAAATATGTAAGCCTCATTTATGTCTAAGGAACATGTTACTTGAATGAAAATACAATTAACTATTAATATTATATAATCTTGCAGGATCTTATTATTGTTAAATTTGGTTGCCTTGGGAAACTTTGATCACCAAACTTTAAGAACTTCTTTGATCCCCTTAAGAAATGTCATATTGGGGCCCCTTAAGAAATTGAATTATGATTTAGGGTGACAAGATGGCTTAAGGGGATCTACATCTAGTGAGGTCCTAAGAGAAAATGACATGGCTCAAGTGAATGAAACTTGGTGAAGTTTCCTAAGGCAACCAAATTTCATTAATAGCCTTTAAAGAAAAAATGATGGCTTTAGGGTTTAGGGTAATAATATAGCTTAAGGGGATCTACATGTAGTAAGATCCTAGGACAAAATTACATGGCATAAGGGAATGAAATTTGGTGGAGTTGCCTAAGGCAACCAAATATCATTAAGAGCCTAAGAAAAAATTATGGCTTTAGGGTTTAGGGTAATAGGATAACTTAAGGGGATATATGTAGTAAGATCCTATGAAAAAATTACATGGATTAATGGAATGAAATTTGGTGGATTTTCCTAAGACAACAAAATTTCACTTTAAGGTCAATTAGAACAAAATGAATGGTTTAGTGTTTAGGGTTTACAGAACTTAGGGTGAATTTTTGGTGCCCCTTGGAATATAATGAACTTGCAAGTTAGTGAAGAACATTTTCTTGTGGAATAGTTGATTGAGATCTACTGTTGTTTCAACTAACCAACCTAGATGATGAAATATCATTCATATTATAATCTTGTAGGATCTTATTATTGTTAAATTTGGTTCCTTGGGAAACTTTGATCACCAAATTTTAAGAACTTCTTTGATCCCCTTAAGAAATGTCATATTGGGACCCCTTAAGAAATCAAATTACGATTTAGGGTGACATGATGGCTTAAGGGGATCTACGTCTAGTGAGGTCCTAGGAGAAAATGGCATGGCTCAAGTGAATAAAATTTGGTGAAGTTTCCCAAGGCAACCAAATTTCATTAAGAGCCTTTAAAGAAAAAATGATGGGTTTAGGGTTTCGGGTTTAGACTTTATATTTTAGGGTTTAGGGTAATAGGATAGCTTAAGGGGATCTACATGTAGGAAGATCCTAGGAAAAAATTAAATGGCATAAGGGAATGAAATTTGGTGGAGTTGCCTAAGGCAACCAAATTTCATTAAGAGCCTAAGAAAGAATGATGGCTTTAGGGTTTAGGGTTTAGAGTTTAGAGTTTACGGTTTAGGGTAATAGGATAACTTAAGGGGATATATGTAGTAATATCCTATGAAAAAATTACATGGATAAGGGAATGAAATTTGGTGGATTTTGCTAAGACAACCAAATTTCACTTTAAGGTCAGGTAGGAAAAAATGAATGGTTATTGTTTAGGGTTTAGATTTTAGAGTTCAGGGTTTAGGGTTTACAGAACTTAGGGTGAAGTTTTGGTGCCCCTTGGAATATAATGAAATTTCAAGTTAGTGAAGAACATTTTCTTGTGGAATAGTTGATTGAGATCTACTCTTTTTTCAACTGACCAACCTAGATCATGAAATCTCATTCATATTATAATCTTGCAGGATCTTATTATTGTTAAATTTGGTTTCCTTGGGTAGCTTCACCAAATTTAAGAACTTCTTTGATCCCCTTAAGAAATGTCATATTGGGACCCCTTAAGAAATAAATTTATGATTTAGGGTGATAGGATGGCTTAAGGGGATCTAGATGTCTAGTGAGGTCCAAATTTAGTCATACTATGGCCTCATTGGTTCAATCTAGCTTTGGGTCAAAAGTGTTTACCCCTCTAATAAAAAAAAGTATCATGTTAAAAATGAATCAATCTATACATATCACAAAAATAACATACATCTATTCAAACAAGTAAAAATCTCCTCCTACATTAGAGGGTATCAAAATAAATATGAAATATTTTAATAATTATACTTGTAATCACTTACTAATAAGTTATATCATACATAATTTTAATCACATAATAAAGGAATAAATATACATATGTAGAAGATACAAAAATAAAAAGAGGCTACTCACATGGATCTTGATCCTTCTAGGAAGTGACTAGATTGGTGTATTTTGTGTAGGACTCTATGTAGGTGTTGGGACCTTCACCTCTCTCCTTGTATATTTCCAACAATCCCACTCACTCCCTCTATAGAATTATTTCCTTTGTTATTATCTAGTTCTTTTAATCTTCTAAATTAACCTCTTATTTATAGGAGCATAATATGAATCCTCCTCCTGCCTCCATTGTAATAATAGCATAGTTCCTCCAACCTATCATGATGTAACTCCTTCCTTTCCAATGTAATAGATGTACCTTAGGTGTTAAATGGTTCCATCTTGGTCTCCTTATTGATGCATTTCTATCCTTCCACATAAATCTATATAGTATCAAAATATAGGTAATTTTATGGTTATTGAATCTCTCTTAATTGCTAAAGAATCCATTATGATTGAGGATGGGTGGATTATTATCTAGGATCACTTCTTAAAAATCCTATAGAGGTCATGGTATGTGTTTCTTAATAAATATATTCCCATACAAACCTCTTTCCATGTATTATCAACTCTCCTATGCAATAGACACCAAGTACTAAATTTAAATTTCATATGATATATACCCAAGTGTTTCCATTTGGAATTGCTATAATTATACTTCTATTGTATTCTAAATATTCATAATAGTTTTCATAAATCTACCAAATAGACCCATTCTTGACATTGAACCTACATAATTTTAGGTATGTCTGGAAATGAAAGAAACTTTACCCATAGCACTCTCACTCGCGCTCTCCTATCTTGTGGATATAATAGAATAATTTTTTCTTCCAATGATTTAGATCCCTAATGATCATGTCTAAGTGTCATAGAGAGTGATCATCCACTCTTCATAAACTTGTAGAAACCAAAAGGTTTTATATTATGTGTTCAAATAAGTGAAAACATTACAAAAAGCTCTACTGAATGGTGACAATAAAGGGTTTTTTAAGGAAACCAAATTTCATTTGAAGGTCCTAAGACAAAATTCAAATGCTTTAGTGTTGAGGTTTTAGATTTTATAGTTCAGGGTCTAGGGTTTAGAAAAATTAGGGTGAAGTTTGGGTGGCCCTTCAAATAATTTAGACTTGCAAGTTAGTACCAATTGGAATCGATTGTACGTGCTTAGATTTACAAATTTGCTAACTAAATTTTGCAAACAAACATCAAGATAAACTTTATGAATTTTAACTATTCTTTAACATATTGTTTTCTAATCTAATTATAATTTAACATTGAAACTGAAGTTAGACATATCATTTTTTGCATACAATGCAAATAAAACTTACAACATTTAAGCAATGAAAATGGTTTTTTTTTAGCTCGAAATTACCTAGTTTTCAAAATAAAAATGATTTGTTCGATTTCAATTTAGGGTTTTAATAAAAAAATTGTTCCAATTCAATTTAGGGTTTCAATTTGTAAGAAATTAGGGTTTTTAATGCAATTTTTTCATTTCATTTCAAACTAGGGTTTTCAAATTCAATTTTTTTCATTTGATTTGAATTTAGGGTTTCAAAAAGCTTGATTAGGATTTCTAAATGCAATTTTTAATTTCATTTCAATTTCTAGGGTTTTGAAATGTAATTTTTTGTTTTGTTTCAATTAGGGTTTTCAAATTAATTCTTTTTGGTTTAATCAAACAATTTAGGTTTTAAAAGTTATTTTTTTTTTGTAAAACACAATTCAAGGTTCATTTTTTCATTTCTATTAAAAAATCTTTAGGTTTCATTGCATTTTTTTGTCCATTTTTACAATTACTCATTTCTACTATAATAGGAAAAAAAATGCTCAAAACATGAAATAAATTTAAAAAAACATGCTAAATTCACTTATTTTCTTCACAATTTCAATAAAAAATGGAAAAATGCAAAAAAATGGGGCGTGGGCGGGTACCTGTAGCTATTTGTGGGGGTCATTGTTGCCTATACTTGGGATCCCATCCACTGTGAAATGAACTCTATTTGTTTTTAAAAAGATAAATAGCTATATAAAATGGGATCCCGATTTCAACAAAATGGGATCCCAATTTCTACAAAACGGGATCCCAATTTTTACAAATCAGGATCTCGTTTCATAGTAATCAGGATCTCGTTGCTTCTCTGTTGGTTCAGGATCCCAAAGCTAAACGAGATCCTGATTTTTAAAAATTGAGATCCCAATTTTGCAAAGCCGATTTCAATTTTTTGGCTAAGGCAAAAACTTCCACGTTTCGTGGACTCAACTTTGTGCACTTACCCTAAGAGTGTTTCATGCTTATGCCGCATATAAGAACTATAAAGTTTATCAAATGGATGTGAAGTTGGCATTTTTGAATGGAGAACTAGAAGAAGAAGTATACATTGAATAGCCAAATGGATTTCATCTAACTAACAAGGAAGATATGGTCTGTAGATTAAAGAAAGCTTTGTATGGACTTAAGGAAGCCCCCAAAGCCTAGTTTGCTAGGTTGGATAAATATTTGCTAGAGCTTGGATTCACTAAAGGTAATGTTGATAGAAACTTATACTTCAAATTAGATCATGTTAAGGAGTTAATTATAGAAGTTTTTGTTGATGACATCATTTTTGGAGGAGATGACAATCTATGTATGAAGTTTGCTAATGAGCTGAAGGATGAATTTGAGATGAGTACAATTGGAGAAATGAAGTTCTTTTTGGGATTGCAAGTTACTTAGTTAGACAAGGGAATCTTCACATCTCAATCCAAATATGTGAGAGAACTATTGAAGAAGTTTGGAATGGATGACTCAAAACCTGTAGGTACTCCCATGGTGACCAGATGCAAGCTAACATAGAATGATGATTCTCCTAAGGAAAATCAAACTATATATAGGTCAATGATCGGTGGATTACTTTATTTGACCCAGACTAGGCCATACATTATGAATGTTGTATGTATGATTTCTAGATTTTAGGCTAATCCAAAAGAATCACATGTGACTGCTGTCAAGAGAATCTTCAAATATCTAAAAGGAACAGTTGACTTTGGACTTTGGTATCCAAAGGATGATGATCTAACTTTGAATGCATATATTGATGTGGATTGGGCTGGAGATGTAGATGATAGGAAAAGTTCTAGTGGTGGTGCTTTCTTCCTAGGGAATAAGTTGGTGTCCTGGTTGAAAAAAAAGTAGAATTCAATTTCTCTACCTGCTATTGAAGAAAAATACATTACTATTGCTAAAAAATGTACTCAAGTGATATGGATGAAAAAGACGTTGAAAGATATAATGGTGTTATATGAAGTGCCTATTTCCATATATTGTGATAATTCAAGTGCAATAAATATTTCAAAGAATCTAGTTATGCACTCTAAGACTAAACATATATCAATTAGGTTCCATTTCTTGAGGGAAAAAGTGAATGAAAAATAAGTCAGATTGGAATATGTACCTACCAATGAACAAATTACAGATATATTTACTAAGACATTGCTGAAGGATACTTTTGTGTATCTCAAATGAATGCTAGGGGTGATTACCCCTCCTAATAAGAATTAAAAGATGCATTGTCTTGCATCAATCTTGAGCTACATTGCTATATTCTGATCCAAATTGATGTTTTTGTGGCTGCTACTCAAGGGGAGTAGTCAGATGTGTATATATGTGGTTTAGAGTGTGTATTTGGAAAGTTCATGGTTACCTTTTCCATTGAAGTCAAAGGGGGAGAAGTGAGATGTCAAAAATATTTCAAAGAAAAAGAAACTTGTGGGGAGAAGAGTAGTTGAGAAGAAGAGTCAGTGTGTTGGGTTGATGACATTTTTCACATCATGTGTTTCCATCAATTCCAAAGGGGGAGATTTTTGGATGTTGTGGATGTGTTGCTAATATCTGGTTGTCATTAATGCAAACACTATTAGCATTTGGTGTATCAGAGACTCTATATGTCGAGGATATTGAGAAAATTGTAAAAGAAAGTATTCTAGGTTCCTAGTGGAACTGTGTAGGTCATGAAGGTGTCTTGTTCTTTACATTGAAGATTAGTTGGTGTGCATTAAAGGGCTTATTTTTTAGTGTTTCTAGATAATCTACCAAAAGTTTTAGAGGTCCACATGAAGTTTTTATTGTGTTGTGGTCTAACATTATTTTTGTGGTCTCTATTAGTGTTCTTGAATGAAGATTGTGTGACTCTGATAATATTAGTTGTTTCAGATGTTTCTCTGTTGTTTCTTGGTGTTCTCAAATGTCTCTATATTATTCTCTATCTTTGTGGTACATCCACATTAATCAGAGAGCTTGTGGTTAAGATATTTTCTTATGCATGTTCAGTTTTTCATGTTCCTGGCTGAGATGGTGGTACCATGTTGTGGATCTTCATGGTGGAATTAGTTAAAGTACTTTTTTGTTTGAGATGTTAATTTGGGTCTCCACTATTTTGTGGCTGACCTTGGTGGATTCACATTAAAAATTTATTTATAAATTTGGGCTGACATTACAAATTTGTGTTATTTTCCTGGCCGACTAAGTTGTGATGAAATCCCATGTAGTGGATACATAAGTGTGATTTTTTCATCAATGGATAGTGTATTTCATGTGCTTGTGTGCTTCTATGTGTGTATATGTGAATATCATTCGATTGTAGAGCAAAGTGTGAAGAGGATTGAGTGAAGTGTGAAGAAGGTTTTCTAAGTTTGATTGGAACTGTAATCAGGCTTATGCAAAAGCTATTTTCTGAATTCATAGCCTCTATATTTTAATCCTATTCTATATTGTTGGGTAGTGAGCCCCCTTTTTGCATTTGAGTAGTGAGCTCTAGGCAGTATTCCTGAATGCATGTGCATTCCCCTTATTATTTCTCATTATACTTTTAGCAGGGTATAATCTTATGGACTAACATCCACCATGATTTTTCCCCTAATAGGGTTTTGACATAAAAAAATTTGGTTTTGTCTATCTCTATGATGTGTTAATTTCTTGTGGTTAATTCTTATTTGATCTGAGATTAATTTAAGTTAAGAGAGAAAATTTTAAGTTTTTGTGACAACTGATTCACCCCCCCTCTTAGTTGTATGTCCTTGTTTTTCCAACACAATGAATAGGTGAATACCTTTTAGGTGGTTGTTTATGCCTTGTAGACCTATGGAAAATCTAAGTTGGAGGTTCTTCCTCCTCTTTCTAAGACCTAGAACTAGATGAAATCTCCTCAACTTCTTGTCTATCCTTGGGCCTCGATTCAACTTTCTTAGGTGTAGAAGGAAATTGAATCACATCTTCCTATTAACTTTGTTCTAGCTGCAAAGTAAGAGAAGAAGACTTAGTTTATCTAAAAATAACACTTCTACTATGTATTAGCTTCTCTGAAATAGGATCCCAAAGCTTGTATCCTTTCACACCATAACTATATCTGATGAAGATACATTTCACAACATTTTTCTCCAACATTGTTCACTTCTCCTTTGGCATATATGCATAATCCTCACAGCAAAAAAATCTAATGTCTTAATGAAGGCTTGTGACTTGACCATGCCTCTATAGGCATTTTATCAACAAGAGCTAATTTAGGAGACCTATTAATCAAGAAATAGATAGTGGCAACAACTTCAGCCCAAAACCTTTGTTCTAGGCTAGCACCACTCAACATACTCCTAGCCTTCTCCATCAGTGTCATGTTCATTCTTTCTACAACTCCATTATGTTGTGGATAATATGAAGTTGTATTCTTTCTATGAATACCAACATCTTTACATAATCTATCAAAATCATTAGAGAAAAATTCATCACCATTATCAGTTCTCAAACAATTTAATTTCTTCTGATTTTGCAACTCAACCATTGCTTTAACTTCTTTAAATCAACTTAAAACTTTAGATTTACTCTTTACAAAATATACCCATGTCCTACTATAATCATCACTAAATGAAACATAATATGTGGATTTACCAATTGAAGGAACATCTACATGACCAAATACATCATAATGAATAAGATCTAATACACCACAAGATTTATGAGAAATCAAGTAAAACTGGCCATGATTCTGTTTTCCAGAAATGCAATGCTCATAGAAATCAAATTCAAGTTTACAATTAGACAAACCTTCAATATGGTTTTTATTTTTCAATGTCCTTAGACATTTTTCTCCAATGTGGCCAAGTCTTTGGTGCCATAACATAGTTTTCTCTATAGGTAAATAAAATGATGAATTTGTGGGATGGTGCTATCATATGATTGTGGTCATAGAGCATACCCACTCCTTCAATTTCATTCAAGGGTAACCCTAAAGATCTCAATGCAAAAGGGGAAAGAAATCTTATAGTAGGGTTTTCCTAGGGGTTGAATGCAAGCTATAAAGGGGTTAACCACCAAGTTTAAACTTGGAAAAGACAATGAAATCCAAGATGTAATACAAAACCCTAATTGAATGCAAAGTAGTACTAAATGAACTAGAAAAGTGAACAAAACAACATAGAAAACTGTAAATCAGAAAATACGAACTTGATTGATTCACCACTTCTAGCGAATGAGTCCTAGTTCCAATCATTTTTTAGGAATTTGTAGATTTGGATACCCTTTTGGAAAAAATATATTCCTATACAATTTCTCATAAATAGGAGTGATTTTCCCAACTTAGCGAATGAGTCCTATTTTTGGGAAACTGTGTAGGAATAGGTTTCTCCCAAAAAGGTATCGAAATCTACAAAGTCCTGAAAAATGACTAGAAGTGGGGCTCATTCACCAGAAGTGGAAAATTAGTCCAGTTGGGATTTTTTGAAGATTCAAAAGTTGATACCACTCTTCTCTATAAGCTTTGTCGTTCCTAATTTTTTTCTAGATCTGAATCTCTGAGTTGCAACCTCTAGGTCTTCTCCAAGGTTCTCCAAGGCTTGATGATTACTTTGAAAACTTCAAACAACTTGCAACTTTTATCCAAACTTTCTCCTTAGGAAATATGCAATGTAGAACTACAAATCACACATAAAGGAGAGGGGAAAATTTTGTGAGGTTAGTGGATAGGGGTTTTCCTTGGTCATGTTAAATAGGCGCAGGAAAACTAAGAGGGGGATGAATTAGTTGTCACATAAATTCAAACTTAAAACTTTATTGCTTATAAAATATTCAACCAAAATATTCTATTATTAAATATGAGCATGAAAGATAGATAACAGAAAGTAAATCAACACAATGAACACCAATTTTTTACGTGGAAAACCCAATAAGGGAAAAGCCACGGTGAGGATTAACTCACAATATAAAGATTATAAACTCAATATAAAGGCTCACTACCCAAAAGAGGACTCACTGTCCAAGTACAAAGGATCACTATCCAATCGGGAGGTTCACTTCCTATAGATACGAAAGAGAACAAAAGATCCACCACAACAATTAAAGCACATTTGTAGGATTTCATAGACCTTCAATTCACTACCTTCAACACATTGAGAAAATTCTATCACAACTCACTCACACACACTTTCTGCCCTTATGATTTGTGGCACACTTTCCTCACTTTGCATCACAGTATAATAAAATTCTTCACAACTGGCCTTGCTTTTATACCATTCTCAACCTTAGAAACATTTACCAAGGTCGTCCACAATACATTGTTTCATAAATTCAAATTAGGTTGGCAACTCTAAATTCACGTAGTGGAATGGAATAAGAGTGGACCAATAAAAACATAAAAAATAATATTCTTCAATCTTCTACATGCTTCCTCAATTAAATTTAATTCTTTAGATGAAGTGTAAACACTAGGTCAGCCAAACCTAATGAAAACATAAATTATCAATGATGCACATGCTTCCCAATAAGAGGATGACACACAGATGACACAACATGCTTCATTATGCATGAGAATACATCTCAAAATCTTCTAGATACATCTACAACAAAAAAAAAGGCTTCAATCACTAAATTTCTTTTGCTAGTTTGTTTGGTCTATGTAGAAACACACAAAAATACTAAAACATGATTTCTGGATTAGAAAACTCCAAACCTCTTTGCCAAAGCATAGGAAATACCTTCACAAGAATGCATAATTGGGTTCTTTGAAATGTTTATTGCACTTATATTGTCACAAAACATAGAAATAAGCTGATCACATATTACTCCAATGTCCTTCAAGGTTTGCTTCATCCACAAAACTTGTGTACAGTAGGATGCTACATCAATATATTCAGCCTTAGTAGTGGATAGAGAAACCAAGTCTTTCTTTTTACTCAGTCATGAAACTAGTCTTCCACCAATAAAGAAAGCACCACCACCGGTACTCTTTCGGTCATCTACACATCCAACCACATTAGCATCTGTATAAGCACTCAAGGTGAAATCATTACTCTTACGATACCATAGTCCATAATCTGGTGTACCTTTAAGATATCTAAATATTCTTTTTACAACCACAAGATGTTCTTCTCTAGGATATGCTTGGAATCTAGAAACTAAACACAATGCATGCATGATATTTGGCCTAGTAGTAGTGAGATACAATAGTCTGCCAATCATGGATCTATATTTTGTCTGATTATTCTTAGCAGATTCACCATCCTTTCTTAGTTTACATCTGGTTAACATAGGAGTACAAACCGGTTTAGAATCCTCCATCCCAAACTTTTTCAACAACTCTTTTACATACTTAGATTGTGAATTTAATATCCCTTTGTTAGTTTGATTCACTTGTAGACCAAAGGAAGAAATTCAATTCACCAATCATAGACATTTCAAATTCTTTCTACATTTCTTAAACAAACTTTTTACACATGCCTTCATTTCCTCCAAAAATGATATCATTAACATAAACAACCACAATCAACATCTTATTACCTTGCACTTTGAAGTAGAGGTTGTTGTCAATATAACCTTTACTGAATCCTTGCTTTGTCAGATATTTGTCCATTCTTGCATACCAAGCTCTAGGAGCTTGCTTCAATCCATACAATGCTTTCTTGAATTTACAAACCATGTCTGACTTGTTAGAGAGCTGAAAATCTTTAGGTTGCTCCATGTATACTTCTTCCTCTAACTCACCATTCAAAAAAGCTTACTTAACATCCATCTAATATACTTTGAAGTCCTTGTGTGCAAAAAATTCCAAAAACATTCTTATAGCTTCTATTCTAGCCACATGAGCAAATGTTTCCTCAAAATCTATTCCTTCAACTTGTGAATATCCTTTGCATACCAATCTTTCTTTATTCCTCACTACTTCTCCATTTTCATTTAGCTTATTCTATAACACCCATTTTGAGCCAATCACATTTTTCGTTCACAAGCCTAGGGACTATTTCCCATGCATGATTTTTTTCTGTTTGCTGCAATTCCTCTTTCATAGCTCTCAAAAAAATTTCATCTTCACATGCTTCCTTTACATATTTTGGTTCTATTTTAAAGAGTAAACATAAATTTACCTTAGCTACAACTTTTCTTCTTGTCTTTACACCTTTACTCTTGTCTCCAATTATCTAATCTTCCAAATGATTTTTCTGTACATATTTAGGATTCCTAGTAATGGGTTTTGATTCATTTTATTCTTCTTCTTCCACTTGTTCTTCTTCTTCCTTTTCTTCTTCTTTTTCCTTCTCCTTATTTTCTTCAAGTATATGTCTGTAGATAGGATCATCAAGTTCAACTTCACTTATCTCAATAGGTGTGTGTATATCTTCATCAACTTTCACATTAGCACTTTCAATAATCTTCCTCAATATTTTGTTAAAGTGTCTATATTACTTGCTAGTGGTAGAGTATCCAAGAAATATTCCTTCATCACATCTAGCATCAAAATTTCCAATATTTTCATCATCTCTTTTAATATAGCATCTTCTTCCAAATACCTTAAAATATTTCACAATAGGAATCTTACCAGTCCATAACTCAAAAGGTGTCTTTGTGTTGTTGTGTCTGATCTGAACTCTATAAAGAACATAAACAACAGTATGTATTGCTTCTTTCCAACATACATCCGATACATTAGATTCTTTAATAATAGTTCTAGTAGCTTCTTGTACTACCTTGTTTTTCCTTTCAACTACTCCATTTTCCTATGGGGTTCTGGGAGTAGAATACTATATTTTTATGTCATGCTTCTCATAGAATGTATTAAATTCACTAGAAGTGAATTCAGCACCACTATATGATCTTAAACATTTGATTTTCAGATTTACTTCATTCTCCACTCTTGCTTTGAATACCTTAAACCTATACAGGGCCTAATTCTTTTCTCTAAGAAATGCAACCCATGTCATTCAAGTGTAATCATCAATAAGCACCATGAAATATCTATCACCATTCAAGCTTCTAGTCTTAGTCAGACCATAGAGATCAGTATGTACCAACTCCAACATACCAGTAGTAGAATATTCTTTTCCTTTAAACCTACATCTTGTATGCTTCCCTAGTTGACAACTTCTATAGATAGTGTTAGTAGGTCTTGCGATTCTAGGAAATCCTCAAACTATTTCCATTTTAGTGATATTGACTAGGTTATCAAAATTCACATGTCCCATTCTCTAGTGCCATAACCAACTTTCACTAATGTGAGATACACGACAATGACCATAAACTTCCTTCAGCTGATAGATGTTTCCCTAAGTTTTTCTTCCAACATTATTAATATCTCCATTTCTGAATCCTTTTATGATTTCATAGGTATTGTTCTGAAACACAAGCTTAAAGCCATTGCTACACATCTAACCAAAACTTAAAAGATTACGCCTCAAACCCTTCACATAATATACATCATCAGTGGTATGTACTTCATCAAAACTAATTGAATCTTTACCATAAGTCTTAGCTCCTGAATCATCACCGAACATGACTAAACCACGATCATATTTTTCAAGTTTAGTGAACTTACTCTTATCTCTGGTCATGTGATTTGAACATCCACTGTACATTACCTAGTATTCTTCATTCTATCTTGCATTAAATGTGGTAACTAGAGTACCTTCCATCCTATTCTTCTTAACTTCCAAAGCCATTTTTCTTACACACTTTCCAAGGTTAGTGGATATAGATTTATTTTCCAAAACTAAGAATAAGCGTTCACTATCATCAACCTAATTTTTAGATTCATCATCAGAAATACCTACCTCTTCCTTAACATAGTGCAACTCCTTATACTTCTTATCCTTCCTATCCTTATCCTTATATTCCTTGTTCTTTTTATGTGCAGCCCTATTTGGACATCTTGAAGCATAATTACCAATATTACCACAACTAAAGCATTTAGAGGGCAACATACCTTTATACTTTTCAATACATTTCTTCAACTTCCTAGTGAAGTTAGCTTCCAACTCATCAACATCATCGCTATCCAGTTCCTCCTCAATCTTCATTGCCTTAAATTTTGTTTCTATCTTTTCTTCTATCTTAAATTTTTTCCAAAACTTTCTTAATTCAAATGCTTGTAGGGTGCCAGACAAAGTGTTCCAAGGTGTACTTTTTAGGGTCATACATTTCTTCAATCACTGAGATCTTTTAGTTGTAGCAATCCAGTAGTGTGATTAGGATCTTCTCTATTATATCTTCATCTGCTAGCTTTCCTCCTTGATTTCTAATCTCATTTCTAGTATGTTCAACCTTTTGAAAGAAACTTGTAAGTTGTTCATCATCTTCCATTTTTTCAGGTTCACAAATCTATGCTTTTCCACTAGTCTCTTTGTCAATTTCACTTTTTCATTCCCTTCATACATGTCTTCCAACTTCTTCCATACATCATATGCAGTGTCTAATGAATTAACCTTGATTCGTTCATTTTTAGTAAACCACTACAAATCACATACTTCTCCCTCTCATTTTCTTCATAAGAAGATATCTCATTTGAAGTATTAACACCATCAGATGGAAGTGTCTACTTATTCTCAGGATCCTTCTAGGTCTTGAAACCAAGAGAGATAATATATCCTCTCATTTGTCCCTTCCAATATTTGTAGTCAGTTCCATCAAACATAGGGATCAACAACTTGTGTGCCATCATATCTTCCTTAAGTGGTTAACTTCTATAGTAAGGAACCACAAGCTTTGATTCCAATTGTTAAACAGGTGTAGGACAACTGAGAGGAGGGGTGAATCATTTGTCACACCAATTTAAACTTAAAACTTTATCACTTATCAAATCTTCAACCACACTATTATGTTATTAAATATGAGCATGAAACACAGATAACAAAAAGTAAATCAACACAATGAACACCATATTTTTACATGGAAAAACCAATAAGGGAAAAACCACAGTGAGGGTGAACTAACAATATAAAGATTATAAACTATATACAAAGGCTCTTTTCCTACAAAGGACTCACTAACCAACAAGGAGGCTCACTATGCTACAAATAAAAAGGAGAAGAAAATATCCACCACAACAATTAAAGTACATTCGCAGGATTATTTAAACCTTCAGTTCACTATCTTCAACACAGTGAAATCTACTATCACAACTCACTCGCACACTTTCTTCTCTTATGATTTGTGGTACACTTTCATCACTTTGCATCACGTTGTCATACAATTATTCACAACTCACCTTGCTTTTATACCATTCTCAATCTTAGAAAATTTACCAAGGTCGACCACAATACACTGATTCATAAATTCAAATTAGGTCGGCAACTCTAAATTCGCATGGTGGAATGGAATAAGAGTGGACCAATAAAAAACATAAAAAAAATTCTTGAATCTTCTACATTCTTCCTCAATTAAATTTTATTATTTGAATGAAGTGTAAACACTAGGTCCGCTAAACCTAATGAAAACAAAAATTATCAATGATGCACATGCTTCACTATGCATAAGAATACATCTCAAAATCTTACATCTGCAGCAAAAAACTTCATGCTTCAATCACTGAATTTTTTTCACCAGTTTATCTTGTCTGTGTAGACACACACAAAAATAATAAAACATGATTTTTGGATTAAAAAAATCCAAACCTCTTGACTAGAGTATAGGAAATACCTTCAGAATACATCTACTAGATCTGCACGATCTGAAACAAAATAGTAGAGGAATGCAGAGAAAACATATTCCTCCTAGTTCACAGAACTTTGACATAGCCAATGGAACACAAAATCCAGTGGACACAATTTTCATGTACCATCTCACTAGAAATTGAAACTCAGACTATATCATCATCAGATGATCATCATCATGCCTTCAGATCCATACAAACATAGGATCACCACAAGATAAATTTGAAGCTCAATTTGAACACTTCCAACACTCTAATTTCTCTTCATTAATTTTCTCAAAAGCACTTGGAAGCTCATCATACCAACATATTTACAACACCATAAAGGTAGCTCCATGTACTCACAACATCACACCAACATCTCATCATAAATAGACAATCTACAACATACTGAATAGAGTTGACATAAATGACAACATTAATGACAATACCACCAGACAAGCTCATACTTGCAACAGGTCAAACCCCTTATTGATAATTAAACTTTGAAATTAAAGAAAATAAGAATGAATAATGATGAATGAACAAATAGAAATGTTACAACTCACCAAATGCTAGCAATAAGGTGTTGCAAATATGCTTGAGATGGTTGTAATGGATGTGACTCTTGACTCTTGCTTGAATGATGTTGATCTTGCATGAAAGACTTGCTTGAATCACAAAATCCTACATCACAATTGTTAGCACAATAAAAAACATGATGAATGAAATCTTTGGCATGAGGATTGGCACTTGAATGCTACTAAAAAATACTTGATAATTTTCCTTTTAAATTCTCTTGAATGCATTTGTGAACTCTCTTGACTGCTAGGCAAGAATATGAATGAAAGAACCTTGTGTTTATACTCAATTATGCAAGAATTCCTGAAATTACAATAGTACAAGCTGGAATTAGATATAGGAGAATAAAATCCCACCAAAGATTTAAATTAATTTTTTATTTTGAGTTAAAATGGGACGCATTCTCCACTTTGGGTGAATGGGTCATGTTGTGTAGTTTTTGCACACAAGCCCCGCTGAAAGCATGGACCCTCTTTTGCTTTTGTTTCTAGTGTTTTGGCCCTTTGGTTTTGAATATTTGGTTACCTTAACATGTGCCTAAATGATTATCTTACTCGTAAAAATTCGTCTTCTGAAAAAACACTTTGAAAATCTTGAGTTTTGGGACATATTTCAAGATTTTCTATGTTTTTGGGAAAATTGCCCTCTAGGCGGAATTCCCCAAACACCTTGGAAAACCAATGAAGACTTGTTTTGCACTATTTTTGGAAGTTCTGGGACTTCACAAAAAAAAATTTCCTTGTATTTTTCCAATATTCCACCATGTCTTTAGATCCCTGAAATTCCCTCATACCTTCGAATCCCCGAACCTGCTATCTTGTCAGTGCGTTTATGCTTCTTGTACGATTCTTCAGCTTTCTTTTATTAGGTTTAAATGGAATTTATGTTGGAAATTGGATCATTTACTTTGTTGAAATATTTGAAGAGACTTGATTTCAAGTTTCCACTACTGAGTCTTGCATTCAAATTAAGATTGTTGGCATTGGTCAAATTTTTCTTGGTGATTGCTTGTGTTTGCTTGGACTCTGGGATTTCTTGCCAGCTGCTGCTATTTTGATTTCTCATTACTCATGGTATGTTCATGCAACCTTCTCTTTTAGCTAATGATTTTGAATTGCTTCATGGTGTGTGTGTGTGCCTTGAGTGAGGATTTTGATGTGGTTCGATAATAGAGCTAGGGTTACTCATTTTAATTTGATGCCCTTCCCCATACTTTTTATTGCCTTTCCTTCTACTTCATTTTGATTTAATGTGGTCAATCACTGCTTTGTTTGATTCTTAGTTTGATTTCATTATCCAATGTACTACGTTGTGGTTTGACCTAGCAATCCCTGACATTCGATAATCACGTCCTGGGTGAATTGAAACCTTTTGTTCACCCTCCAATCTGATAATTGCCCTATCTTAGTAAAGTTTTTAGGGAAATTTTTAGGAGGATTAGTGGAATGGATGGGTGAGTTGGTATCTGAACTATGCTTTCATGGTGGTATCTTAGGGTTTCCCTTTTGAAACATTGCTCACATTGGTTGAATCAAACATTAGATGAATTAGAAATATGGACTCTCCATTTTGCACTTTAAATGAACAAAATCCAATACTGAATCCCAACTTCCAAATCATTCAATCAATCTGGGCGAAATCCTGACAATGTCAAATATTTTGAATTTTCAAATATTTCGTGGATTTCCATTACTTTGGGAATTCCTTGATTTTCTATCACCTTATTGTTTTCCTAAAAATGTGCCTAAAACATGGAAATTATGTTGACTTCATGGAATTCCATTGCTTCAGGATTTTACTAAGATTTCATCGATCCTTCATTTTCCCAAAATATGTTAACTCTTGCCATTTTCACATATTTTTGTCCCTAACAAAATTCTCTGAAATCTTGTTGAAAATGAACAATTGAGGGATAGCATAAGTTATTGGCTAGTGATTGTGCATCATGTGATCAATTTGAGTTATTTAAAAATGTATCATGCTATTTCTAAAGTAATGATTTTGATTGAATGATTGTTGGAGGTTTATTGTTCTCACTTCACTAAATTCTTCCTAGCTTGGAATTCCCCAAAATTCCTCTCTGGCTTGAATTCCATGAAGGGGTAAAAAACCTGAGCTTTTAAAGGAGTAATCTTTATGATGTTTTAGGGGGATTTTGTTCATCATGAGACTTTTTTCAAGGATGAATATGTAAGTTTATGATGAGATTCTCTATTTTCTAATCATCCTGATGATGGATCATGGAGTATGATTCGAAACGTTGATGGAAAAAATTGCACATAGTTTAATCCAAAAATCTTGATTACTAATGATCATGGACTGTGGAAACAAAATGTTATTAATTTGATTTTCATGTTGTAATGGATCTTTATTGTGGTTTTTTTCTCAATGCTAGCTAAATCAAGCAAGGTTGTTGTTGGAAGGACTAAAGGCAAGGTAATGGACCCTAGTGATGAGGGAGCTTCTATTTCAGAGGCTGAAAGAGTTAAGTTGGACATGAAAAAAAAGATTATTGAGAGCAAGTTTTTTTCCATCTGGTTAGAGGTAGCAGACAATAATGTTGGGAAATGGGATTATGCAGAGTTTAAAGCAAGAATGGTAGTGTAGAATCCTTCCATGTTAGCTAGCAATTTGGTAAGCTCTGGATTGGCTCATGTGGTTGGCTTCCCTCTGGTGCAACACTATGATTTGGTCTTGGAATGTGCCAGACATTATGTTTTGGATACAAAGAGAATAATTATTCCACAAGGAAGGGCGCTCACCAATTTCTCTCATGTCTTAGTGGCTTAGAAATTTGACATGCTAGAAAGATCTCATGTGGTGGGGCTTGATCTTGACATAGCCAAGAAATACTATACATATGATACAAATAAGGCGTTGCAAGTTATCTATTACTGGTTGGAGAGACCCAAGCCACACACCTCTAAGTTACCTAGGAACTTGTACAGAGCCAAGTTCAAATCAGAATACTATGATACAATCAATCTCCTTAGCAGAGTAATAGGTTTGAAGACTGCAGGGATATTTGAAAATTGGATGTTTTACATCATAGTAAGGATGGAGAAAAATGTAGATTATCATTGGTCAGGTATCATCAATGCTAGGATCCATGAGAAATTATGCAATGTTTTGCAAACCAAGAGCTTCACAATGACATCTTACTTGGTCTATGCCTTGGCCAGATTTCATCCATACAAGGGGTTGAGTACATAGGAGATCTTTGGCCAGGATGTTATTGTTGATTTTCTCTTTGTGGCATTTTTCCTTGATGTCAAAATGTTTTGGTTATTATTGGCATTCTAGTTGGCATGATTTGATTCTCATAGATTTGACGTTGTGTTCTCATAGTTTTCATTTTCTTCAGTGTCATTTGCATTATTGTTCAGTTTGCACATGGTTGCTACATATTTAGATTGATGGCATTTAGTTGATTTGGGTAGTGCAATTGATTTAGTTTATATAATTGTACTGATCATTCAAACTTGTGTGCAACACTTGGATAGGGATTTTACTTATTTGTAGACATTCATCACATTTGCATACATACTTTGGCATATACTTTGGAAAGGTATACATTTTCATGTTCAAGTTGATTATGCATATTCTTATTACATATCTCATGGCATTTTTGACTTTGCAATATCATTATTTCAATGGTTTCTACATGGGCATTATAAGGTGACTTGGATGATCAATATTGAAATGCTCATAAACATCTTGTATGGTAATTTAGTGTGACTTATATTATAAGCCTAATTTCATTTCTTGCAAATCAGGCTATATGTTTATTTGGTCAAGATCCTCCACATTTTCAATCTGATATTGCATCATCATTTGACTAAACACTTTACATGGAAATGACCTTGTAAAATAACATGGTTTTAGGCTGTTTATATGCATAATGTTTTGGTTGCATGGTCAGCATTTACAATGTGCTAAATAAAATGTGGTAATCAGGTTTCTTTGTGGGACAACTTAAGTCATTATTACATTGTCTTAAGCTATATGATAATGACTATGGTATCGGGTTTCATTGGGGATATGCATCCCATTTTTTTAGTTTCCCATCTAGAAAATGAGAAATGCATTTCTCATTATAAAAATTTGGTATTAGGCTAATATGTTTTCATGTTTTGAGGCATACAATGGAAAGTCATTGATTGTTTGTATGGGTCGGGCATACTATATTGCAATGGTTATAATGTTAATGTTTCAAGTGAAAGCCATTACATGGCTATTGGCTATCATTCTATCGGTGATCACATAATTGCTTGTTGACCACAACATATTATATTTCATAACACTCATATGTGTCGGCCATATTACATTGAGTATGCTTCATTTATCAGGTTTAGCATTGTTTTCACCGAGCATATATTACACCATCGGGATTACCATGTTATTATTTGTATTAGCCACATCACATTACACTTACAAGGAAGTTGATTTTGCATTGTAACGACAGTAACATTTTTTGTCAAGTTCTATCTACAACAATCATCATGTTGTCAGACTTCAAGTGATTATTTTTATTTGATTGCAATCCTTTCGAATTTCAAACATTATCAAAAAGTAAAAAGGAGTTCAATAGTATTTTCTTTCAAAGGAGTTAGGGAAAAGTCATTATGTTTGTTTTTTATCTAAAGAAGTATCACAACGCTGCCATAGAGAATATGAAGCTACAGTTTGCAGCTGGTTTTCGAGTTGAAAGATGGATAAGCTTTAGTGAGACTGTTATGAAGGTTCTACATAGTCAGTTGGTAATATTTTGGCCAACATGACAGGAATTTATTTTTTGGTTTGGAAAATCTTGTGCTGGATTTAAACATAACTCATTTATAGATTAAGATTTTCTTGAAGATTAGAAATTTGTTAAAGATTAATTTGAGTTTTCATTAACCCAAGTTTATACTCAAGGGTTTCATTATTTCAGTGGAATTCATCGATATTTTTGTGGTTATTTAACCAGTTTATCAAAACTCTGGTTATTATGGATACATGTTTTTGAGAAAGATAACTATTTTATGTTCATTGTATAAATATATGACTCACAGCCATGACTCGGGAAGAGAAGAGAAGAGGAGATATAAAACCAAATAGAGTATTGTTGGAAAATGGATGAGGGTTTATTACTATGATATCTTTTGTATTTTAAAAGAGGTGAAAAGAGGGTTTATTACAGTGATTTCATTTGTATTTAAAAAGGGAGAAAAGAGGGCTTATATTGTATATGTCTTTGGTTGTATTACAGATAATACTTTGAGTTGGGAATTATTGAAAAATCATTTTGTATCCTATTGTGATTTTGTAACTGCAAATAATTAATGTAGTTATAAGGTCCTAACAGGTTGTGTTATCATGAGATTTTGTTTCAAAAGAGGTTGGTTCTTCTAACTTGAAGTGGGTGCTTCAATTTTTTTTTGTGCTCCACATTGTAATTGGAGTTGGTGCTATGAAAAAGATTGTAATAGGTTTGGAATTAGGGCTGTAAGGCATTTTGTAGTGGTTTTTCTACCCCAAGAGGGTTTTCCACTTGACAAATTTATGTGTCTCTCTTTTGTGTGGTTTGTGTCTATATTGTATAATCTTTCTTTCAGTCACTTATGTTGATTTGGTTCTTGCAATGCTCTGATACTTTATCATTGTTCAAATTTGCTTAAAATTTCAAGGTTTAGTTGTTAATTTGCAAAGTTTGAATGTTAAATTTTGTCATCAGAAAGTTTGGTATCCTTGCAAAAGAAAGCATAAAAAAGTTGTTCATTCAAAATTATATGAACAATATACACCATGCTTTAACATGAATTGTTAGGCATTTATGTTGTATTTGATTAAGTAATTATTCCAATCATTCAAAGTTCAGTTTTTACTTTGCATATATAAAGTCACTTTTTGTCAAGATCTGAAAGAGTTTAAATCTGCATTTCTCGTCACAAAGGGTTTTAAATTATATTAATTTGATTCACCCCCCCTATTAGAGTAATTCCATTGGAAACAAGTGGTATTAGAGCACAGGTTCTTGCAAATATTTTCATACCTAGGATTGATTCTGGTCTTGGAAGTTTTTCAAATATGTCACAAGTTCAAGAAGGTATTTTTGTCTATTTGTATAGTCTATATGTTTTGTGATAACATATCTAGTTTTGATTAATGTTGGTGTAAAACTATCCTTGCATGAACCTAACCAGATTAAGTTCAACCAAGTTCTTGATAAATGGAGTACTATGGGTAAGTGTAAAAGAAATAGAAGTCAGAAGAAAAACCCTAGTGTAAAGTCTAGTGAAGTTTTGTCTCAAGCAATACCCCTGCCAATTAAAACTAAATGTGAACCTATAGTTGGAGAAGAAGAAATTCACTTAGTAAGTGAAAAATAATATGAAGGTGATGAATTTGAGGTTGATTTGGAGGAAGAACTGCTTGCTTCCTTAGATGAATTTAAGAGGCTTAGAAAAGAAAATCATGATCTTAATGTATTCCTACAAGAAAGTGTCAATGTTAATAAAATAGTAATAAAAGATCATAATGATGATAAAAAGATTATTGAATTTTTGAAAGGTCAAATGGTTGACAAGAAAAAGACTGGAGAAGGATTGGAAGCCAAGTTAAAATACAAGGATGAGTTGTGTATTAAACTAGAAAATGTGATTGCTTCTTTAAAGAAATGTTCAAATAATGATTCCTTGCTAAAAGAACCAACTCTTCAAGATGATATGATTATTAGTCAGAAAATTGAAATTGAAGAATGTGAAAGGATAGCAGATGTAGTAAGGTCTGATTTGAAGGTTAAACAGATTTAATTTCTAAAACTTAAAGGAGAAGTAGTTGCATTAAGGAAAGAGCTTGAAAGTTTCCAGGTTCAATTAGATTAAAATTAGAAATTTGATCATAGTGCTAATCTATTGTATGATATGATTGGAAGACAAAAGCATTCTAAAGGTTCTACAGAAGTAGGATATGAAAAATGCCAAAGTTCAAGAGTTCAAGATGAGTCTCAAAATGAAATAGTCTTTGCAACAAAAGTTGAACTGAGTTTCAACATTAGGTAGAGTCCTAAGAAGAAAATAAACTTGAATAATTATACTCTAGAAATAGAAAGCAAAGTTGTTAATAGATTCAAAGGTTTCTCATCTACTAGGAAATTCCAATCAACAAGGTATAATTATTCCATATTCCATGGTTACTACTATTCATGTCATTTTTATGGACATAGGGCTAGAGATTGTGAAAGATATGTTAGAAATAATTATAGTTCAAATAGTTGCACTATGTGTTATATTTGTCAAAAATCTAGTCATGTACCAACTAACTGTTGGTGGTATGATAAGAATGGTAATGAAGGTTAATACAATATGTCTAAAAGAAATTATCCTCTCTTTGATCTATACAACACTATTATATGTTATAGATGTAATGTGTTCAGACATAAAGCACAATGGTGTAAAAATATATTGTAAAGCCTTCTAGGAACTACATGTTCAAACAAAAGGAAAAAAAAACCTTGAGTAAGGAGAAGACAAAGCCTATACAAGTGTGGAGAATAAAGAAAAATAAAGATGACAAGAAAGAGAAAGGATCATGTATGTTTTGGAGAAGAAAGCATAATCAATTTGGTAATAAAAATGAAACCATGAAAGTGCACTATGCACTCCTTGTACATGTGATCTCATCCAAGTCCTGAGAATAAGCAAAGACTCAGGGGGAGTTTAGTATGGTGACATTTTTTTTCCCCAAGTGAGTTATGACAACATAAGAAGTCTCAAATTTTGATAGTATTGGTATAAAAATAATATCTACTTGTTTGGCACCTAATATCTTGGATAGTGCAAGGTGACAATGATACTCCGATGCTTTTTGATCATGGAATTTACACTTTGCATTACTTTTCTAGTGATAAAATTCTCTTATAGACTTGAAAAGGGATTTAATTGAATGTTCTTCCATAGAATGGTAAAGAACATTTTTTTGATGATATAACTATGAAGTCCGAATGTTGTCTGAAATTTGTAGGACTTGACACAAGTAAGCATTATTTTTGCTACTTGCATCTTGGGGTTGTAAGAAGTATGTTATTATCAAGTTCTTTATCTTTTTCATTATTACAAAGTATTGATTAATTACTTGTTGTTGGGAAAAGTTTTCAAAATTTGACAAGAATTGATACTTGCTCTTTTTGTTAATGAATTAATGCTTATAAAGTTCTAAGTGGTGAATAAGGAGCACTTCCAGAAAATCATTCCTGTTAAAATCAATTTGGCAGTGATAAGGATATTTAAATTGATCTTGATTTCAATTTTCATAATATAGTAATATTTGATTGAGGAATCATATGGCAGTATGATATGACTGCTTGTTAAATCCTTTGATCCTGACATTGGCAGTGGCATTTGTGTTATATTCTTGACCTTGGCATTTTAGGTTTATGAATAGGTAGCAGGTACATAGTGATATGGATTAGTCTTGGCATTGGTACTCGGTATATGATGTATACCATCTATCATAAGGCTTTAATCTCTATTTTGAAAAGGCTTTGCATGCTTATATTTGTGTTGCAGCTTGGATTTGTTGGCATTGCTTCAATAATTGTTTCATTTTATTATCTTGGTTGCAAAATTAGTAGTGGACTTGGTTGTGTTGGAAATTATGTTTGGACCATGACCACAGTATGATGTCAAACATGATTTTAAGCTTGATTTTATGTTACAATGAAAAATTCCTATTCACATTCTTGGACAAGTGAAGTGAATTCAATTGGTTAGGAAATTTTGTTTCTTATGTGCTTGGTGCTATTTCAGTATGGAGTAAGTTGTTTGGTGATCAATGAATTACCATCATATAATGTTATTCTTTTTCTTTCATTCTAAATCTAAGTGGCAATGAGTAGAAATGTTTTGATATGATGTCAATATTAGGGGCAGTGAAAGCTTTAAAGGCTAGAACAAACTTTATAGCACAGTAGGTTAATAATGAGTCAGATGTATTTGTTATGTGTTGATTGATGCCAAAAGTTATTTTCAGAGAGTCTTGATAGGGCTGATCATCTTGACAGAACATAAGATCTATTTCAATTCGCTTGTATACATCTTTGACTCTAAAGAAGACCTTGCCTGATGGTCAGTGGTAGAGGAAGATAGTGTTATGCATTTTTATTTCCTTGCTTTATGGTATGTATGTTTATATCTCTTGGCTTTCAAAGGAGAAAATCATATCAGGTTATGTGCATGGCTCAGTGACATTTCAGTGAAATGGTTTAGGGGGAGAAAAGTTACTTAGTGAACATTGTTTCTGTAGAGGGTTTTGATTGGTTTTTTTATTTCATTACATATTACAAGTGTCTTTCTTTGTCCTTATGATAAAAATGGGGATAAATTACTAATTCAATTATGTTCAGATGGCTCAGTTTTTTCCATCAAGGACAAAGGGGGTGTTTGTTGACTTTCTCTTTGTGGAAAATTCTCCTTGATGTCAAAACATGTCAAAATGGTTTGGTTGTTATTGGCATTCCAGTTGGCATCATTTTATTCTCACAAATTTGAAATTGTTTTCTCATAGTTTTCATTTGCTTCATTGTCATTGGCACCATTATTTAGTTTGCACATGGTTGCTACATATTCAGTTTTATGGCATTCAGTTGTTTCACGCAGTGTAGTTGATTCAGTTTATATAATTGTACTGATCATTCAAACTTGTGTGCAACATTTGGAAAAGGGTTTTACTTATTTGCAAGCATTGATCACATTTGTAGACATACTCTGGCATATACTTTGGCAAGGTATACATTTGCAGGTTCAGGTTGATTATGCATATTTGTATCACATATCTCATGGCATTTTTGACTTGGCAATATCATTATGTCAATGGTTTCTACATGGGAATTATAAGGTGACTTTGATGATTCAATATTGAAATGTTCATTAACATCTTGTATGGTCATTTAGTGTGACTTATATTATAAGCCTAAGTTGATTTCTTGCAAATCGGGCTATATGTTTATTTGGTCGAGATCCTCCACATTTTGCATATGATATTGCATCATCATTTGACTAAACACTTTTAATGGAAATGACCTTGTAAAACAACATGGTTTCAGGCTTTTTATATGCATAATGTTTTGGTTGCATGGTCAACATTTACAATGTGCTAAAGCACATGTGGTAATTGGGTTTCTTTGTTGGACAACCTAAGTCATTATGACTTTGTCTTAAGGTATATGATAATGACTATGGTATCAAGCTTTATTGGGGATATGCACCCCATGTTTTTGGTTTCCCATCTAGAAAATGAGAAATACAATTCTCATTATAAAACTTTGGTATTGGGCTTATATGTTTTCATGTTTCGAGGCATACAATGGAAAGGCATTGATTTTTTGTTCAAGCTTGGCATACTATATTGCAATGGTTATAATGTTAATGTTTCAAGTGAAAGTCATTACATGGATATTGGCTATCATTTTATTAGTGATGAAATCCTTACTTGTTGACCACAAAATATTATATTTCATATGACTCATATGTGTCGGCCATATTACACCACATATGCTTCATTTATCAAGCTTATCATTATTTTCATTGAGCATATATTACACCATTGGGCTTACCATGTTATTATTTGTATTGGCCATATCATATTACACTTACAAGAAAGTTGACTTTGCATTGTCATGACAATAACATTTGTTGTCAAGTTCTATCCACAAACATTATTATGTTTTGTTCATCATGCTGTCAAACTTCAAGTGATTATTGTTATTTAATTTGAATCCTTTCGGATTTCAAACATTATCAAAAAGTGAAAAGGAATTTAGTATTATTTGTTTTGAAAGGAGTTAGGGCAAAGTCATTATGTTTGTTTTTGATCTGAAGAGGTATCACAGAGCCACAGTAGAGAATATGAAGCTATAGTTTGCAACCGGTTTTCAAGCTGAAAGATGGATGAGCTTTAGTGAGACCATTATGAAGGTTTTACACAGTCAGTTGGTAATATTTTGGCTACCATGATAGGTATTTGTTTTTTGGTTTCAAAAATCTCGTGTTGGCTTTAAACATAACCGATTTAGGATGAAGATTTTGTTGAAGATTAGAAATTTGTTACAGCTTAATTTCAGTTTTCATTAACCCAAGTTTATACTCAAGGGTTTCATTATTTTAGTGGCATTCATTGATATTTTTGTGGTTATTTAATCAGTTTATCAAAACCCTAGTTATTGTGGATACGGGTTTTTGAGAAAGATAACTATTTTATGTTCATTGTATAAATATATGGCTCAAAGCCATGACTCGGGAAGAGAAGAGAAGAGGAGAAATAAAACCAAACAGAGTATTGTTGAAAAATGGATGAGGGTTTATTATTGTGATATATTTTTTATTTTAAAAGAGGTGAAAAGAGGGTTTATTACAGTAATTTCATTTGTATTTAAAAAGGGAGAAAAGAGGGCTTATATTGTATGTCTCTGATTATATTACATAGATTACTTTGAGTTGGGAATTATTGAAAAGTCATTTTTTATCCTATTGCGATTTTGTAACTTTAGATAATAAATGCAGTTATAAGGTCCTAATAGGTTTAATTATCATGAGATTTTGATTAAAAAGAAGTTGGTGTTTCTAACTTGAAGTGGGTGCTTCAATTTGTTTTTGTTGTTGGTGCTGCACATTGTTATTGGAGTTGGTGCTGCACATTGTTACTGAGTTGGTGCTCTGAAAAAAATTGTAATAAGTTTTGAATTAAGCTTATAAAGCATTTTAGACTAGTTTTTCTACCCCAAGAGGGTTTTCCACTTAAAAAAAAATTGTGTCTCTCTTTTGTGTGGTTTGTGTCTATCTTGCATAATATTTCTTTCAGTCATTTATTTTGAGTTGATTCTTGCAACACTCTGATACTTTATCATTGTTCAAATTTGCTTAAAATTTCAAGGTTTAGTTGTTAATTTACAAAGTTTGAATGTTAAATTATGTCATCATAAAGTTTCGTATCCTTGCAAAAGAAAGCATCAAAAATTTGTTCATCCAAAATTATATGAACAATATACACCATGCTTTAACATGAATTGTTAGGCATTCATGTTGTATTTGATTAAGTAATTATTCCAATGATTCAAAGTTTAGTTTTTACTTTGCATATATAAAGTCACATTTTGTCAAGATCCAAAAGAGTTTAAATCTGCATTTCTTGTCACAAATTTTTTTAAATTATATTACTCTGATTGACCCCCCTCCTAGAGTAATTCCACTTCAAACAAGTGGTATCAGAGCGTAGGTTCTTGCATTAAGTCTCATACCTACAATTGATTCTGGTCTTGGAAGTTTGTCCAATATGTCACAAGTTCAAGAAGGTATTTCTATCTGTTTGTATAGTCTATATGTTTTCTGAAAACATATCTGATTTTGATTAATGTTGGTGTAAAAAGATGCTTGCATGAACCTAACCATATTGAGTTCAACCAAGTTCTTGATAAATGGAGTACTATGGGTAAGTGCAAAAGAAACAAAAGTTAGAAGAAAAACACTAGTGTAAATTCTAGTGAAGTTTTGTCTCAAGTAATACCCCTGCCAGTTAAAACTAAATGTGAACCTATAGTTGGACAAGAAGATATTCACTTAGTAAGTGAAAAATAATATGAAGGTGATGAATTTGAGGTTGATTTAGAGGAAGAAGTGCTTGCTTCCATAGATGAATTTAAGAGGCTAAGGAAAGAAAATCAAGATCTTAATGTGCACATACAAGAAAGTGTCAATGTTAATAAAACATTAATACAAGATCATAATGATGATAAAAATATTATTGAATTTTTGAAAGGTCAAATGGTTGATAAGAAAAAGACTGATGAAGGATTGGAAGCCAAGTTAAAAGACAAGGATATGTTGTGTATTAAACTAGAAAATGATATTGCTTCTTTAAAGAAATGTTCAAATAATGATTCCTTGCTAAAAGAACTAACTCTTAAAGATGATATGATTATTATTCAAAAAATTGAGATTGAAGAATTTAAAAGGATAGCAAATGTAGTAAGGTCTAATTTGTAGGTTAAAAATATTGAATATCTAAAACTTGAAGGAGAACTAGTTGCATTAAGGAAAGAGCTTGAAAGTGTCAAACTTTAATTAGATAAAAATAAAAAAATTGATCATAGTGCTAATTGATTGTATGAGATGATTGGCAGATAAAAGAATTCTAAAGATTCTACAGAAGTAGCATATGAAAAAGGAAAAAGTTCAAGAGTTCAAGATGAGTCTCAACATGAAATAGGCTTTGCAAGAAAAGGTGGATAGAGTTTCAATGTTAGGTAGACTCCTAAGAAGAAAATAGACTTGAACAATTATACTCTAGAAATAGAAAGAAAAGTTGTTAATAGATTCACAGGTTTGTCATCTACCAGGAAGTGTCAATCGACAAGGCATAATTATTCCCAATTCCATGGTTACTACTATTCATTTTATGTTTCTGGACATAAGGCTAGATATTGTGAAAGATATGTCAGAAATAATTATAGTTCAAATAGCTACACTATATGTTATATTTGTCACAAATCTGGTCATGTAGCAACTAACTATTGGTGGTATGATAAGAATGGTAATGAAGGCTCATACAATATGTATAAAAGAAATTATCCTCTCTTTTGTCTAGAAAACACTATTATATGTTATAGATGTAATGGGTTCAGACATAAAGCACAATGGTGTAAGAAAAGTATGATAAAGCCTTCTAGAAACTACATATTCAAACAAAAGGAAAAGAAAACCTTGAGTAAGGAGATGAGAAATCCTATACAAGTGTGGGGAAGAAAGAAAAATCAAGATGACAAGAAAGAGAAAGGATCATGTATGTTTTGGAGAAGAAAGCATAATCAATTTGGTAATAAAAATGAAACCATGAAAGTGCACTGTGCACTCCTTGTACATGTGATTTCATCCAAGTCCTAAGAATAAGCAAAGACTCAGGGGGAGTTTAGTATGGTGATATTTTTTTTTTCCCCAAATGAGTTATGACAACATAAGAAGTCTTAAATTTTGATAGTATTGGTATAAAAATAATATCTACTTGTTTGGCACCTAATATCTTGGACAGTGCATGGTGACAATGATACTCTGATGCTTTCTGATCATGGAATTTACACTTTGCATTACTTTTCTAGTGATAAAATTCTCTTATAGACTTGAAAAGGGATTTAATTGATTATTCTTCTATAGAGTGGTAAAGAACATTTTGCTGATGATATAACTATGAAGTCCAAATGTTGTCTGAAAATTGTAGGACTTGACACAAGTAAGCATTATTTTGGCTACTTGCATCTTGGGGCACTAAGAACTATGTTGATATCAAGTTCTTTTTCTTGGTGATAATTGTAAAATGTTTTTTAATTACCTGTTGCTGGTCAAAATTATCAAAATTTGACTGGAATTGATACTTTCTCTTTTTGTTAATGACTTATTGCTTATAAAGTTCTAAGTGGTGAATATGGAGCACTTCGGGAAAATCAGTCCTGTTAAAATAAGTTTGGCAGTGATAAGGATATTTTATTTGATCTTGATTTCAATTTTCATAATTTAGTGATATTTGATTGAGGAATCATATAACAGTATGATATGAATACTTCTTAAATACTTTGATCCGGACATTGAAAGTGGCATTTGTATTATATTCTTGACCTGGAATTTTAGGTTTATGAATAGGTAACAGGTACACAATAATATGGTTTTGTCTTGGCATTGGTACTCAGTACATGATGTATACCATTTATCATAAGGCTTTAATGTCTATTGTGAAATGGCTTTCCATGCTTATATTTGTGTTGTAGCTTGGATTTGTTGGCATTGCTTCAATAATTGTTTCATTGCATTATCTTGGTTGCCAAATTGGTAGTGGAATTGGTTGTGTTGGACAATATGTTTAGACCATGACCACATTATGATGTCAAACATGATTTCAAGCCTTCTTTTATGTTACAATGAACAATGTATATTCACATTCTTGGAAAAGTGAAACAAATTCAATTGGTTAGGATGTTTTGTTTGCTTATGTGTTTGGTGCTATTTTAGTATGGAGTAAGCTATTTGGTGATCAATGAATTACCATCATATAATGTTATTTTTTTCTTGCATTCTAAATTTGAGAGATAATGAGTAGAAATGTTTTGATATGATGTCAATATTAAGGGTAGTGAAAGATTTAAAGGCCAAAACAAACTTTATAGCACAACAGGTTAATAATGAGTCAGATGTATTTGTTATGTGTTGATTGATGCCAAAAGTTTTTCTCAGAGAGTCTTGATAGGGTTGATCATCTTGATAGAATACAAGATATATTTCAATTGGCTTGTATACATCTTTAAGTTTGAAGAATACCTTGGGTGATGGTTAGTGGTAGAGGAAGATAGTGTGATGAATTTTTATTTCCTTGCTTGATGGTATGTATGTTTATCTCTTGTTTCTTTCAAAGGTGAAAAGCATATCAGGTTATGTGCATGGCTCAATGACATTTCAGTGCTATGGTTTAGGAGTAGAAAAGTTACTTGGTAAACATTGTTTCTATAGAGGGTTTTGATTGGTTGTTGTATTTCATGACATATGACATATGTCTTTCTTTGTCCTTGTGACAAAAAAGGGGGAGAAATTGTTGATTCAGTTATGTCCAGATGGCTCAATTTTTGCCATCAAGGACAAAGCAGGAGCTTTTTGACTTTCTCTTTGTGGTATTTTTCCTTGATGTCAAAAAATGTCAAACTGGTTTGGTCGTTATTGGAATTCTAGTTGGCATCATTTGATTCTCACGGATTTGATATTGTGTTCTCATAGTTTTCATTTTCTTCATTGTGATTGTCATCATTATTCAGTTTGCACATGATTGCTACATATTCAGTTTTATGGCATTCAGTTGTTTTGGGAAGTGCAATTGATTCAATTTATATAATTGTACTGATCATTTAGACTTGTGTGCAACACTTGGATAGGGGTTTTACTTATTAGCAAACATTGATCACATTTTCATACATACTCTGGCATATACTCTGGCACGGTATACATTTGCAGGTTCATGTTGATTATGCATATTTCTATTACATATCTCATGGCATTTTTGACTTGGAAATATCATTATGTCAATGGTTTTTACATAGGCATTATAAGGTGACTTTGATGATTCCATATTGAAATGTTCATAAACATCTTGTATGGTCATTTACTGTGACTTATATTATAAGCCTAAGTTGATTTCTTGCAAATTGGGCTATATGTTTATTTGGTCAAGATCCTCCACATTTTGCATATGATATTGTATCACCATTTGACTAAACACTTTACATGGAAATGACCTTGTAAAACAACATGGTTTTGGGCTATTTAAATTCATAATCTTTTGGTTGCATGGTCAGCATTTACAATGTGCTAAAGAACATGTTGTAATCGGGTTTCTTTGTGGGACAACTTAAGCCATTATGACTTTGTCTTAAGGTATATGATAATGTTTATGGTATTGGGCTTCATTGGGGATATGCATCCCATGGTTTTGGTTTCCCATCTAGAAAATGAGAAATACATTTTTCATTATAAAACTTTTGTATTGGGCTTATATGTTTTCATGTTTTGAGGCATACAATGGAAAGGCATTGATTGTTCGTTTGGGTTGGTCATACTATATTGCAATGGTTATAATGTTAATGTTTCAAGTGAAATCCATTACATGGCTATTAACCATCATTCTATTGGTGATCACATCCTTGCTTGTTGACCATAGCATATTATATTTCATATCACTCATATGTGTTAGCCATATTACACTGAATATGCTTCATTTATCAAGCTTATCATTGTTTTCACCAAGCATATATTACACCATTGGGCTTACCATGTTATTATTTGTATTGGCCACATCACATTACACTTAGAAGGTAGTTGACTTTGCATTGTCATAGTAGTAACATTTGTTGTCAAATTCTATCGACAACCATCATTATGTTTTATTCATCATGTTTTACAACTTCAAGTGATTATTTTTAGTTTATTACAATCCTTTCGGATTTCAAATATTATCAAAAAGTGAAAAGGCATTCAATAGTGTTTGCTTTCAAAGGAGTTACGAGAAAGGCATTATTTTTGTTTTTTATCTAAAGAGGTATCACAATGCTGCCATAGAGAATATGAAACTACATTTTGCAGTTGGTTTTCAAGCTGAAAGATGGATGAGCTTTAGTGAGATAGTTATGAAGGTTTTACACAATCAGTTGGTAATATTTTGGTCATGATGACAAGTATTTGTTTTTTGGTTTGGAAAATATTGTGCTAGCTTTAAACATAACTGATTTATGGATTAAGATTTTGTTGAAGTTTAAAAATTTGCTCAAGATTAATTTTAGTTTTCATTAACCCAAGTTTATACTGAAGGGTTTCATTATTTTAGTGGCATTCATTGATATTTTTGTGGTTATTTAATCAGTTTATCAAAACCCTAGTTATTGTGGATACGGGTTTTTGAGAAAGATAATTGTTTTATGTTCATTGTATAAATATATGGCTCAAATCCATGACTCGAGAAGAGAAGAGAAGAGGAGATATAAAACCAAATAGAGTATTGTTGAAAAATGGATGAGGGTTTATTACTGTGATATATTTTGTATTTTAAAAGAGGTGAAAAGAGGGTTTATTATAGTGATTTGTTTTGTATTTAAAAAGGGAGAAAAGAGGGCTTATATTGTATATGTCTTTGATTGTATTACAGAGATTACTTTGAGTTGGGAATTATTGAATTTTTTTTTTTTATCCTATTGTGATTTTGTAACTTTAGATAATTGATGTAGTTATAGGGTCCTAACAGGTTGAATTATCATGAGATTTTTTTTAAAAAGAAGTTGGTTTTTCTAACTTGAAGTGGGTGCTTCAATTTTTTTTTGTTGTTGGTGATCCACATTGTTATTGGAGTTGGTGCTCCACATTGTTACTGAGTTGGTGCTCTAAAAAACATTGTAATAAGTTTTGAATTAAGCTTGTAAAGAATTTTGGAGTGGTTTTTCTACCCCAAGAGGGTTTTCCACTTAAAAAAATTTTGTGTCTCTCTTTTGTGTGGTTTGTGTCTATCTTGCAGAATCTTTCTTTCAGTCATTTATGTTGAGTCGTTTCTTGTAATGCTCTAATACTATATCATTTTTCAAAATTTCTTAAAAGTTCAAGGTTCAGTTGTTAATGTGAAAAGTTTGAATGTTAAATTTTGTCATCAAAAAGTTTTGTATCCTTGCAAAAGAAAGCATCAAAAAGTTGTTCATCCTGAATTAGATGAATAATATACACCATGCTTTGACATGAATTGATAGCTATTTATGTTGTATTTGTTTAAGTCATTTTTCCAATCATTCAATGTTTAGTTTTGACTTTGCATATATAAAGTCACATTTTGTTGAAGATCCAAAATGTTTTAAATATGCATTTGATGTCATAAAAAGTTTTAAATTTTATTACTTTGATTCAAACCCCCCCTCTTAGAGTAATTTCACTTCCAATAGTTATATATGAGGTTTATCCTCAATTGCATTTGGATAGCTCAAATTACAGGAGGGTGAACGATGCATTCACCATGTATATCACAAGAATGTTGCAAGGTGTTGAACATGTGAGGACTTTTTATGCAGCCAAGGAATTAATACAGAAGTATAGGCCATGGTTTATTTAGTTTTCTACCTTTTCCTACATCAGAATTGAGGGTTTCCAAAGGGTTCCTTACAAGTTTCCAAGATACCCAATAGATCACATCATACTTTTGGAGGTAACCAAGCAAGTTTCTTCCTTTGATGATATTGTAAAGAAGGATATGCATAAAACTAGCTTGGGAGGTGAATTCCCATTGAGGATAGGAGTCCATGAGGCTTGTCCTTTTATGATTACATTACACTCCTCCGAGGAAGAAATGAGCACTCTAGGTCTTGCATTCCACTCCAAGAGGCCTAGATTTGATAGGACAAGAGAGGCCCAAAAGAAAGCTAGCAGGGACTTTAGACAGAAGGATGACATTGAAGACTACTGGGTGAATTGCAAAGATGAGTTTGAGGTCTGAAGGAAGAAATTCCCTAGGTCTCTAGATAGTTTAATCAGGCTATATAGCATCAAGGTCATCCCTAACCAACTTGATGATGATGGGGAAGTAATCTAGGACCATGATTATGAGTCAATCAAGGATAAGCCCATAAGTGAGATTAATTAGTTAGAGGAAGAGAAAACTGAATTGGAGCAAATCAATGCTCCTATTATCAAGTATACCAAGTTATGGCTCAAACATAAGATATGGGAGCTGGACAATGAAGGGTAGAAATATACATATGATCTGATGGGAGATATGGAGTCCCAATCTATCTTTGAAGAGGATGACTAGGATCCAAAAAGCAAAGATAAGGTAGGTTCTCCCTTCAAGATCAAGATCAAGGGTGCTCAAGCAGAGGTTGACAAGAAAAAGAAGAGGAAACCCAGTGCTATGAGAAGGAAAATTTCCTCTAAGGAGAAGACATTTTCTTAGGAGGAGGAGCATGAAGAAGAAATGGAAAAGGATAGTCTTCCTCTGCCAAAAGGGAGAAGAGTTACAAGGACTTCAAAGAAAAATGGTGGACAACCCAAAATAAAAATTGAGTACATAGGACCACAAGTGGTAGATGTGGAGAGCTTTCCAGAAAATACACGAGTTTATACCAGGAAGGCTAGGACTCCTTCTCCAAAGGAAAGTCTAGTAAAAGAGAGTGATCCTACAATTTCCTCTATTGTGCCACAACAAGAGGATGCTTCTACCATTCCTTCAGCCCAAGAGCTACATGATTCAGAAAAGGACATGATATAGGATCTTGGTGATTATGTCCATCAAGGAGAGGATATAGAGGAATTCAAGGAAGGTGATCTTCACAGTGCAGAGGTAGAGATTGGAAATATTTTGCAGACTTCCTTGGTATCCTATGAGAACTCACCAGCTGTTGATGAAGAAGAGAAACCTCCAGAAGAATAAAAGGTACATAAAAAGACTCCCTCCCCAATTCAAGTAGTGACAAAAACAATGAATCATGAGAAAAGTCAAAATCCAGAAGGTAATAGGGAGGAAGATAAAGGAAAGGATAAGACTGAAGAGGTCCCCTTAGTGCATAATGTGGATGTGCATGATGTAGATGTTGAGCCCTCTATAGGTCAATTAGAACAAGAAAAATAGGGTGAACAATAGTAAAGTGACACTACTCCTAGTTGGCTCAATGAAAGGTTGAAAGGCAGGTAGATAGTTGTGGATGATACTCCTCCTAACTAGGATAAACTGTTAGAAAATATTGGAAAGAGAAAAATAAAGAAGAAAGCTAAGCTAATTTCCAAAATTACTAGGGATGAGGAAGATAATAGGATAGTCCATGTTGTTGTTCCCGCAGTTGACAAAAGAAAATGTGAGATAGATCCTCAGGATTACAACATTCAGACAATAAACTTAAGGCCTACAAGTAAAGATCAAGAGAAAGAAGAGTTCCAAAAGTCCTCTTAGGCTATCCTTAGGAGGTGAGACAAAGAGACAGAGGAGAAAGAAAGGTTGCAAAAATAGTTGAATGATGTATATAGATATGTGGAACATCCGATGAAGCCTCTACAAACTATGGGAAGTGAAGGAGTTTCCCCTGGAGGATTGTTGCCTAAGGAGGCATTCAGTGAACTTGAGAAGATGAAGGCTTCCACATAGGCTACCCATGAATGGTTGCAAGGAGTGATGATTAGAGGAGACAACATGATAAAAGAGATTGTGTCAACTTGTGGAGATGAACATAGGTCATTTGAGTGGCTCCAGATTGTGTTCGGGTAGGATAAGAGAAATGTTGATCTCCTCCTACATAAAGCAAGAGTCATCATGGATTATACTGAGGATAAATTTATGGGTATGTGTAGGATCATGATGGGCCAAAAAGTGGCAATATGATGGGTATGTGGCTGATGGATTTTTTAAACCCAAAATTGATGAAACAAAAAGGGTTTTTAAAGGAAATTCTCAGCTTTCCACCAAAATATATTTTATTCTTTAATTTGAATTTAATAAGTAATTATTATTCATTTTCTATTCAAATTATGACTAAAGTCCTAATTGATAGACTGATTGAAAAAAATCTATAGCTTTCAAATGGTATCACATTTTTTGAATCCAAAACATGTGTCACATTCTATGCTTCACATACTATAGGATTAAAAAAAAATAAAAAATGAATTTTGTGAACTTTTGACCAAGTTAAGGTGGTCAGACATACGAGTTTTTTATATTTTTTAAAAGTTGTAATAAAAAATTCATAATTAATAGTTTACTTCGAAAAAATTATAAAAAATATACATCACATCAAGACATGAGTCCTCTACTTATATCTAAAATATTAAATTTTTTTTTATCAATTTATTGTGGTTAGGGTGGTTAGACAGGCACCTACTTATTTTTTCCCTAAAATTTAAGTACTACTGCATTGAAATTTTAAATTTTCACCAAATAGATTTTTTGTTTTTTAAAAACCTAGTAGTTTAGAAGCTACATTAAATTTGCTACAGATTCTATTCTTACATATTTTTGAAATAATATAGATAACCTATTCAAATTTTTATGTCAAGTTGCCTAACTCTGATTTTTTTGAATTTTTTGCCACTTAAGGACCTGTTTTTTCCATGATGATCCTACACATACCTTTATAAGTGATAGAATTTTTCCTTCTTCAAGGGTTTCCGAACCTTGGGAATGGTATGAGGCCCTGAAAATAAAGCAGAGGGTTCTAAAGAAAATTCATCAGCAAGGTCAACAAGTAGGAAATACATTGAATGATATTTATAATGGATGTATCTCATTTTTTGAGATAATGACTGGGAGGAAGAATTGTGCACCAAACAATTTGATTGTGGAGCAATTAAGGAAATGGTGGCATGCAGTTTATGCTCCTGTTGATGATGGTCCAATCACAGGTCACCATTTGGATGATGCATCCACCTATGTTACTGTCATGGAGAAATATCAAGATCTCAAGGTGGAATGGGATAAGGTCATCAAGCAATCAAGGGACGAAATTCAAAGTATTGATAACTCCACCTTTGGCTAACCTAGAGAGGATTTTTCTTGAGGTGCAAGGCAAGTTAGATTGAGATAAGGATAAGGGGCTAGGTAATGAATGACTGCATCAGAATTTGTGCTTCCCATTATCTCTTCCTATTTTCTATATGCATCGGACTGAGCTACATTGGAGAACCCAGGCTAACCTGGATGAGTTCCAAGCATTTAATGCTATTTTATCTTTGTTCTAGAACTTCTTGGGATGACTTGTGGCTTTTTTTTATTGTAACCCTAGTTGGGTTGACATATCCTAGGATTTCTATAAGTATGGCATTTTGCCTCATTTGTAAGGGCTAGATAGTTGAGATGTTAGAGTGAATTAAGAAGTATAGCAAGAGCTAGAGCTAGGATTTAGTTTTTCTTTTGAAGCAAGTGTTGTATCACAAAACATTGGAATTGTTGCTACCCTTGGATGATTCAATACAAGCAAATACATTGTGCCTTGGTGATCTTTCTTTTCTTGGTTTATCTTGCATGGTTTTTGTTGCTCTATCTTTTTAAATTTCTCAAAGTTAGTTGATATATGTTAGATTTAAGGTTAGATGATTCAATGGTGATTATGGTTTGATGCTTGAAGTGTTTGTAGAAATCCCTAGTCCATACTTTTTGTAGCTGGGTGATTGTGAGTTTCTTTGCAAGTTAGCCTGGACTTAATATTCATGTGCTTAGTTCAATTGTGAATGTTTGTCTCTTTCAATTGCAAACTAGGTTGTTTAAATGAATGTTCATGATCTAAAAATCTTTAATGTCGTAGACGATTGCACTATTTTTTGTAATATTGCAGATTGAATCCGGTTTAAGAAAAAATTAGTTTTGAAGGGATTGGTCCATTTCAAGTATTGAATCATTTGGATTGTTAGTCTTAGAAGTAGTCCTAATTTTAGAAATCCCTTTGAAACCCTAATTTTTTTCTTTTTTGTTTTATCACTTGAGTTAGCTTTAGAATTTCAAGTATCATCATATTGCAAAATATGATGATTTTAAGATTCAACATTTGTTTTTAAGGTCCTTTTGTGATTACCGACATTTTTACATTTATCACTAAGTTGTTTTTGCATTGTCAAGACCTGGCATTAGAGGTGCCTTGGGGTTATTTCTTGAGGCATGCTGATAGAGATTTACCTTTCAAGAGAGATATGATTTCCATATTTTGTTTAAGTTGTTGCTGTGCAGAAAACACCATCACCATATTGGCACTAGGAGGGCTTGAATAAGCAAGCTGGATCAATTTTTGTTTTCCATTTCTCCTCAGAGATTCAGAAGAAGAACAAGATCTACTTTAGGAGAAGAGGAATTTCAAGAGTTATAAGCTCCTACTAGGTCAAGAAGGACCAGGAGAAGAGGAGAATCATCATCCACCCAACCACTTCCATAATCTCCATCATCCTCATCTTCATCAAGTCCATCTTCATCTGATTATTAAGCCATTCCCATTCAACAAGCCATAAATCAGCCTTTACCACCTCTGCCCCCACCAATGGCTTTCCTTGCTAACAATTTGTCTCCCTTGACCTTCAATAATTACAATGTCATGCCAAAGAACCCTAGACACCTCTGTTCAAAGTTCCATATTAATGATCCTAATAAGACAGCAGAAGGACATGTAAAGATTTTCTGAAGTTGTCTCAAAGATAGGGGAATTAGCCATGCAAATTAGCATGTAGGTTGTTTCCTTATTCCCTAGGGGAAGATGCAAACTACTAGTACAACCATTTTCTTGCTGGATCTATTCATAACTAGAATGAACTTGAAATTGCACTTTTGCAAAATTTGAAAACTCCTATTAGTGCCAATGAACTTTACCTTCATTTTACCAAGGTCAAGAGAGAGGTCAATGAGCCTTTAGGGTCCTTTAGTAATAGGTTGCATCATGCATATACCCGATTGTAGGCCCCTTATGCTATTGATGATGCTACTACCCTGGAGGTTTATTATGAAGTTTTGGATAGCCTTACAACCACCTTTATGAACTATAGGCCCAATCCTCTAGCTACTCTGTTTGATGCATACACTAAGGCTATCAAGGTTAGTACTAATTTAGGCAACAATTATCTGGCCCTTTATCATCATTAGGACCTACTAGTTATCCAAGGCAAGTCCAAGCCATCAATTGAACCCTTATCAATCATACCCCTATCATGAATCCAATGCCTTAGTTGCCTCTGGTCCCTCATCCAGGACGCCCTCTAAATAGCACCCCACCTATGGCCATCTGTCCTCTGTAAGGTGTTAATCAACCCCTCCATCCACAACCTCAAACTGGTTTCCATACATATTTGCAAAATTATGAGGTTTTGAACCAGTCACTAAGTTCTGGTGTTGCAATAGGATATCCTCAAAACAGTGTGAACCAAAATCCATATAATAATCCTGATAAGGAAAATTTGGATGAACTGACTAAACAAGTGAAGAAGCTGAACATAGAGGTCACTTATTTGAGAAACCAAAACACTCAACTCTAGGCTGCTCAAAGAAGTATGCAGTCCAACCATAATAGAGAAAGTTGGGAGCCTTAGCAAGGCCAACATTTTGAAAGGGGACAAAGTTATGACATAGGAAAAATTTATGAAAGAGGACAACCCTCTGGCCAAAACTTTGATAGGAGGCAAGCTGGTGGACAATGATTTGAAAGAAAACAACCACCTAGACAGAATAAGACTTGGAATAAAATGCCTAATAATGGAGGTGTCCCCACCCCATTGGATTAGCCTGCTAGTCAAGAGAAGCCTCCAAAGATGTATATCTGTTTGAAGTTACTTTATCAAGATTATGTAGGCTCCATAAGATGGGCCAACATTCTAAGTTAGACTAACCTGAGTTTCAGATAGCTGCCTCTATCTTCAAGTATGAGGTGGAGAATAATGCAAAGAATCAAGAGTTGGTACCATCTACTCCTTATAATTCATCTACGCTAGTGTTAAATCATGCTCATTTCAAATAAAATGAGGAGAATGGACTTGAAGAAGAATCAAGCCAGTTTGAGGATGAAGAAAATAAGGTGTGTAATGGAGATGAGATTACATAGTTGTTTGATGAAAACCCTGGGAATGATGATGTCCCCATGGATGAGGAATAAACTTATGTCAAAGAGGTACAAACATTCTAGTGCCCTATTAAGAAATATGACTTGAGAGATCTGCCAAACAGGTGTCCACAAGCTAGAGGTCCGTTCACCACCTCCATTCCTCTAAACAACTTCACCATACCTCCAGATCCCAAGGCTATCAATAACCCACCATATCCTCATGTTCCTAGGCAGTACTTATCTAAAGATCAAGGACAAGTATATCCATCAAAAGGAAAGGGTACAAAATCAAGGAAAGACAAGGTGGTGGAATGTCCCAAGGAAACTCCCACAAACATGAATACAGAGTAGTTGGCCACATAAGTTGCAAAAGAACTCAAGAGACTAAAGGTAATCCTCTCTGCATTTAAATTATTGAGAGTCCCAACCATTAGAAATGAATTTTTAGGAGCTTACAATATGAATTGAATATCACAAGATAGATAAGTTAATGATAGTATCAATAAGGCATCTAGTTCTCAAATAGTAAAGGATCAAAGTCAGGTTCCCACACAACCTAGAGATAAAGGGAAAGAAAAAGATAAAAGTCAAGTTGCTTAAGTTGATAATCCCAAAATTTTGTTCCATGCTTTTACAAAAACTCCTCCATTTCTGATTTCTTTTTGCATATTTGGAAAGAACTTGTACAATTGCTTGCTAGATTCAGGTGCTTCCACCACTGTGATGCCCTTTGTTGTCTGTAGAGATTTAGGCATTACCCCTATTGTCTCCCAACAAAAATTCACTCAACTAGATAGAACTAAAGTTAATGTTTTAGGGGAATTGAACATGATCCCTATGAAAATTTCCTTTGATCCTAGAATTTAACGTCATTAATATACAGGTGGCAGATATATCTGACACTTATTGTCTAATTTTGGGAAGGGACTTTACTAAGGCTTTGAATGGATATGTGTCAACCGATCAGTCCCATATGTGGCTTCCTTGGAAGGGAGTACCAAACAAGATCAAGATTGAGAGAGAGCCTAGGATAAAGTTTGTGATCACAAAATATTAGAATACTTCGAATGAAATATTGATATTAGAAGTAAGCATGGGTAATTATGTGTTGGCAGTCCCTATTGAAGAGTTTGTTGTAGAATAAATTATTATGCTACATACTACACCCATTTACCTCACAATGAAATCTAGTAGTACTAGAGCTCTTGTGGAACCAATGAATGATGATGACCCTAAAGATAATCAGCTCAGCTTGCTAGATAATTTTCAAGAATTCATTTGGAAGTGCATTCAAGATCAGTTTCAATTGGGTACAAGAATGAATTTTAGAGAGTTACTCTTGCCTAATTGGTGTAGAGTTCACAATGCCTCTCACTCAGAATTAGAATGCTACTTGTTCCAAATAGTAGTAGAATAGGTGCAAAATTGTATCAACCTCACTCCAACAGTTAGAATTAATATACAGAATATTCAAGAGGATCCCAAAGGGAAGAAGGTGATGCTTTCTAAAGAGCCTTCCAGCAGCAATAATCCAAGGGATAGAACAAAGAAATCTGGAGTTACGGGTTGTTGGACCTTAAGGTTTGATGGATCTAAATCAAAGCAAGGTGTTGGAGTAGGATTTTATTTGATAAGTCCAAGAGGTAAAACTTTCTTTGCTACTCATAGACTTCAGTTTCATTGTAGTAAAAATGTAGTAGAATATGAGGCTTTGATTCATGGGTTGCTCATGGCACTAAGGAAAAAGGTTAATATTTTGCAAGTTAGAAAGCAATACTCATGTCATCACAGAAGGATGATCAATCATAGGCATAGAGTATAAGACCTTATTAAAGGATTTGATGCCTTCAATATTCAGTTGATACCACACAATAAGAACCAAACTGCAAACTCTCTAGCTCAGGAAGCTAGTACTTTACAGCCTTTGTCTCTCTCTAGATTGAAGAAGTTTATTGTGGAGCTAACTCCAATTCCCTTAATAGCTAAAAATGTGACCAACTTTTAGGTATTTGAAGATGATAAGCATATCCTAGATCTTATCACAAGCTCAAATGTATTTACTTCATAGATTATTGATGAAGTTGAACCCAAAAAAATAGAGATGGGCTTAGAAGGGGTCATTAATTTGAAGAATAATACTATTCTGAGGGGAATGGTGCAGTTAGAGAGGATTTTTGACCTGGATAAGGTTAGAAATCAAGAGCAAGGTGCTAAGAAAGAGTCCATCAATGGGCAATGTGAAACATACAACATGGGGACTAAAGATGATCTGAAGAATGTTTTTATTGCTAAGGTGTGTACTCTAGCAGAAAGAAAAGGAATCATTGACACTTTGCATACATATCAGGATGTGATATCCTAGAGCTACGAAGACTTGAAGACATATGACACCTCAATTATTACACACACCATCTCCTTGAAGCCAAAAGCAAGACCTTTCAGGTAGAGGCAGAGACAAATTAATGCCTTGTTGGAGCTTGTTATCCAAAGGGAGGTACAAAAATTATTGTCAACTCATATTATATTTCCAGTAAGACATTCAACCTAGGTTGCAAATTTGGTTCCAGTGAGAAAGAAAAATGGAGAGATCAGACCGTGTGTTGACTTTAGGAACCTTAACAAAGCATCATAAAAAGATAACTATCTAGTCCCTTCACTGGATGAAGTGCTTCAGACTATTAATGGATCCCAAATGATGTCTTTTCTGGATGGCTACTTTGGATATAACCAAGTTATGGTACAATATGAGGATAGGCATAAGACTACCTTCACCACAAAGTGGGGCACTTTTTCTTATAGGAGAATGTCCTTTGGACTAATCAATGTTGGAGCTACATTCTAGAGAGCCATTTGAATTGCTTTTAAGGACATATTGGTAAGTGCATAATCATTTATATGGATGATCTGACAGTCTTTTCCAAAGAGGGAAGTGATCATATAGCAAACTTGTGTAAAGTGTTTCAGAGGTGCAAAGAGTTTGGAATCTCTCTTAATCCAAATAAATATATCTTTGGAGTTACTGAGGGAAAATTGTTGGGACATGTTATCTTAGAGAAATGAATTGCTATTGATCTTGAATGAGTGGAGAGCATACTTAAAATTCAACCACTTGCCAGTAAGAAATAAATGAAGTCATTTTTTGGAAAAATCAATTTTGTCATAAAGTTCATCACTAGATTTGTTGAGATAGTCAACCCATTAAATGCCATGTTGAAGCAAGATGCTAAAGTTGAATGGAGTGTAGAGGCAAAAGAAGAATTTGAAAAAATTAAGAGGGTTATTGCTGAAGCCCTAGTTTTGGTAAGTCCTGATTATGCCAAGTCTTTTTACATATACTCATTTTAATTTGATCACTCCTGTGTTGGCATGTTGACTCAAAAGTATGATCAAGGGAATGAGAACCCCAAAGAATTTATGAGAGCACCTCTGAAAGATGCAAAACTAAGATACTCAAGTGTGGAGAGGTAGGCCTATGCCCTGGTTAGAGTTGTGAAGAAATTCAGGAATTATATTTTTAGGAACAAGGTCTTTGCAATAGTTCTTAATCCTGCAGTCAAGCTACTATAGATGCAAAATGAATTGGGAGAAGGGTATGTGTAGGATCATGATGGGCCAAAAAGTGGTGATATGATGTGTATTTGTAGGGTATGTGGCTGACGACTTCTTTTTACCCAAATTTGATGAAATGAAAAGGGTTTTTAAGGGATATTCTCAGCTTTCCACCAATATAAATTATGTTTTACTTTAAATTTAATAAGTAATTATTATTCATTTTCTATTTGAATTACGACTAAAGTCCTGATTGATAGGTTGATTGAAAATCATCTATAACTTTCAAACGGTATCACATTTTTTGAATCCAAAATATGCATCACATTATATGCTTCACATACTATAGGATTAAAAAAATAAAAAATGAATTTCATGAATTTTTTACCAAGTTAAGGTGGTCAGACATGCGAGTTTTATATTTTTAAAAGTTGTAATAAAAATTCATAATTAATTATTTACTTGGAAAAAATTACAAAAATATGCATCACATTCAACGAGTCCTCTACTTATGTCTAAAATATATTTTTAAAAATATTATCATTTTATTGTGGTTAAGGTGGTTAGAAAACCTACTTCTTATTTTTTGCTAAAATTTAAGTACTATTGCATTGAAATTTCAAATTTTCACCAAATAGATTTTTTAAAAAAACCTAGTAGTTTAGAAACTACATTCAATTTTCTACAAATTCTATTCTTACATATTTTTGAAATAATATAGATAATTAATTCAAAATTTTACGCCAATTTTCCTAACTGTAATTTTTCTAATTTTTTTACCACTTAAGGTCCTATTTTTTCCATGATGATCCTCCACATAACCAGAATGCAGAGCTAAGTGGGTAACTATGTTGCAGGAGTATGATATTGAGATTCAACCCATGAAGCTGGTGAGAGGACAAGGGCTAACCAAGATGATGGCATAAATGGGTCCACACCTCACAACTGAGTACTATCACCTCCAAGATGTGTCTCTAGGAGATTGGTATGATGACATTATTTATTATCTTTTGAATCAACAATGTCCTGAACATCTTAAATTAGCATAAAGGAGAGCTATACATTTGAAAAGTGATAGTTTTATGATGAAAGGAGTTGTTCTATATTAGAAAAATCATGAGGATATCTATTTGAGGTGCTTAGGAAAAAGGGAAGTTGAAATGGTTATGGAAAATTTTCATGACAGATATGACACTCGCCATGGATCTGCCCCTTCCACTACAAATTAGATTTTGAGGGCTAGTTATTATTGGTCCACATTGTTCAAGAACACACAGAACCATGTTAGAACTTGTCATGTGTGTTAGACTATAGCATCCAGGGAGAAGTATGCAGCTCTTCCACTTCAACTAGTTATCGAGGTAAAACTGTTTGCACAGTGGGGGTTCGACTTCATAGGTCCAATCAATCCACCTTCTTCTACATGCCACATGTATATTCTTACTGTTACTGACTATTTCACAAGATGGACTAAGGCTCTTGCTTGCAAATAGTGTACTTTTGAAGTGGTAATCAATTTCATAGAATCAAGCATCATTAATCACTTTGGGTGTCCATTAGCTTTAGTTTGTGATAATGGTCCTGCATTTGCATCTCTAAAATTTTCTAACTAGGCCTTTGGTCATGGAATTATCGTTAAGTTTGCATCCAATTACTACCCACATGGAAATGGATTGGATGATTCTTCCAATAAGAACCTCTTAATAGTCATTCATAAGTTATTAGAGAAGAATCCCAAGGATTGGCACACTCAACGTAGATTTGCTCTCTGGGTAGACCATGCAAGATAGAAGACCTCCTTAAGGACCTCTCCTTACCACCTTGTGTATGGCATGAAACCTATCTTTCCCATTTTGTTGAAATTCCCCACTTTTTAGTTCATTAATGAGTATTATGATGAAGGGGATAAAAGCGAAGCCTGCCTGGCAGAACTATTACACATTGAAGAAAGAAGAGATGAAGCCTTAGAATTTTTTTTCCAAACATCAAGGTGTAGTAAAAGGATGGTTTGATAGAAGAGCCAAGGTAAATTCCTTTAGAATCTCTGACTTAGTTCTCTACTAGGATAAAGCACATGACCAAAAAGGGGAGCATAGAAAACTTGATCAACTTTGGCTTGGCCCTTACCAGATTTCAGACATTTTGGGAGTTAATGCTTTTCACCTAAAGAATCTCACTGGAGAGGATATCCCACTACCTATCAATGGGCAGTACCTAAGGCATTACTCCCAATCCTAAGTTGTCTACAACTCTTTTCTTGTACATAGTTAGAGTAGGTTTCATCTCTGTTTGTTTTGTTTTGCTTTGGTTAGAGTAGGTTTCCCTTTTTGTTTTGCTTTGTTTGTTTGCTACTTTTGGTTAGTTTGGATTTGATTTTTCTCCACTCTTTCTTTGGGTTCTCCTATTTTCTCTAGGGGTTTGTTGCATCTACATGGCAATAATTTTATTATCTAGGACTATTCAGAAATTTTCTTTTACAAACTTCAATCATCCTTCCAGAGTTAGTTTGTGAAAGTCCTTTATTTGGTGTCATATGTATTAAGTGCTATGAGTAGATGAGTGATGGGTTGGGCTAAATATGGAATGTAATTGGGTCTCATATTTATACATAAATCATTAAAATTCCAAGGTTGCATATGGTCCTTATGAGGTCTAGTTAGGTGAAAAATCCTATTTTTGCTTCAGTGCCACTATGGTTCTTAGCCCTGAGTTTGAACTTCATTGTTCATAGGTTGAAATAAGAGTTAAAATAAAAGAAAGATGAAAAGAAAAAAAGAGAAAATATTGAAAATGAAAAGAATGAATTCAACTTATTAGGAGTATTCAAGTATCTCTACCAGGGCTATGGATGCCTAGCTGGTAGTAGAGCTATGCTTGGGAGGACCATAGCAATAACCTCATTGGGGCTATGGGTGTCTAGTTGGAAGCGAGGCTCTATTCAGGATGCCTTGGAAGTTAGAATCTTTACATAGCTTAGTAAGACCAAATTTGGTTCCTATTGCAACTAAGGAAAGAGAAATTAATGCATATGCACACACTTTGACCCTAGTATAGGAAAGGTTTGTTTTCTTATGGGTGACCTGATGTAAGGACTAAAACTAGAGATTTTGGGTTCTTGATTCTAGTTTTTCATTGAAATGCTCTGGAGCATTTTCCTAGCAGGAGTCACAATTTGTTGTGTAGTTTTCACACACATGCCCTATTGAAAGAAGGGACCCTCTTTCACTTTTGTTTCTAGTGTTTTTCCCCTGTGGTTTTGAGGATTTCATTGCCTTAGCATGTGCCTAAATGATTATCTTACTCATGCAAATTCCCCTTATAAAAAATACTTTGAGAATATTGAGTTTTGGGACATATTTCAAGTTTTTCTCTATCTTCGGGAAAATTCCCTTTGGGTAGAATTCCCAAAATGCCTTGGAAACCCGATGAAGGCTTGTTTTGCACTGCTTTCAGAAATTCTAGGACTTCGTGGATTTCTGTCTTCCCTAGATTTTTTTGATATTCCACCATGTCTTTAGATCCCCAAAATTCCCTCATGCCTTTGGATCCCCGAGCCTGTTATCTTGTCATTGCATTTATCCTTCTTGTACAATCCTACACCTTACTTTTATTAGGTTTAAATTGGATTTATGATTGAAATTGGGTCATTTACTTTGTTGAAAGATTTGAAGAGACTTGATTTCGAGTTGCCACTGCGAATTCTTCCATTTGAATTGAGATTGTTGGCGTTGGTCAGATTTTTCTTGATGATTGCTTGCATTTGCTTACACTCTAGGATTTCTTGCCAGCTGTTGCTATTTTGATTTCTCATTACTCATGGAATGTTCATGCCACCTTCTCTTTTACCTGACGAATTTGAATTGCTTCATGGTGTTTTTCCCCTTTGGTTTTGAGGATTTCGTTTCCTTAGCATGTGCCTAAATGATTGTCTTACTCATGCAAATGCCCTTCTGAAAAAACACTTTGAGAATACTGAGTTTTGGGACATATTTTTGGTTTTTCTTTGTTTTCGGGAAAATTCCCTCTAGGGAGAATTCCCCCAATTCCTTGGAAACCTAACAAAGGCTTTTTTTGCATTACTTTCAGAAATTCTGGGACTTCGTGGAATTATGTCTTCCCTGGATTTTTTTGATATTCCACCATGTCTTCAAATCCCCAAAATTACCTCATGCCTTCGGATCCCCGAGCCTGCTATCTTGTCATTGCATTTATGCTTCTTATACAATCCTAAAACTTGATTTTATTGGGTCTAAATTGGATTTATGCTCGAAATAGGGTCATTTACTTTGTTGAAAGATTTGAAGAGACTTGATTTCGAGTTGCCACTGCTGAGTCTTCCATTTAAATTGAGATTGTTGGCATTGGTCATATTTTTCTTGGTGACTAATTGTGTTTGCTTAGACTCTGGAATTTTTTGCCAGCTAATGTTATTTCAATTTCTCATTACTCATGGTATGTTCATGTAGCCATCTCTTTTAGCTGACCAATTTGAATTGCTTCATGGTGTGTATGTATGCCTTGAGTTAGGATTTTTATGTGGTTTGATAGTAGAGTTAGGGTTACCCGTTTTGGTTTGATGCCCTTCCCTATACTTCACATTTCCTTTCCTTCTGCTTGGTTGTGATTTAATGTGGTCAATCACTGATATGTCTGATTCTTCATTTGATTTCATGCTCCAATGTACTGAGTTGTGGTTTGACCTAGCAATCCCTGACCTTCGATAATCACGTGCTTAGTGAATTGAAACCTGTTGTTCACCATCCAATTTGATAATTTCCTTGTCTTAGTAAGGTATTAAGGGGAAGTTGCAGGAGGATTAGTGGAATGGAAGGGTGTTTTGGCATCTGAACAGTTCTCTCATGGTGGTATATTAGGGTTTCCCTTTTGAAACATTGATCACATTGGTTGAATCACACATTCTAGGAGGATTAGCGAAATGGAAGGGTGAGTTGGCATCTGGACTGTGCTTTCATGGTGGTATCTTAGGGTTTCCCTTTTGAAACATTGCTCACATTGGTTGAATCACACATTAGATGAATTGGAAATTTGGACTCTCCATTTTTCACTTTAAACAAATGGAATCCAAGATTAAATCCCCAACTTCCCAATCGTTTAATCGATATGGGTAAATTATTGACGAAGTCAAAGATTTTAGATTTTCGAACATTTTGTGGATTTTCATTACTTTGAGAAAACCCTAATTTTCCATCGCCTTATCATTTTCCCAAAAATGTGCCTAAAACATGGAAATTATGTTGACTTAGTGGAATTTCGTTGCTTCACGATTTTACTAAGATTTCATTGCTCCTTCATTTTCCTGAAATATGTTAACTCTTTCCATTTTCATGGATTTCAATCCCTAATAGAATTCTCTGAAATCTTGTTAAAAATGAAGAAAATAGGGATAGCATAAGTTATTGGCTAGTGATTGTGCATCATGTGATCAATGAGTTATTTAAAAATGTATCATGCTATTTCTTTAGTAATGATTTTTATTGAATGATTGTTGGAGGTTTATTGTGCTCGCTTCGTAAATTTTGCCTAGCTTGGAATTCCCTGAAGTTCCTCTCTAGCCTGAATTCTGTAAAGGGGTAAAAAACCCAATCTTTTAAAGGAGTAATCTTTATGATGTTTTAGGGGTACTTTATTTATCATGAGACTTGTTTTAAGTATGAATATGTAATTTTATGATGGACTAACTTGGATTTTCATGTTGTAATGGATCTTTATTTTAGTATTTTTTCTCAATGCAGGCTGAATCAGGCAAGGTCATTGCTGCAAGGACTAAAGGCAAGGTAATGGACCCTAGTGATGAGGGAGCTTCTATTTCAAAGGCTGAAAGAGTTAAGTTGGACATGAAAAGAAAGATTACTGAGAGCAATTTGGTTTCCATTTGGTCAGAGGTAGTAAACACTAATGTTGGGAAATGGGATTATGAAAAGTCTAACGCAGGAATGGTAGTGCAAAATCCTTCCCTATTAGCTAGCAGGTTGGTGAACTATGGATTGGCTCATGTGGCTAGCTTCCCTCCTATGATGCAATGTTATGAGTTGGTCTTGGAATGTGTCAAATAATATGATTTAGATACATAGAGAATAATTAGTCCATAAGGAAGAGTGTTCACCAATTTATCTAATGTATCAGTGGCTTAGACATTTGGCATGCCAAAAAGATCTCATGTGGTGGGGCTCGATCTTGACATATCCAAGAAATACTATACAAATGATAGAACTAAGGCTTTGTAAGTTATCAATTTCTGGTTGGAGAAACCCAAGCCACACATCTCCAAGATACCTAAGCAGTTGTACAGAGCCAAGTTCATACCAGAATGCTATGATGCAATCAATCTCCTTAGCAGATTGATGGTTTTGAAGATTGTAGGGATATTTGAAATTTGGATGTTCTACATCATAGTAAGGATGGAGAAAAATGTAGATTATCATTGGTCATGTATCATCAGTGCCAAGATCCATGAGCAATTGTTACTCATGCAAATGCCCCTTTCTGAAAAAAAACTTTGAGAATATTGAGTTTTTTGACATATTTCAATTTTCTCTATTTTCAGGAAAATTCCCTTTAGGAAGAATTCTCCAAATGCCTTGGAAACCCGACAAAGGCTTGTTTTCTACTGCTTTCAAAATTTTTGGGAATTCATGGAATTATGTCTTCCCTGGATTTTTTTGATATTCCACCATGTCTTCAGATCCCCAAAATTCTCTTATGCCTTTGGATCCCCAAGCCTTCTATCTTGTCATTGCATTTATGCTTCTTGTACGATCCTACAACTTTCTTTTATTAGGTTTAAAATGGATCTATGCTTGAAATTGGGTCATTTACTTTGTTGAAATATTTGAAGAGACTTGATTTTGAGTTGCCACTATTGAGTCTTCCATTTGAATTGAGATTGTTGGCATTGGTTAGATTTTTCTTGGTGATTGCTTGCATTTTCTTAGACTCTATGATTTCTTGCTAGCTACTGCTATTTTGATTTCTCATTACTCATGGTATGTTCATGCAACCTTCTCTTTTAGCTGATGAATTTGAATTGCTTCATGGTGTGTGTGTATGCCTTGAGTCAGGATTTTGATGTGGTTTGATAACAGAGCTAGGGTTACCTTTTTTGGTTTGATGCCATTCACTATACTTCACATTGCCTTTCCTTTTGCTTGGTTGTAATTTAATGTGGTCAATCACTACTATGTTTGATTCTTAGTTTGATTTCATGCTCCACTGTATCGAGTTGTGGTTTGACCTAGCAATCCCTAACCTTCAATAATCATGTGTTGGGTGAATTGAAACCTTTTGTTCACCATCCAATCTAATAATTTCCTTATCTTAGTAAGGTTTTAAGGGGAAGTTGTAGGAGGATTAGTAGAATGCAAGGGTGAGTTGACATCTGAACTATGCTTCCATGGTGGTATCTTACGGTTTCCCTTTTGAAACATTTCTCACATTGGTTGACTCACACATTGCAGGAGGATTAGTAGAAGGGAAGGGTGAGTTGGAATTTGGACTGTGCTTTCATGGCAGTATCTTAGAGTTTCCCTATTGAAACATTGCTCACATTGGTTGAATTCCACATTAGATGAATTGGAAATTTGGACTTTAAACGAATGGAATCCAATATTGAATCACCAACTTCTGAATCATTTATTCAATCTGGAAAAAATCCTGATGAAGTCAAAGATTTCAGATTTATGAACATTTTGCAGATTTTCATTACTTTGGGAATACCCGAATTTTCCATCACCTTATAATTTTCCCGAAATTGTGCCTAAAACATGGAAATTATGTCGACTTCGTGGAATTCTGTTGCTTCAGGATTTTACTAAGATTTCATTGCTCCTTCATTTTCCCGAAATATGTTAACTCTTGCCATTTTTGTGGATTTTAGTCCCTGACAGAATTGTCTAAAATCTTGTTGAAAATGAAGAAAATAGAGATAGTATAAGGTATTGGCTAGTGATTGTGCATCATGTGATCAATTTGAGTTATTTAAAAATGTATCCTGCTATTTCTTAAGTAATGATTTTGATTGAATGACTGTTGGAGGTTTATTGTGCTCGCTTTGCTGAATTTCGCCTAGCTTGGAATTCCCTAAAATTCCCATCTGGCCTAAATTCTGCAAAGGGGTAAAAAACCAGAGCTTTTAAAGGAGTAATCTTTATGATGCTTTAGGGGGATTTTGTTCATCATGAGACTTGTTTTAAGTATGAATATGTAATTTTATGATGGAATAACTTGGATTTTCATGTTGTAATGGATCTTTATTATGGTCTTTTTTCTCAATGCAGGCTAAATCAAGCAAGGTCATTGTTGCAAGGACTAAGGGAAAGGTAATGGACCCTAGTGATGAGGGAGATTATTTTTTAGAGGCTGAAAGAGTTAAGTTGGACATGAAAATCAAGATCCCTGAGAGCAAGTTTGTTTCCATCTGGTCAGAGGTAGCAAACACTAATGTTGGAAAATGGGATTATGAAGAGTTTAACAAATGAATGGCAGTGCAAAATCCTTCCCCGTTAGCTAGCAGGTTGGTGATCTATGGATTGGATCATGTGGCTGGCTTCCCTCCTATTGTGCAATGTTATGAGTTGGTCTTGGAATGTGTCAAAAAATATGATTCAGATACATAGAGAATAATTAGTCCACAAGGAAGAGTTCTCACCAATTTCTATCATGTCTTAGTGGCTCAGACATTTGGCATGCTAGAAAGATCTCATGTGGTGGGGCTCAATGTTGACATAGCCAAGAAATACTATATAGAAGATACAACTAAGGCTTTGCAAGTTATCAATTCCTGGTTGGAGAAACCCAAGCCAAAAATCTCCAAGATACCTAAGCAGTTCTATCGAGCCAAGTTCATATCAGAATACTATGATGCAATCACTCTCAGCAGATTGATGGGTTTGAAGACTGCAAGAATATTTGAAAGTTGGATGTTTTACATCATAGTAAGGATGGAGAAAAATGTAGATTATCATTGGTTAGGTATTATCAATGCCAGGATCCATGAGCAATTGTTCAATGTTTTGCAGACCAAGAGCTTCACAATGGCATCTTACTTGGTCTATGCCTTAGCAGGATTTCATCCATACAAGGGGTTGAGTACACAGGGGATCTTTGGATAGGATGTTATATATGAGGTTTATCTTCAGTTGTATTTGTATATCTCAAGTTGCATGAGGGTGAATGATGCATTCACCATGTATATCACAAGAATCTTGCAAGGTGCTAAACATGTGAGGATTTCTGATGCAGCCAAAAAATTAATACAAAATTATGGGTCATGGTTTATTCAGTTTCCTACCTTCTCCTATGTCAAAATTGATGGTTTCCAAAGGGATCCTTATAGGTTGCCAAGATACCAAACAAATCACATTAGAAGTTTGGAGGTAACAAGGCAAGTTTCCTCCTTTGATGATATTGTAAAGAAGGATATGCATAAAATTGTCTTGGGAGGTGACTTCCCATTGAGGATAGGAGTCCATGAGGCTTGTCCTTCTATGATTACAGAACACTCCTTTGATGAATAAATGAGCACTCTAGGTCTTGAATTCCACTCCAAGAATCCCATATTTGATAGGACATGAGAGGCCTAAAAGAAAGCTAGCAAGGACTTTAGACACAAGGATGACATTGAAGACTACTAGGCCAATTACAAAGATGAGTATGAGGTCTGAAGGAAGAAATTCTCTAGGTTGCTAGCTAGTTTAATTAGGATGTTTAGCATCAAGGTCATCCCTGGCTAGCTTGACGATGATGGGGAAGTAATCCAGAGCCATGATTATGAGATAATCAAGGATAAGCCCATAAGTGAGATTAATTGGTTAGAGGAAGAGAAAACTGAATTGGAGCAAATCATTTCTCTTGTTATCAAGTATACCAAGTTATGGCTCAAGCATAAGATATGGTAAATGGATAATGAAGGGAAGAAATATACATATGATCTGATGGGATATATGGATTCCCAATCTACCTCTGAAGAGGATGAGCAGGATCCAAAAGGAAAAGAGAAGGTGGTTTCTCCCTTCAAGAAAAAAATCAAGGGTGCTCAAGCAGAGGCTAAGAAGGAAAAGAAGAGGAAACTGAGTGCTAAGAGGAGGAATATTTCCTCTAAAGAGAAGACATCTGCTCAGGAGAAGGAGCATGAAGAAGAAATGGAAAAGGATAGTATTCTTGTGCCCAAAAGGAGAAGAGTGTTGGAAAAACAAGGAAACACAACTAAGATGGGGGGGTGAATCAGTTGTAATAGAAAATAAAAATTTCCTTCTTAATATTAAATCAATCTTAGATTTGATGAGTAAGCAATTAACCATAAACAATCAACACATCAGAGAGACAAATAAAACAAAGTTTTTTTGTGTGGAAACCTTGTTGGGGAAAAAGCAAAGGTGGATGTTAGTCCACAAGATTATAATCTGCTAGAAGTATAAAAGAAATAATAAAGGGAATGTGCATGCATTCAAGCACACTATCTAGAGCTCACTGCTGAATTACAAAAGAGGACTCACTATGCAACAATAGGGTTTGGATTAAAACCATCCAAGATTTTTGAGTTTAGAATATAGCTTCTTCACAAACCTGATTACAGTTCCAATTAAGCTCAACACTTCTTCACACTTCGAACATGTTCTTCTTCACACTTTTCTCAGCAATCGAATGATATTCACACTTACATACACAAGAGCACATGAAGCATCATTGCCAATAATGAACTAGTCACCCTTATATATCCGCTACACAAAATTCCATCACCACTTTCGTCAGCCAAAGAAAAATAAAATATATTTGTAATGTCGGCCCAAATTTTCAAATAAACTTTTAATGTGTATCCTCCAAGGTTGAATACAACATAGTGGAGACCCAAATTAATATCTCCAACATAAAAATAATTTAATTAATTGCACTTCGAAGATCCACAACACGCTACCACCAGCATGTCGGCCAAGAACAAGAAAAAACAAATATGCACACAAAGATATTCAACCATGAATTCTTTGAATATTCTGGACACACCACAAAGATACAGTATGATCTAGAGACACCATAGAGCACCAAGAACCAACAGAGAAGTGTCTGCAACAACTGAGAAAACAAGAATTACACAAACTTCATTCAAGAATACTAATAGAGACCAAAAACACACTATTAGACCACAACATACTCAAATCATCATGCAGACCTCTGAAACTTTTGATAGATGGTCTAGAAACATTTAACAATAAACCCTTAAATCCACATCAGCTAATCTTCAACGTATAGAACACGCCTTCTTGATCTGCACAGTTCCACTGGGAACCAAAAATACTTTCTTTTATAATTTTCTCAATATCCTCAACATATATAGTCTTCAATACACAAAATGTTAATAGTGTTGACATCAATGAAAACCACATATCAGCAACCATATCCACAAAATCAAACAATCTCCCCATTTGGCATTGATGGAAACACAAGATGTGAAAAAGGATACCATCAACCCAACACACTAATTTCTTTTGTACTTCTCTCAACTCAACTTCTTTTCACAATAATTTTTCACAATACACTTCTCCCCATTTGAAATAAATGGAAAAGGTAGCCATGACCTTTCCAAACACACACTTTGAACCATATATCCGCTCATCTAACTACTTTCCCTGAGTAGTAGCCATGAAATCATAAATCTAGATTAGAATATAGCAATGAAGCTCTTAGATTGATGCAAGTAAATTATGCATCATTAGTTTTTATCAAGAGGGTTCATTACCCCTAGCATTCCTTTAAGATACTCAAAAGTATCCTTCAGAAAAGGCTTAGTAAATATATCTGCATTCTATTCTTTGCTAGGCACATATTCCAGTCTGACTTCTTTCTCATTCACTTTCTCCCTCAAGAAATGAAACTTAATTGAAATGTAATTAGTCTTAGAGTGTAGTACCGGATTCCTTGATATGTTTATTTCACTTGAATTTCCACAGTATATGGAAATAGGATCCTCATATATCACTCTGATATCTCTCAACGTCTGTTTCATCCATATCACTTAAGTACAATTATTTGTAGCAACAATGTATTCTGCTTCAGCAGTGGATAAAGAGATTGAATTCCTCTTTTTGCTAAACCAAGATATCAACTTCTTCCCTACAAAGAAAGCACCACCACTAGTACTTTTCCTATCATATACATCACCTGCCCAATCTGCATCAGTGTATGCACACAAAGTGAGATCATCATCCTTTGGATACTAGAGTCCAAAGTTAATTTTTCCTTTAAGATATCTAAAGATTCTTTTGACAACAGTCACATGTGATTCCTTTGGATCAACTTGAAATCTAGCAACCATACATACAACATTCATAATGTCTAGTCTAGTTTGTGTCAAGTAGAGCAATCCACCAATCATTGATCTGTACCAAGTTTGATTTTCCTTTGGAGAATCATTATTCTATAATAGCTTACATCTGATTACCATGGGAGTACCAATAGGTTTGGAGTCTTCCATTCCAAACTTCTTTAGTAGTTCTTTCACATATTTTGACAGAGATATGAAAATCCTCTGGTCCAATTGTGTAACTTGTAATCCTAGAAAGAACTTAATTTCACCAATCATGCTCATCTCAAATTCACTCTTCATTTCACCAAAAAAATTCATACATAGATTATCATCTCCTCCAAAAATGATATCATCAATAAAAACTTCTATGAACAATTCCTTATCATGATCTAACTTGAAGTACAAGTTTTTGTCAGCAGTACCTTTAGTGAATCCAAGCTTCAATAGATATTTGTCTAATCTAGTTTACCATGCTCTGGGGGCTTGCTTAAGTCCATATAGAGCTTTCTTCTATTTGCAAACCATATCTCCCTTGTTTGTTAGTTGGAATCCATATGGTTGTTCAATGTACACTTCTTCTTCTAGTTCTCCATTCATAAATGTAGACTTCATATCCATTTGATAGACTTTATAATTTTTGTATCTAGCATAAGCAAGAAATAATCTTATGGCTACAATTCTAGCTACAAGGTCAAAGGTTTCTTCAAAATCAACACCTTCCATTTGAGAATAGCCTTTACATACCAGTCTTTCTTTATTCTAATCCACTTCACCTTTTTCATTTAGCTTGTTTCTGAATACCCATTTGGTACCAATCACAATTTTGTCTTTAGGCCTAGGAACTAGTAGCCATGTGTCATTCTTTTCAATTAGTGTTAGCTCTTCCTTCATAGATTCCAACCAATGTTCATCTTGACATGCTTCAGTGACACTCTTAGGTTCAATCTTGGATATCATACAATATTCTTCTTTAAATTTTCTTCTAGTTTGGACTCCTTTACTCTTGTCTCCTATGATTTGAATTTTAGAATGATTCAACTTTACATACTTTGGAGTTTTGGGACTTACTTGGACTTTTGATTCTTTAGATCTTTCTTCTACACTTCCACTTGTTTGTTCCTCTAAACTTGTTTGAGCTTCCTGACTAACTTGATTTACCAAAACAAATTGATGTTGCTTCACCAGAACATATGGAATAATCTAAAGTAGATCCGGTGTCTGAGTGCTTTTCACTTGACTTGAGTTGTCTTCATCTGAATCATAGTTGCATTTTTTGGATAACTTGATAGAGTCCTCATCAACTCTGACATTTTCACTTTCAACCATCTTTCTTAGTCTTTTATTATAACACTCGTATGCCTTGCTCTTAGTATAGTAACCTAGGAGGATCCCTTCATCACTTCTAGCATCAAAGTTTCCTATATCATCATCTCTCTTGATATAACACCTACTTCCAAAGATCTTGAAATACTTAATAGTAGGTTTGTGACCAAACCATGACTCAGAAGGGGTCTTACTGGAATTTCCATTCACATTTACTCGGTTCAAGGTATACACAACAATACTTACCACTTCACTCAAGTACATCTGAGACACATTCCGTTCCATCATCATGGTTCTAGGAGCATCCAAAATTGTTCTATTCTTTCTCTCTATAACTCCATAATGTTGAGGGGTTCGGGGAGTAGATAGTTGTCTTTTAATTTCATGTTCTTCACAATAAGAGTTAAATTCTTTAGAAATTAACTCACCACCTCTGTCAGATCTCAACCACTTGATTTACAAACCTTTATCATTTTCTACCATAGCATTGAAGCATTTGAATTTCTCTAAAGCTTCACACTTTTCTCTCAAAAAGGAAACCCAAATCATTCTAGAGTAATCATCAATAACAAGCATAAAATACCTTTCTCCATGAATACTTCCAACTCTTGAAGGACCACAAAGGTTAGTATGTAGTAGTTCCAACAAATTATTTGAATGAAAATGTTTGCTTCGGAAAGAGACTCTAGTTTGTTTACCCATCTAACATTCCTTACAAATTACATTATTAGGCTTCACTAATCTAGGCAGATCTCTTACTGCTTGAGAAAAACTTATCTTGATAATGTTGTCAAAATTTACATGACACAATCTCCTATGCCATAGCCAGCTTTCATCAATATGAGCAATTAAATAACTTCCACTAGCAGTATTCAAATGAAAAATGTTACCTTGTGTTTGTTTCCGAGTTATAATCAAGTTTCTAGAACTTCCTTGTATCTTACATCTTTCATCTTTGAACTGTAGATCATATCCCTTGTGAATCATTTGTCCAACACTCAATATATTGTGCTTCAGACCTTCAACATAGAGGACATCATCAGTGTTGTCCTTGCCACCAAGGAAAATGGATCCTCTGCCATGAATCACACTAGCATTGTTATCTCCAAATCTTACAACTCCACCATCATACTATTCCAGAATCACAAACTTTCTTTTGTCACCAGTCATATGATGTGAGAATCCACTATCAATGACCCACTCATATTTTTATTCAACTTGAGTTGCAAGAGCTTTTTCATCTTTAGTATATTCAGTAGCCACGTGATTATTCTCAATGCTAGCAATGAAATCCCAATCATCTTCTTTTCCATTATCTTTATCAAATTCTTCATTAGTCACTGCTTCTTCAGCAAAGTAGCATCTCTTCGAGAATCTAGACTTCTTCACCAAAGTAGCATAAAAGAAGTGATATTTTCATCATCACCCATCTTCAAATTCTCATACTTTCCTTTTAAGATTTGTGGCTTAGCCATCTTCACCTGTGCATCTCCTTCATACAAAGTTTCTAGTTTCATCCACATTTCATGAGTTGTATTTAGACCTACCACATTAGCCATCTCTGAATCTATCAAGGCACAAACCAATGCTTCAATAGCCCTGATATTGCTTTCAACATCTTTGATCTCGTCAGTAGTACAAAGGGACCATTATGAGGAATGACATATTGATATTTACTAATCTTCCAGATAGCATCACCAATACACATTAAGTGACATTGCATCCTAACTTTCCACAGTGAATAGTTAGAACCATCAAATCTAGGACTGTCCTTCTTGAATGTTGTTGCCATCTCGGATCACCTTAAGCTATTATAATTTCTTCAGAGGAACTTGCTATTATACCAATTGTTGGTAAAACAAGGATGCACAACTGAGAGGGGGGATGAAACAATTGTAACATAAACTAAAAGTTTCCTTCTTAATCTTAACTCAATCTCAGATCTGATGAATAAGAAATTAACCATAAATAATCAACACATCACAGAGATAAATAACACAAATATTTTTTTGCATCGAAACCCTATTGGGGAAAAACCATGGTAAATGTAGTCCATAAGATTATACTCTACTAGAAGTATAAAATAAATAATAAAGGGAATGTACATGCATTCGGGCACACTACCTAGAGCTCACTACTCAATTACAAAAGAGGACTCACTATCCAACAATAGGGTTTTGATTAAAACCATCCAAGATTTTTGAACTGAGAAAAAAGCTTCTACATAAGCCTAATTATAGTTCCAATTAAGCTCAACACTTCTTCACACTTCACACATTCTTCTTCACACTTTGCTCAACAATTGAAAGATATTCACACTTACATACATAGGATCACACAATGCATCATTGCCAATAATGAACTAGTCACCATTATATATCCACTACATGGAATTACATCACCACTTCATCAACCAAAGAAAAATAAAATATATTTGTAATGTCGGCCCAAATTTTCAAATAAACCTTAATGTGTATCCTCCAAGGTCAGCCACAACATAGCGGAGACCCAAATTAATATCTCCAACACAAAAATAATTTAATTAATTGCACCTCAAAGATCCAAAACACACTACCACCAACATGTTGGCCAAGAACAAGAAAAACTGAACATGCACACAAAGATCTTTGACCACAAATTCTATAAATATTGTGGACACACCACAAAGATAGAAAATGATCCAGAGACACCATAGAGCACCAAGAACCAACAAAAAAGTGTTTGCAACAATTGAAAAAACAAGAATTACACAAAATTCATTCAAGAATATTGGTAGAGACCAGCAACACACTGCCAGACCACAACATACTCAAATCTTTATGCATACCTCTAAAACTTCCAGTAGATGATCTAGAAACATTCAAAAATATACCATTAATCCACATTAGCTAATATTCAACTTATAGAACACAACACCTTCTTGATCTGCAAAGTTCCACTGGGAACCAAAAATACTTTCTTTTACAATTTTCTCAATATCTTCGACATATACAGTCTTCAATACACCAAACGCTAATAGTGTTTACATCAATGACAACAAAAAATCAACAACCATATCCACAACATCCAAAAAAGAGTTGCAAGGACTTCAAAGAAATAAGGTGAACAGTACAAAAGATAAATTGAGGACGCATGACCACAGGTGGTAGATGTGGAGAGATTTGGAGAAAAGACAGGTTTATAGCAGGAAGGCTAGGACTCCTCCAAAGCAAAGTCTATTAAAAGAGAGCGGTCTTGCAATTTCCTCTACTGTGCCACAATAAGAGGATGCTTCTACCATTCCTTCAATACATGAGCTACATGATGAAGAAAAGGACATGATAGAGGCTTCTGGTGATGATTTCCATCAAGGAGAGGATATAGAGGAATTCAAGGAAAGTTATCTTCACAATGCAGAGGTAGATATTGGAAATATTTTGTAGACATCCTTGGTATCCTATGAGAATTCACCAGTTATTGATGAAGAAGAGAAACATACAAAAGAAGAAAAGGTACATAAAAGGACTCCCTACCCAATTTCAGTAGTTACTAAAACACTGGATCATGAGGAAAGTCAAAATTTAGAAGGTAATAGGGAGGAAGATAAAGGAAATGATAAGACTGAAGAGGTCCCCACAGTGCATAATGTGGATGTGCATGATGTAGATGTTGAGCCCTCTATAGGTCAATCAAAATAGGAGAAACTGGGTGAAAAACAATTAGGTGACACTGCTCCTAGTTGGCTCAATGAAAGGTTGAAAGGGAGGCAAATAGTTGCAGATGATACTCCTCCTAACTGGGATGAACTATTAGCTAATATTGGAAAGAGGAAAATAAAGAAGAAAGATAAGATGATTTCCAAAATTACTAGGGATGAGGAAGATAACAGGATAATCCATGTTGTTCTTGTAGTTGACAAAAGAAAATGTGAGATAGCTCCTCAGGATTACAACATTCAGACAATAAACTTGGGGCCTACAAGTAAAGATCAAGAGAAAGAAGAGTTCCAGGAGTTCTCTCAATCTATCCTTAGGAGGTTAGACAAAGAGACAGAGGAGAAAGAAAGGTTGAAGAAAAAGTTGAATGATGTATATAGATATGTTCAACATCTAATGAAGCCTCTGTAGACTATGGGAAGTGAAGGAGCTGCCCCTGAAGGATTGTTTCCTAATGAGACATTTAGTAAACTTGAGAAGATGAAGCCTTCCACATAGGCTACCCATGAATGGTTGCAAGGAGTGATGATTAGAGGAGACAACATGATAAAAGATATTGTGTCAACTTGTGGAGGTTCACATAGGTCATTCAAGTGGCTACATATTTTTTTGGGGCAAGATAAGACAAATGTTGATATCCTCCTACATAAAACAAGAGTCATCATGGATTATACTGAGGATAAATTGATAAGTGAGAGATTTTTCCTTCTTCAAGGGTTTTTGAACATAGGAAATGGTATGAGGCCCTGAAAATCAAACAAAGGGTTCTAAAGAAAATTCATAAGCAAGGTCAATAGGTAGGAAATACATTGAATGATATTTATAAAAAATGTATCTCATTCTTTGAGATAATGACTAGGAGGAAGAAGTTTGCACTGAAGAATTTGAGTTTGGAGCAATTAAGGAAATGGTGGCATGAAGTTTATGCTCCTATTGATGATGGTCCAATCATAGGTCACCATTTAGATGATGCCTTTACCTATGTTATTTTCATGGAGAAATATCAAGATTTCAAGGTGGGATGGGATAAGGTTGTCAAGCAATCAAGAGAGGAAATTAAATCTATGGAGAGGAAATTCAAAGTATTGATCACTCCACCTTTGGCTGACCTAGAGAGGATTTTTCTTGAGGTGCAAGGAAAGTTAGATCGAGATAAGGATAAGGGGCTAGATAATGAATGACTGCATTAGAATTTTTGCTTCCCATTATCTCTTCCTATTTTCTGTATGCATTGGAATGAGCTACATTAGAGAACCTAGGCTAACCTAGATGAGTCCCAAGCATTTAATGTTATTTTATCTTTGTTCTAGAACTTCTTGGGATGATTTGTTGTGGCTATTTTTTTATTGTAACCCTAGTTGGGTTGACATATCCTAGGATTTCTTTAAGTATGCCATTTTTCCTCATTTGTAAGGGCTAGATAGTTGAGACATTGGAGTGAATTAAGTAGTATATGAAGAGCTAGACCTAGGAGTTAGTTTTTCTTTTGAAGCAAGTGTTGTATCACAAAACATTGGAGTTTTTGCTACCCTTGGATGATTATATACAAGTGAAGAATTGTGCCTTCGTGATCTTTCTTGTGTTGGTTTATCTTGCATGGTTCTTGTTGTTGTATCTTTTGAAATTGCTCAAAATTATTTGATATATTTAAGATATAAGGTTTGATGATTCAATGGTGGTTATGGTTTGATGCTTGAAGTGTTTGTAGAAATCCCTAGTCCATACTTTTTGTAGCTGGGTGATTGTGAGTTGCTTTGCAAAGTTAGCCTAAAATTAATATTCATGTGCTTAATTCAAGTGTGAATGTTTGTCTATTTCAATTGTAAACTGGGTTGTTTAAATGAATGTTCATGATCTGAAAAACATTAATGTAGTAGAAGATTGCACTATTTCTATAAGATTGCAGATTGAATCTAGGTTAAGTAGGAATTAGTTTTGAAGGGATTGGTCCATTTCAATTATTTTATCATTTGCATTGTTAGTCTTAGAAGTAGTCTTAATTTTAGAAGTCTCTCTGGAACCCTAATCTTTTCCTTTTTTCTTTTATTTCTTGAGTTAGCTTTAGGATTCAAGTATCATCATATAACAAAATCTGATAAGTTTAAGATTCAACATTTTTTTGGAATGTCCTTTTTTGATTACCAACATTTTCACATTTATTACTAAGTTGTTTTTGTATTGTCAAGACCTGACATTAGAGACCTTGGGGTTATCTCTTGAGGCTTGTTGATATAGATTTACCTTTCAAGAGAGATAGGATTTTCATATTCTATCTAAGTTGTGTAGAAAACACCATCAATAGGTCCAACCTAAATGGACTCATTTGCCAAGAATGGAAAATGAGTCCCACCTTAGCTTTTTGAGGTGGGTTTTCTATATTTTGATGTTTTAAAAGGTTTTGTTATGATTATCCTCAAAAATACACATAAATGAGGCTTGTGGATGTAAAATAGGGCCAATTAAAGCATAATAAAGCTCAATTATTAATCACAAGCCTAGAAAATTGTGAAAGTGTGTTACAACACTTTAAAATAAGGCAAAATTAATGCATAAAAGAGGTTTATTAGGTGTATTTCATTAAAAGGACCTTAAAAAAGTGTGAAATTGTGTTAAAACACTTTACAACACTTAAGAAAGGTACCATTGATGTTCATTTAATTCACAAGGGACCATGACCTAATGTGAATATGTTAGGAATATTACATCACTAAATCAAGGCTAAGTTAAGGGGAGCATTTTCCCTCATTACAATAACTTTGTCTTAGAAGAAAGAGCACCCTTGGGTACCCAAAGTTTTCTTTGTAGGTAAATTTTTCTTAGAAGAAAGAGCACACTTGGGTACCCAAAATCCATTACCAGCTGCTAAAGATGAAACCCTCACTTCTATAGACTTATTTTCATATAAGTACTATTGCAATCAACAATGCATGCATGAAGCTTATACAATGTCTGATATCTAACACCTCTAGCAATCACCATAGAAAATATAACCTTCTTGCATCCTGCATCAAACAATACTACTTGCACACCTGTGTCTATTAGATTTATCACAAATAATATTTTATTTGCTAATCTAGGGATACACAACACACCATTAATCCTTTTTATTCTACCATCAGGAAACCTGATTTTAACTTTATGAAGACCAACAATGTCTACCTCCATCATCACCAAAGTACACCTTACCTCCATCAAATTATTTGTATTCACAAAAACAATCTCTATTAAAGGTCATATGAAAATATGCACCTAAGTCAATTAACCATGCAAAATTACCTACACGAGTTTCCAAAGCTGCAATGAATGTGTCACCATCTTCCTTCTCAATATCATAATCATAATCAAATTTCTTCTTTTTCTTCTTCTTTTCTTCTTTTCATTCCTCAAGAATGTGTCCAAGCTTACCAAAGTTCCAACAAATAACTTTGAACTTTCTGGGAGATTTAAATCTCTCCTTGGACTTGGATTTGTTATGCTTATCATTCTTCTTGCCTTTTTCCTTCAATCTTCCATGAACATTTAGGGCCTCCTTGGTAGTGATGGATACACTTCCTCCTCATCTCTTTAGAAAGCAAAGAAACCACCACATATTTAGTCTTCAATATAATAGAAGTACTCTCAATAACCATAACAAGACAATCCCATAAATTAGGTAATGAACAAATCAAGATATGAAATTTATCCTCCTCATCCATTTTGACACAAACTAATACCAATTGAGCCACTAACATATTGAATGCTTCTAGGTGGTATATGATTCATCCACACTCTTCCATTCTTAAGGAATATAACTTTTTCCTCAAGAAAGTCTTGTTCACACAAGATTTGGCCTAATACATCTCACCAAGCTTCTTCCATAGTTTTTGTACAGAGGTATCTTCATGGAAATTAATTAAAATAGAGTCTTCCAACCATAATCTGATTAAACCCTTGGATTTATGGTCCATAAAATCATATTGAGCATCTTCAGTATGATTTGAAGGCCTTGAAACATTCTCATACACAACATCCCATAGATCTTGATATATCAATAGATCCTCCATATTTATCTTACACATCTCAAAATTATTTCCAAAAAAATTCTCCACCTCTATGCTCCCTAATGAACTTTCCATTTGAAAATTCCTCCAACAAGATCACAAAGTGTCTTCTGCACAATCTCCCACTCAAATATGGATTAGTTGAAAAAACCAACAACCAACAACTAAAACCAAAGGTGATCAAGCTCCAATACCACTTGTAAGGAAGCTAAGGTAGTGGAACAACTTCCTACACTAAGTTTGAGAGGATAATAATGGAAATATTTTACAGATCTTTAACAGTTACAAAAATTAAACATAACTATCATGCATACCACAACACAATGATTTATGTGGGAAAAACCATTTTGAGAGAAAAACCCAACACTTCAAAAGCTGTTGAATATATTATTCAAAAATCAAAAGATTACACTATACTTGCAGAGAAATCTTATCACAAGAGTATCACTACAAAAGATCAAGAGACACCATGACTGCTATCAGACTCTCAGAATACACCCCCTTCTACATACATCCCATCGGATTATAATAATATTTTTGGAACCTTCTAGAATTAGGGTTTTACAAGGTCATTTATCATTTGACATGTTAACAAAAACCCTTGATGTGTCAATGAGAAAAAACCTTGATGTGTCAACAAAAAAAAATTAGGCCATTTTTGTGAACCCCACATCTTGTTATGAGTTTACACTATTTGCATGATTAGTTGCTACACAACAACATAGATCCTATCAATGATTTGTATATAATTTAAAGGTTGAGACACGTATTCCCAACACTTAAAACCACTAAAAGAGTTTGAATCCAAAAAAGTGTCCAATGATGACAAACCACATGTCTCCTATTAGGAAGAAGAAAATACAATGATAGATGATAAAGAATCTCCAAATCCATGAAGGAACGGGAAGGAAGAAGCTTGATATATGAAATCTCTGAGAAGGAATCAAGTGCCTCCAAGGTAGTCTCACCAATATCAAGATAACCAATCAAGGTAAAAATAATGGAACGTGGAGACTCAAGAAAACCCTCCAATGTAGAATCTACATAGAGGAGAGATAAACCCTCTAGAGTGTCCTCCAAACCTATAGAAGTAGCCAAGTTTTTAGTACCTGAAACAAACTAATCTTATGATTCCAGGTCTAGAAAAATGAATATGTCCTATTGAATAGGAATGATGGAAGCCTCAATCAATGACTCTAGACAAGGAATCACTCAAAGTGAAGGTACATCAACTATCTTTGATGGAGAAGAAGCATTTGAATCACCCTTGAGATCATCATCTGATGATTCAAATCATTCCAAATTTGTAAGCTTTTGCATAGAAAATTTGTCATAGGGTATGCTATTTGAAGAATGAAGAGGCACAAGACATTCTAAATCATGATCATCGAAGAATGATGCAGTATTAGGATTTCCATATAGCTCCCAAATATTAGTCCAAAGAATATGAGGACAATGAAAATGATCAATACCTTTCAAAACATCATCATCCACATGCACCACAATAACCTCTAAGACATCATACCTTCTGTAGCTCCAAAAAAAAAATGGATACCTTTATTAGGAGGGGGAACTAAACCATACAAATATGGCAATAATTGAAGTGATTGAAGATGGTTTATGATGCAATATCTACATTTTCTATAGTTTTCCCTTCACAAAATAACCAGTGAAGAATGAAATGAAAACCCCATAAAAAACTATGACAAATATCCAATATTACAAAAACATTTACCTTTGGTATCAAATAGAAACTCTCAAATATGATGTGCTAGTGAAAATAAAGCCTCCAATGCAAACAAACCTTCTCCAAATTGTAGTATGTCCAAGATATCAAGAAAATGCCACAAATTGGAAAAAATTGATAAAATATACCTAGGGATGAATTTGAAAAAAGGTGGATGGACAGAATGATAGAACTCTAAATTACGTTCACAATTCCAATAGAATATCCAAAATATGATAAACTAGTGAAAAGATTCAAGCTCAGAAGTCCAAAAGCAAGTACTAAATTCAAGCTATGTTAAAATATTACAAGAATAAAATCTAATATTAATTCATACACCACTTAAGAGTGCTTAGAACCAACTTTCAAAGGATATCTCATTTGTGAAAATTTAATTCCTGAGTCAAAAGTTATGCTTCATTGAAAAAAGCTGCCCTATTTGGGGGTGTAGGCTAAGAAGGTGCAAAAATCAAGAGCCTAAGGAAAAAAGAATCAGCCCCTGGTCACTGATATAACCAAGGATTGGACAAAGGCAAAAAAAGGGGCATCACTAGGTGGAGCAGCAATAGGGCAGAGGTTGGGCAGCAATGAGGAAAAGTCACTCCTCGAGTAGAGCCCTTAGACTTAAATATGACCACATGCTAAAGGAAGAGGGGCTGAATGGACATCGGTAGAAGCAGATGGTCGATGGGTAGCAAGGAACTGGTACCCTATGGGAAAGGACAGACAGTTGATGATCTACAGTGGTCAGCGGGCTATTCAGAATCAGTGATGGAAATCAATGTGGGCCATAATAAATACCCTACAAAAATATGTAGAAGCCAACAACTGAAGATTCTACATATTTTAATAATGCCAATTTGGCAATTAAAATCTTTCAATAATATATATGTTGGATAAATCTTGACCACCAATGATAACAATCTCAGTAATATATAAACCACCAAAAATATATGATATCAGCCAAAAATTGCCACCAATATAAATATAAGCCTACGAATAATTTTTAATATTGTCTGTCGGCATAAAAAAATTAAACTTTGTGCCCACAAAAATAAAATATTTATGTTGACTTAAAAAATAATATCAACCAAATATTAATTTTTCCACAAGAAATATTTTTTTCCAAACTATAGAAAAATACTATAGCCCAAGAATGAAATTTTTAAACCTGCAAATAATGGATGATTTTTGAATCATAGAAGGATTTCTTTTTCCAATGGGGGGGGGAGATTTTTTCTCCAACAGTTGTATGATCTATACTTTTTCCCACTGATATAGCTATAAAAAATCTTTGATGGCTTCCAAATGACAAAGTTGAATTTTGATGAATGGGTAGGTGATCTTTAGGTTTTTGAACCTTCTAAAAATAATAGTGGGGTCATATCTAACCAAAAGTTCCTCATAAATTAGTTTCCCCTGGATGAGAACAACTAGCCCTCCATGAAAACCCTTCAACCTGCGATAGTCTCTTCAGCTCAACTTCTAGATATGAGATGGATCTCCTATGGCCAAATCTCTAATACCATGTTGGAAATATGAATGATAACCCAAATGAAGCTAGCCACACTTCAAAGGATCAACAAAGAAGAATACCATCCACATGAATAAAGAAGTGTTGCAACGTGAGCAAGAAGACAACTTGACGAAATAATGATCTCAGATGAATTGACCTAGAGTCTCTAAGATGATTTATAAATGTACAAGAGCGTTGCTTATATAGGAAAGGAGAGAGGAGGTTGGATAACCACCTTAGTTACAAACATTAAATTTATAATGCATAATTATACATGCATGAGAGAAATATTAAATGCCTAGATAACTACATGCCTATTAATGAGATATGGCCTCATTAAATTAATAGTTTCTAGAATGCCACCTAGGAAACTAAATCCTATGTAAACTTATTAATGATGTGAATAGGTCCTCACTAATATCTTATTAGGAAATATCCCCATTCACACTAACACTTATCACCCTTGTAGGTTCTTGGATATAGTCTAGTGAAATTGTGTTGTAAACTTCCACTATATGTTTTATCATTATTCTATATGTTGTAACTTGATTTTCAACAGTTGGGGATGATGCAAATTTTGGAGGCATTTAGGCCTCCCTTCCATGTTGACCCATTTTTTTTCATTTTGTCTTCACATGCTCTTCTTCAGATCTAGGAACATTTGGGACTAATGATCTTTCATTCAAAGATATATTATGTGTTACATATAAGAACTGATATGATGTCGAACTCCTAGATCCCCTTGTCTCTTGATTTCCTCATCTCTACTTGTTCCTTTTTTTCTTTTTTTTTTCTTACTTCTCTTTCTTCGTTCTTTGTGGTGTTGTGGTGCTTACTTATTGTCCCTCACCTACATTACAACATTACAACATTTCCATATTTACATCTCGTTATGTCTCATGGACCACAACATCAATCTCATTTCTTTATTTCCTTAGGATTCCATGTGCTCCTTTGAATTAAATACACTATCCTAAGGGGGCTACTACTTCTCTGGTTTTCAATAAGGTGAATTCAATGGAAAATGAATTTCTTACTAAAAATTCTAAATTTTTCAAAAATCACATCCTTCAATAAGGATCACCTTAGTAAGATTTTGTTCTGAAAAGGAATTCTTAGAAATTTTTTTTAGAAAACTTGCCTTCAAGAAGACCACTCTTTTTATTAAATTCCTTGATGAAATAGATCTTTCAGAAGGATTCCCTAATGACAAGATCATTTGTGAAAAATTTCGTTCTTTTTTAATGGAGATTCCCTCTACATTCGAGACCCCTTGCTATTTTGAAGGGTTCTTGAGGAACCCCTTTGAAAACTTTTCCTTCAATTGCTTGTTTTGAGATATGACTTTTTGTCTATGTGAATTTTTCTTTCCTAACATGTTTTTTCTATAGCTTAACATATTCCTTTGTAAGACTAAGCACCTATAAAGCTACTCTTACAATCAATATTGAAGGATCAAGCACCTTGTCAATATTTCCTTGTAGGACTGAGCACTTGTAAGGTCTAATCAAACTCTATGGAGCCTTTTGTTTCTAGCCCCTAGAACTAAGCACCCATGGTGTATACTTTGTAGGACTAACCACCTATACAACACTTTCATTCTATAGGACCAAACACCTATGGAACCTTTGTTCACCCTCAATGGGACTGAGCACTTGTGGAGCCAACTATGTAGGACCAAACACCTATAGAGATTTTGTTCACCTTCTACAGGATCGAGTACCTATGAAGCCACCTCTCTCTCTTTCATGACAAGGTTTCTCTCTAGGATCGAGCATTTATAGAGCTACCTCTTGTATGTTTGAGCATGACAGATTATGGTCTACTTCCTCAATGGTTTGGGTATATTCTCTTCACATTCTTTCTACCTTACCTCACATTCATTGACACGTATTCTCACTAAAGTGGGGGAAAAATGTAATGGCATGAATTTTCTCCCCTAAGAAAATTACCCATTTACATCACCCTTACCCTAGAAAAATAAAACTGATGATGCAATTCCCAAATCAACCACCTTTCCCTATCCACCTAGTCACTCATTTTCAAGTCGATGGAGGAATTTTTTTGGGGATGTGTGGACACCGTGCAAACACCTACATGTTGCACTATCATCCTAACAATATTCCTACCTTTGGAATATGCAAAGGTGTTGCACTTCTCCATTAGTGGTGAATTGTAACATCTTTTCCTCCCTTGACCAATGCCAAACAACCCTTTTTCCTCATTTCCATATAAATTTCCTAATTCTTTATTCTATCCAACTTCTTCACCATTTTAATACTTTTGACTAAATTTTCGATGCTCTCTTGATCAACTCTCACAATTCAAACTTCACTACCACTTGATTGTAGCTACAAGCTACTGGTTGCTTGGCTCCTACACTCCATTTGTTACAATAGTGTTGTTGTTGGAGAACTTATAGGCTCACTCCTTCCTCTACTTTCCTTGAGAGCATGTAGCTATGAAGGTGATATCTACCATTTTCCATTTCTTTTACATCATTATATTTATGTAGTAGCATATTGTTGTTTGTATTATTGCTTGGCATTTCCATTTCCATACATTTATTAATCATTTTCTACACTCATTGCTATCTGGCTATCTGTGGCAGTGGGAACACCAAACTAGGGGACTAACTGAGGAATTCCTCTAAAAATAGCCCCAACATTTTTCTTAGTCTTGTGTTTGTAGGTGAATTTTGGTTGGATTTTTTTGAAGAATCAAGTTGCAAGGAGTTTGATATTGCTTTCTCACTTTCTTTATCAATTAAATCATGGTTTAGTTAAAGTATTCTTATTGTTATACTTCATTTCTATACCTTTTCTATATTTTTCCATAGCATAAAACTTTACCTATTATATTTTTAGTTTCTTTTCTAGAGTTTTGGTCTATTTCTTAGATTCTTTTTCTATACGAATGTCAATGCACCACTAAGATGCTAGTGTGTCATGTTGGAGTCTATATCTTGTACTATCAACTTTAAGTAGTGAGTTGTGTGGGAAACAGATTGAGCTATGGAAATTAGCTCGTCTAACCTTCTCAAACATTTGGTTTAGTAGAAGGACAATATCATCCCAATTGCTCTTGCTTTTTAGCCTTAACACTTTCAACATTTTTGATTCATTTAGCAAGCTTGAGGTAGACTAGGGTAGCTTGTTGCTTAGGACTCTCATATGATCTAGAGTCTCAAATTAGTTGGCCCCCCTCCTCTACACTTTGTTATGCATTTAGAACCAAGAGCTAGAAAAAATAAGACATACATTTGATATTTTATTAAATTATCACCTTGTTCAATGGATGGCCAACACAACATCACATCTAGCTAATGGTGTATATATATGTATATATATGTGTATAAATATTATTCCTAAGAAATATGATGTCCATAAATATATTTTATAGTGTCACAATTGTTACAATCTAAACCTAACAATCAAGTTCCCGATTTCTCTTCATGTTGTGTAAACCATTCAATCAGATTGTATCAAAATAAATGAATAACTAGGGGATTTTATTTTTTCCTAAAATTAGAATTATTACCATGAGTTATTTCATAGTTCATAATTAATCTACTCATTTTTTTATTAATCATTATAATAAAATTCAACTTGAATTAAATTTTAGGGCAATGTTAGTTCTACATAATTTATTCACTTTTTATTGGTATTAGTAAAATATTATATTTTTCTGTATGATTCACTTATCACTGGACTTCAATGTTTAGAGATTCTTATGATTCCTAATACAAAAGGTGTGGTGGATGAGGGTCTCTTAGTATGATTGTTTCTCCAAAAATGACCTTTTCTTGAGGAGTAGTGAAAATCATCCCAATAGTTTGAGAGATCATTATGGAATAGAAATATTCCTCTCTATTTGAGAGAGGGGTCTCCCTCGTATAATAGGTGTATTTGATATTTCTATATACTTTTAAATGGAAAGTACATAAAGGAGAAAAGAGAAAACTAAAGGGAACTAAATAGCAGAAACACAAATGACAGACATATGAATACAAACTAATATTTCAAAATTGAGTACAAATTATAAAGCGGATTTTTATATGCGATGATGACAAGGAAATATGACAAAACTCAACGTAAAAAGAGATAAGCTAATTTAACAAATTCAAACTAAGATATTGATATATGGTTTTGTTTGATCAATCACACATGTATTACTAGTGGTTTACATAATTACACAAAGGTATTACTAATTTAATAAATGAGAAATCAGTAATAATAATAAAAGTATACATTTAGATTACAAGAACCAAAATGCATCTCTTATTAGCTTTATGAAATCATACAGTTCCAAAAACCCAATATGTACAAAGTGTTAAGCCCAGATTTCCTCATACAAGCTCTCTAAAAAGTTCTTAAAAGTTTCCCCCTTTTTAAATGTCCCACATGTTAAAATTACAAAGCCTCATATTTATAAGCTTCTTCATGATAAATAATTGTAACTACCTAGTAACCACTTCATAACTACCTCCTAACTGTTGAAAGATAACTAAGAAGGGGGGTGAATCAGTTTTCACCAATCACACAAATCTCAAACAATTATTAGCTCCACATCCAATTTAATCTATTATTAAGTATGAGCATGATGTGAAAATAACAAAAAGAAATATCAACAAAAGAAACACCAGATTTACATGGAAAACCCAATTAGGGAAAAACCACAATGAGGATTAACTGAACAATATAGTGTAATTGCAAAATTGTTTACAAAGAGTCTCACTGCCAAGAGGGCTTACTGCCCAAGATATGACTCATTGTCTAGATAGGAATCACTATCCGAATAAGAGGCTCATTTCCTACAGATACAAAAAGATAGAAATAAGAATTTTACATAGAGAATACTATCTCAATGCAAAAAAATATCCACCACAACAACTTGTACGCACCCGCATCCTTGATCAGAGAATTGCATACACCATTAGCTCACTTCTTTCAAGAGTCTAACACATTAATGTTCTCACTGCCTCAACTCAATTTCACAAAATCTCTCACATCTATCTTGCATCTCACACTCATTTCTTTCCAAGCTTAACATCTTGACTTGTATTTATACCATCTTCACCCTTAGAAACTTTCTCCAAGGTCAACTACACACACTACACTTTAAAAAAATCAAATTAGGTCAGCAACTCAACATTCCCGCGGTGGATGAGAATGAGAGTAAACCAAACTAACACTTAACCAGGACCCAAAACAACATATTGGATCAATCACATGCTTCCTTAATTGATACTTGTAGATGCTTAAAATTGGTCTAGACAAAATTAATTAAATATTGGTTATTTAATTAATGATCTTTAATTCTTCTACTTATAAATAAATTGACAAGATTTATTTATATACTTGACTTTCTTTAATTTCTTCTTATTCTAAATCACTTTCTTCATATTTTAATTAAATAAAAAACTTTAATTATTTTGTTTTATTTAATTAACTCCGCTTTATTAAATTCAAATTTTATATTTGACACTCTCCTTGATTCTCTCCAACCTCTTCACTCTCAACTATCCATCTCTTCAAATTGAATCCAGACCTTTGAATCCTACCACATAGGTTGATGCCTTGGAGAAATCTATAAATACAACCTCATTTACAACATTTACTATAGAGAGCTTAGTATAAGTACATTCTGCAGAAATTTCATTAGCATTGTTATCTTAGCATCATCTTAGTATTGAACATTTTAGCATTTTCATATTAGTATCATTTAGTTCAATCAATCATGGATTTAGCGCTAGCTACATCTTAATTTTTTGTAATTGCATCATAAAATTTCCATTATCAATATCATGGCATTATCATGATCTTTACACAATCATCTACAACATATCATTTAGCAATCAATCACATAGAAAGGTTTATTGCATTTCTAGCATAGCATTTTTTAGGTTATCATTTGACAAGTTATGTGCATACAAACAATCTTAGAGCCACATAATGACTTGAAAATCCTTGGAGATAGAGGACAATGGGATGACATTAGAGAGTTTGTTTTTTTCAATTAGATTAGATTGTTATTTGAATTCTCTAATATACCATTTCATTGATTGTGTTGTATTATTTGCTTTTACATTCACATATTTTATACACATAGATTTGGTACCCATTGTCAGTCCTAACCCCATTTTTAACATTTTTTGGGAAGGTCTTGTTTGAAGGTTTGATCGTGAATTTCAATGTAGTGCACCCAAAGCATCTTTCAGCACATCTATTTGATATTTTGGTGCATCTAGTCTCTATTCTAGCACATATGTTAGTTCTTCTGGTGCATTCAATTTTTGTTCTAGCACATTCATAGGATCTTTCAATGCATCTGGCTACTCTTCGGGCACATATAGGACTTTTCTTTTCATTTTATGCTTTCCAAAATAGCACAATTCTGGTGTTTATTAGTGCATCTAGTGAATCTTTTAGCCCATATGGTCTATGTTTTAGCGCATTTAGCTTTATTAGTAGAAACTTAAAATTTTGGAAACTAATTAATCTCATGTTTTGTAGGTGATTTAAATGCTATCAAAGACAATTATATAAAAATACTAATGGTGTTTGCATGGGATATAGTTAATTTTGTCTTCCTTTGATTAAATTAGGCATCTAGTTTAATTAAGAGGTTAATGAACTCCATGTATGTTGTGCTTGTAAAGTGATAGGCCTATACTCTCCCCTTCACTGGGTGACCAGAATGCTAGACTCACTCTTTCAATTATTGCAAAAGCACCTTTAGAAGGCTTGTCATAGTGGGAAAATGTACTCACCCTACAAGAAGACCTAAGTGGGAACGGCTAAAGCCAAGTGTTCCAACCCACTATAATCAAACATGATTGCATGGAAACTCTCAGTCAATAGTAGTGTGCATTGATAACCACCCCCAAAGCCTTTTTTCTAAAGGTTTGGAGGTCTCTTGAGGGAGTTTATCATTTTTCCACACCAAATGGAAACCCTCACTAAGAACTTTAAGTGTAGTAGCTAGCCAAGTCAGTTACTAGAAAATTTTAGTATTCACAATGCAAGGGGAGGGAAGAATCTACCCCGAAGATACTCACCATATAACTACCAAGGATTACTAGACAAAAGTGAAGGAATTTAATTTTGTCCAAGACCCAGGAAAGGAAAAAATATGGGTACCCTCTAGGGGGTGGCATGGCTATGTGAGCTAACGTAGAACTTCTAAGATGCAGGTTTTGATATTATAAATGACCCTTGACATTACAAAGGTTACTATTTTTTTTGCTATTGTTTAATACCTATGGAAATCAAAGGGATCATACTAGATCCTTGAACATACACTTAATGTTTAGTTCATAGGGTAAAACAATTGTTTTATAACTTGTTGTTGTGTTTGAAATTATTTTTCAAGATATCATCCATTAAAAAAAACACTTAATTCACATGGTTCATAAACAAAAAAATCAAGAAAACTCACTATTTAGGAGATATTTCATCCATAAAACACACAATTCATTGAGTTGAAGATAAAAAACTAGACAAATTTTTAAAAATGGTGACCATTTCTAGTTTAGCGCATCAACTTTCTACTCCAGTGCATTTGCCTCATTTTTCAGCACATCTAGGTTTTGTTGTAGCACATCCATCATACCTTTTAGCACATCTATGTCATGTTCTGGCACATTTGAGTTCTTTTCTAGCATATTCATCTCATATTCTGGTGCATTTGGTTTCTGTTCTAGCACATTTGCCTCATTTTTCAATGCATCTAGGTTTTATTCTAGTGCATCCACCACACCTTTTGGTGCAACTAGGTCATGTTTTAGCGCATTTGTCTCATCCTCCAATGCATTTGCAATTTGTTTATCACATTTACCTAATACTCCAATAGAGCTAAGTTGAATTTTTGTCAAGGGTATGTGCAAGATCATCATGGGAAAATCAGACCCTTAAGTGGTGAAAAACTCAAAAAAATCAAAGTTAGGCAACTTGACATAAATTTTTTAATAAGTTATCTATATTATTTCAAAAATATGTAACAATAGAATCTGTAGTGAATTGGTTGTATTTTTTAAACTACTAGGTCTATTTAAAAAAAAAATCTATTTGGTGAAAGTTTAAAATTTCAATGCAGTAGTACATAAATTTCAGGGAAAAAATAAGTAGTGGTCTGTCTAACCATCCTAACCACAATAAAATGATAATAATTTTTATAAGACTTTAGATATAAGTAGAGGAATCATGTCCCAATATGATGCATATTTTTTTGTAATTTTTTTCTAAGTAAATAATTATTTTTGAATTTTTTATTACAACTTTTAAAAAATATTAAAACTTGTATGTCTGACTACCTTAACTTGGCCAAAACTTCATGAAATTCAATTTTTCTTTCTAATCTTATAGTATACGAAGCATAGAATGTGACACATGTTTTTGATTCAAAAAATGTGATACCATTTGAAGGTTATAGATATTTTTCAATCAATCTATCAATCAAGACTTTAGTCATAATTCAAATAGAAAGTGAATAATAATTATTTGTTAAATTCAAAGTAAATCATAACTTATATTGGTGGAAAGATGAGAATCTCCTTTAAAAATGTTTTTTGTTTCATCAATTTTGGGTAAAAAAAAGAGTCATCAACTACATACCCTACACATACCCATCATATCGCCAATTTTTGGCCCATCATGATCCCTCACATATGTTCAAATAACTTGAACCATATTTAGGGGCATTCTAGCACATCTTTGGCTTTTTCTAGCACATTTAGCTCATCTTCTAGTGCATTCATAGTCTTTTCTAGTGCATACACTTCTTGTTTTGGCACATCTAGGGAAAATTCTAGTGCATCTAGTTTCTGTTTTAGCGCATTTGTACCATATTTTAGCGTATTTGGTTTATGTTATAGCACATCCCTCTAATTCATAAATAAAGAGCTAATTTGAACATCTATCAGACAAAAAAAAAAGATTTAGGGAATCTTTCCTTAGCACAAATCATACCCCAGTACAACATCAAGGTAAACTTGAAGAAACTGTACATTGCAAGTGAAATTCTCTTAACTTTAAACTTGGATCAAACCATCTTAAAGTGCCCAAATCATAAAACCTATCTCTGACTATTAGTTCAGTTTCATTATTAGGATCTATCATCATTCATCATGAAACAACATGCTGTCATTAGCTTTATCACTTTAGTCTCATCAATAGAATGCATCATTCTATTTGACTTAGGTATCTCATTGGAACTCCTTAAATAAAGATCAAATTATAGTAAAATTTTATCACTTGTATGCCCGTTTTAACAAGATCTCAAAAAAAAAACTCAAAGAGAAAGAAACTGAAACCCAAACCATCATGCTTGAAGCTGAAGAAAATACCTTTCATAGATTCCATCAACTTGGAAATGATGAAATCACTGATGAATACATTTAACAAGCTCAATAAGATCCAAAATTCTAAAAATTCATGGAAAATATTTTAGAAAAAGATGGAGAAAAGTATTTTCTGATATTGACCAACCAAGGTGTGAAACTTCTCACTGATTTTGATGTCAACCAACTAAAAGGAGCTCAAAAGAGGACAAAGTTTGATTCATGAAACACTAATCCAATGAATGCTTTGACCCAACAAATGAAAAACCTACAACAACAAATTCAAGACATGCAAAGAGGAACCACAAAAACATATTTTTTGTAAGACATCTACCATTACCCTTTTGATAGAATTATAAATATGATACCATTTCCACCAAACTTTGATCTTCAAAAATATGATAAATATAATGGAATATCTTATCATATAGATCACGTAAGAGAATTTTACACCATGAGCTTGGAGTTTTCACATGAAGAGACCTATTTGATGAGATTGTTTCCATGAAGTTTGGGTGGGCATTGCTTGAAATGGTTCTCAAAACTCCCACCCGGTATTAGATCCTTTGAAGAGCTGGTAAATAAATTCATCACCCAATATTCCTACAATATTAAACACAAAATAACCATGAAGGATCTTTGCAACAAAAAAAAAAGAAAGGATGAATCATTCCTCATATTTTTACAAAGATGGACAAGATTATTTGCTAGATATCCTCGTCCTATACTTGAAAAAGAAAAGATGGAAATATTCATTGATAATCTAAATGATGAGATGATCTATAGAATCGAATTGCAAGGCCCACCCAAATTTGGAAAGAGGATTGAAAATGGAATCAAAATCGAAGAAGCCTTGGTTAAAAGAGGAGTCTTAAAAATATACAATGAAGGAAATAACTCAACAAACTCCTCCAATGATTATAATAGTAACGAGAAACCCAAATTCTGGAAAAGAAATAAGAATGTTGGTAATGATGGTGTAGTTGAAACACAATGCAAAACCAATCTTCAATATATCATGAATTACACCCAAGACCAATAAAAATAATAATCAAAACACCAATCAAAACAACAATAAAAAAAATACTGAATCTAAACCACCACCATATTGAACACCATCAAATCGCAAAAAAATCATACCTTTGGGACAATCACTTGAATTAGCATTAAAAGAGCTTCTTGTAGCCAAAATCATAATATTACCAGAGGCATGAGATTTGGAACCATAAGTTAAACCATCATGTTGGAATGATGCACATTATTGTGATATTCATAGAAACAAAGGTCATAAAACAAACGATTGCATGCAACTTAAACATTTTTGTGCAAGACTTGATAGATAGAAAGGAAATATTGATTGAAGAACCTCAAAAAAATGTTGATCATGGAGCATTCAAAAACCCTTTACCAAACTACAAAAAAGGGGAATCCTCTTCAACAAACACTAAAGGGAAAAATGTGAATTATGTCTATGATACTACCATTCTTAACATTTATGTAGTTGATAATCAAAGTAAAGTCATCAAAATCAAGGATAAACATAACAACCTACCAGTACCAACTAATTTGGAAGTTTTTCAATTCCAAGCCATGGTGGGACATTTTATTGCACCCCATTGTCTATCATTCTCAAAATAAGATGATGCATCCCTCACTCATCCACACAATTCTCCACTTCATGTACTAAGGTTTTAATCTATAAACATCTAGTCAAATGTGTTTTAATAGATGGAGGATCTAGTCTAAATATCTATACTTTAAAGCTTATCCAGGCATTGGGATATTCAAAAAGTGTAATAGATTCTAGTAAAAATATTACAATTAAGGAATATGATGAAGAGGAATGCTCATCTAAAGGATCGGTTACTCTACCAATTAGAGTTGGCCCTATGGTGAAGGATGTGGTTTGCCAAGTCCTTGATCTCCCCTTGACCTATAATATCCTCCTTGGAGGACCTTGGATCCATGAAATTCAAGCAGTATCCTCTACATACCATCAGTGTATTAAATTCCCACAAAATAGAGTTGAAACCACAATATAGGGAGATCCTAATGCTTTCATGTATGGCCATAATCTAAGCCATAAAGCTGAAATCCCAATCTCTTGCAATCATGAAGCACCTTCTTCTCAAACATATGTTGATCTTGAATCCTTAAAAGCATTCACTTTAGTTATTGCACTATCAAACCCCAAGGTTCCAATCCATGATCTAGGATGTGGAAAATAGCATTTGGATAAGTTGATAGTAAGAGACATGACTACTGTCATCGAGAAGGGACAAAATTCCAACAATGATGTCAAGATAGCTACAAGAGGAATGCAAAAAGATGACTATGCTTGGATTGAAACATCCTAATGATACACCTTCCTTTTCCACATCTACTTCCACTCAAGCTTTTCATATCTATGGTAACCCCCTATTTGACTAGGACATCTATGATAAACCACTCTTTGATCATGATCCTACTAAGGATATCAAACCATCATCCTTCCATCCCACCATCCCTAGGCTAGGATATAAATCTCCTATTATTACCTCTACTAAGCCATCTTTCCAAGTCACTAAGAATGTGAAAGATTCCTTTGATGTTAACAGTACCGAAAAGGATAGTATCAAAGACTCTGTTGATGGCATCACCACTTCCACTCATTCACTATATATTCCTCTCACTTCACCTACTTCATCCGTCTCACCCATGTCCATCCACCTTGTAGACACAAATCAACAAGTATCACCTAATGAAAATATAAAGGAAGAAATTCATGAATCAAAGGTAAGAGTTCCCTTTTCAAATGGAGATCCAAAATCAAAAGAAAGCATTCAAAGAAAGGAAGATCAAGAAAATTTCCATAGCCAAAATAAAAATCTATTGGACAAATCAAAAAAAAATAAAATCTAGGAAAGTCCCTTAGCAAAAATAAAAAGCTATTGGAAAAATTAAAAATAAAAAAAGATCTAGACAAGTCCCCTAACCAAAATAAAAAGCTATCAGACAAGTCAAAAATAAAATTCAAAAGTGAAAGTAAGCAAAAGTTGATCTCCAAATATGCCTCTCCCTCAAATATCACTAGGGGCATCCATCAAAGAAGAAAATCAAAGAAAGAACTTGTTGATCTAAGGTCTCCATCCATGTCACCCTCACTCATACCACATATTCCATTTCACCCATCCATGTTCACATAGATGTCATATCATTAAACCTTTATTACTGATGTCTTTCAATGTGTCTTAGATGACAACACCTTCACATACTATAACTCATCGATTGCCCAAGCTCCTTTCCATTTGAAGCCTGATGGCCCATGTAGTGTCCACATTAGGAATCCTACCATAGCCTTTTATTGTTACATCTATCATCCTTCCTACGTGCCACTCATACTAGTCATTCTAAACGGGTCCTTTCATCCAACATGGTCATTCACATAGGATTGAGGCATCATCAAGATAGTTTATGGATCTAGAGCATATCAGTTATCTACACTTGAAGGGAACCTATTTGAGGAACCTATCAACAACCTTCATCTCAAGAAGTTGTATACTTGACTCATCTAGTGCATGGTCAAAAATTTTAAAAATCCAAAAAAAGAAAAAAGGAGCAAACCCAAAAAAAGTAAAAAAAATCCAAGAAAAAAGAAAAAAAGAGAAAATACAAAAAAAAGTTAAAATTAAAAAATGTTTCCTTGATGAAAACCTGGAAAACATGCGTCATGGTGACAACAAAAAAATTATTAAATCTAAAAAAGTGCAAAAAAAAAAAGTAGTGAAAACTTGGCAATAGGTGCTATTTGTGATAGATTAGCTTCTTCCATCTATTTTCACGTGTGTCGATCATCCGATTTTGCTATCATTATGCCTTATCATTGATGAACCTCATGTACATGTGTGTGCATCACAGTCTTGTCTCACCTTGGCTTGGTTATCATTGTATATCCACAATAAATGGTTGATTTCTCACTGGGGACAAAATCCTGAACTCATTGGGGGCAATCTACTTTGAGCTAAAAACAATAGACAGGAAAACAGTTAGATGTGGAAAACACAAAAATCACAATAACAACTCAACATTGAACATCGATCAAAACTTTTAAAAAATCAACCTTCCAAATCAACAACAAGATCAGTCAAAAAAAACCTAAATGGATGATACTCTTTTGAATCATGGTTTAATCACTTTGGCATGAATGTTCAACTATTATATTTTTATTTTTGTTATCATTTCTCTAGAGTAACTCAAGGACTTCATGGACTAGAGAAGCTAGAAAGGAGTGTGACATTTTGTTGTCTGCTATTTGAGAGTTATTCATTACTACTGTGGAAATTGTTGTGGGACATGCTCTACAAAGTATCATTGATGACATTTTGAATTTGCATACAAAAATGATTAACTCTTGTCTATTTTATGCAATCAATACTCAAGTCATCTCGGTTCAATCATGCCAAGATGCTTGTATTACCTTGCAATATCAAAAATCTATGGAAGTTGTACTCAGGCCATCATGGTCTAAATTATACCATCGATGTTTGTACTAAATTTTAACATATTAAAGGCTCAATGATGATACCAAGCACAAAAAATCGACTAGAAAAATGAAAACATTGCATACTTAGCTTTGCATGATTAAGATAGATTTCATCCATATTAGTTTTACAACTACATTATAGATTTTTCCAAGGCTGGAAAATTTCAAAATTATTTTATCTCTCATCAATGGATTGTGTACATTTGACATTAACAAAAACACAATCATTTGCATATAGTTGCATAAGCATTATCATCATCCATCCATACATTAGATCATATATTTGCATTAGAAAAATACAAAAAAATAAGGTGCATCACATGTCATTTGCAGAATAAAATACATCTCATATAACATAAGGAATCAACCATTTAAAGCATAATGAAATCATAATACATGCACAATCATTTCATTAATGCATCCATACATAATCATGGCATAATCATAAAAACATTACATAGCATATAGAACAAAAATTAAATGTATCCATCATAAGAATCCATCATAAAAGCATGTAGACAACATATAGATCGGTAATATTGGCTTCATCTTGTATATAATCTCAAAATAAATGCCAAGTGTAAAATCATATCATAAAATATGAAGAGATACATCATCAAAGTGGCAGAATAATCATCATGTCTCTCACCAAATCAAAGTATACATCAAGTCTCAATACATCATAGTGTCAGTGAATCAAAGGTGAACATCAAAGCTATGTGTTGCTCCTCCTAGACAATGTTGGCCTCACTGAGCCTCTTGTTGCACCACCCGATGGACTTGCACCTGGATCCCTAGGAGGTGGCCCTGTGACACCCTTGGTCATCATTCGTGAATGACCTTGACCCAATCTGGCACTAACCAATTGAGTATAGCTAGGGGCACGCCACTCTGGAGGAACTGCCTCATAATATCATAGCCAATAATAGTCAACCTCTCTACTTGAATGTCAAACCTCCCTCAACATGTCCCCTTTGGTGGTCCCATCAACAACTCATTGTAATCTCTTTCCCAAGGCCTCTGCATGCTCGCATCTCTGTCTAGCTTTATCTCTCTCTATTGTCAGAGAGGTGATCTATGCCTATGTCTGAGCCTATACCTATACCTGAGCCTATGCCTATGTCTGTGTCTATGCATGTATCTATGCCATTTCCTATTCCAGCTATCCTTGTAAAGTCTACACCTATTCTTTTAAAGTAGCTATCTGAGCCTGCTACTAATGGGAGGGAAAATGAATCTAAATCTACTATGGTCCTGCAAACACTATGGATCTCCTCCTCTGAGCCACTCTCACATCCAATACTAGCCCACCACCTCCACCTCCATCTCCACCAACTCCATCCACTCCATCTCCAGCATCGCTTCCATCATTACCATCTCCCTCATCCTCATCTCCATCTCCCCCATCTCTCCTCCATCTAGGTGCATGTGGTGCTTCCCTCTCATCATCATCCATGGCTAGTAATGGCTCCTCTAGACTATATATCCTTGAGAAGGGATGTGTGAAGAAATATTGGGCATAATCATTTGTTATCAGTGCATCTACGATCTCTGGATGGTAATCCCATATCTATGCATGTAATCTAGAGGACTCCTGACAAGTCACATCATAGGATAAGGTGGGTCCCCACTCTAGAATATCCTGTCGCCTCCACACATCCAAAGCAGATCCCTGGGGCATAACCTGAGCTCGACCATACTTTTGAAGCATCCTCATAACTAGGAATCTCTCAATCACATATGGTGTCTGACCTATCAAGTATCTGGAAGAGAAAATATATGACATCTCAATATCATCCTCTGGCTAATCCTCACACTCCATATATGACCTCCATGTGATAGTCTCCAAATCATCCAAAACTCACCACTAGTAGTCTAATTTTTCTAGCTTATGTCAGACAACTGGACCTGTATATCCAAAGGCATGTGATCTACCAACTGGATGATCCCTATCCACCATTGGTCGAGTGACAGCTATGTGATCTCACACCCAAATCTATAATAGTGTAACCCCAACAGATAAACTAGTCACTCCAAGATAAACAACATAATGTAAATCATGATACAAATAAGCCAACAATGCAAGATCCCCAGGAATATCTCACCCCCTATGTAATCATGCTATCTAATATCTGGCCCTAGCTGACTGAGAGTACCTTTGACCTATGATCAGGACATAGAAAACCTCCAATGAATCCAACTAGAACACATGGTAATGGCTGATATAAAGCAACCTTCTCCCACTATGGAATCTCATATTTGCTAATCTCGCGTCATCATGGAAAATCGTCTGTAGTGCATTAGTACCTTCCTGATCTGTGTGGTTATAAACCACTAGCTCACCACCAATAGGAATCCCCAAGATATGATACATAACCTATGGTGTAACTGTCATCTGACCTGTGGTTAAATGAAATGTGTTGTGGTCACTATGCCACCTCTCAGCTAGAGTATTCAAAACTCCCCTATTGATCCTATTCTAGGGCATATCAATCAAAGAAGTCAACCCACATCACCCAATCAAATCTAAATCAGCCTGCAATAGTTGTGGAATCATGTCCTAGGTCTTTGAGAAGCGCTCCTAAGACTGAAGAAAACTAAAATACTCTTATAATCATAACATATCACAAATCAACATCTTATCAAGCAACCTATCAATCAATTTAATCAGCTCTAATGAGATTTCAATCAAATCTCGACGAGTGTCTATCATTGACCCTCACCTATCATGAGGTCAATCATCATATATCCTATCATTGATTCTCACCTATCATGAGATCAATCAATCAACATCATCAAACATCATGAAAACATCGGCTGACATGATCATCAACCATCAAAATTCATCAACTCTAGTGTCAATGCACTGGAACAATGCATCTAATCACTAAAAAAATGGATGTGCCATAATAGTCTATCTATGCACTAAAATTCCATACGTGTTACAACATTTAATATATGTGCTATTTCATAACCTAAATGCGTTGAAACATTATATGTTCCAAAACATATCATGAATGTGCTATTTTGTGATCTTTATGCTCTAAAATGCCAAATGTGCTAAAATATTATATGGATGCACTGAAAGCTTCATGTATTCACTAAAACTTTTGATGTGTTAAATCATTAACTCTATGCGCTAAAAAATTCAATCAATGCGCTAAATGACTTGATGTGCTAAAATAGGAACCCAATGCGCTAAAGTGGAGCTCATATGCATTAAAACAAAACAAAAAAAAATTAAAAACATCAAAAATGTAGGAAAACACAGTTCAAATTTCAACAAGAGGTTTCTCAAGGTACGTACTAGAGGTCCATATGTGATTGGGTGGTTGTGACATCAAACTCGCTCGAATTGGTGGGTTTGAAACAGGATCACCATTTTCCTCCAGTGCTCACTCAACTCAATGTCCAAAATGCAAATGAATCAAACGAGCTCCTTTTCACATCTTTTTGCCTTTTTAAGGGGTAATTAAGTGAGATTTAAGTGGGATTGTTTTATTTTTTTTAAACTAGGGCATCAATTAATCAAATGGCAGGATCAATATTATTCATTGGGAGATAAATCGTTTCAACAACATACAATTTGAAAATCATCATAAAATCATCATAAAATCATCAAAAATTTCAAAAATTCTAAAAATTCACTTGAAAATTAGTGTCTGCGACATGTCAATGTTTTTTTTTTATCAACACTATCGAATTTTTTTCTTTGAAGCAACGTGTGACAAACACATCACTTCAAAGAGGGGAAAAATGTATACACTTAAAATTGGTCTAGAGAAAATTAATTAAATACAGGTTATTTAATTAATGATCTTTAATTCTTCTACTTATAAATAAATTGACAAGATTTATTTATATAGTTGACTTTCTTTAAATTCTTCTTATTCTAAATCACTTTCTTCATGTTTTAATTAAATAATCAACTTTAATTAGTTTTTTTTAATTTAATTAACTCCCCTTTATAAATTTGAATTTATTCACATTTCTACTAACTTCTTATCTTCCACCTCATCATGTGTCTCATGAAATTAAATATTTTCAATATTTAATTATCATTTATCTTCAACAAATTCTAAGAAATTTTGAGACACTTGGCTTTCTCCTCCATTTGATTCTCCTCCACACTTGGAAATTTTTTCTAGTAAAGGGAACACTCTCCTTGATTCTCTCCAACCTCTTCACTCTCAATTGTCCATCTCTCTAGATTGAATCTAGACCTTTTAATCTTGCCACATAGGCTAATGCCTTGGAGAAATCTATAAATATAGCCTCATTTACAACATTTCATATAGAGAGCTTAGCATAAGTACATTTTGAAGAAATTTCATTGGAATTTTTATCTTAGCATCATCTTAGTATTGAACATTTTAGCATTTGCAGATTAGTATCATTTAGTTCAATCAATCATGGCTTTAGCACTACCTGCATCTTAATTTTCTGTATTTGCATCATAAAATTTCCATTATCATATTTATCATAGCATTGTCATAATATTTACAAAATCATCTATAGCATATCATCTAGCAATCAATCATGTAAAAAGGTTTATTTCATTTCTAGCATCTCATTCTTTAGGTTGTCATTTGACAAGTCATGTGCATACAAACAATCTGAGAGTCGCATAATGACTTGAAAATCCTTGGAGATAGAGGACAATGGGATGACATTAGATAGTTTGTTTGTTTCAACTCGATTAGATTGTTATTTGAATTATCTAATATAATATTTCATTGATTTTTTTGTATTATTTACTTTTGTATTCACATACTTTATACACACAATACTTATCCTTCACATGACATGTAAACATCAGGTTATCCAAACATATTGAAAACACCAATGAAATTTGAAGTATACGCTTCCACAACAAGAAGATAACATGTGGACCAAAAAACATGTTTCACCATACACTAGAACTCATCTTAGATTCCAGGTATGTGCAAGATCATCATGGAAAAAATAGGTCCTTAAGTGGCAAAAAATTCAAAAAAATTAGAGTTAGGCAACTTGACGTAAAAATTTGAATAAGTTATCTATATTATTTCAAAAATATGTAAGAATAGAATCTATAGAAAATTGAATGTAGTTTCTAAACTACTAGGTTTATTTAAAAAGAAAAAAATATTTGGTGAAAATTTGAACTTTCAATGCAGTAGTACTTAAATTTTAGGGAAAAAATAAGAAGTAGGTGTCTGTCTGACCACCCTAACCACAACAAAATGATAATATTTTTTTATAAGATTTTAGATATAAGTATAGGACTCATGTCTTGATGTGATCCATATTTTTTTATAATTTTTTTTCAAGTAAATAATTATTTATGATTTTTTTATTACATTTTTTTTAAAATAAAAAAAATTGTATGTCTAACCACCTTAACTTGGTCAAAACTTAATGGATTTTTTTTTTTTTAATCATGTAGTATGTGAAGCATAGAATGTGACACATGTTTCAGATTCAAAATATGTGATAACATTTGAATGTTATAGATTTTTTTCAATCATCCTATCAATCAAGACTTTAGTCGTAATTCAAATAGAAAATGAATAATAATTATTTATTAAATTCAAAGTATAGCATGATTTATATTGGTGGAAATTTGAGAATATCCTTTAAAAACCCTTTTTGTTTCATCAATTTTTGGTAAAAAAAGTCATCAGCCACATACTCTACACATACCCATTATATCGCCAGTTTTTTTCCCAACATGATCTTGCACATACTCTTCCTTCAAATTCATTTCTAGTTACTACAACAACCTTCATACACATAACACTTTCCATCAGTCCATTCGAACTATACAAAAACACTCAGTAACTCTGAAGCAAGTCTTTTGGAGCAACAGACCATGAACACCTTTGATAGAATACAAATAACACCATTACAAGCCTTCTTCTTGATCCGCAAGACCTGAACCAAACTAGTGGAGGATTATGGAGTAGGTACATTTCTCCTAGTCCATAAACAAACAACTCTACTAGACCAGTTCACACATTGGTTAACACAACTTTCACTCTTCATCAAACTGGAAGCTATAATCCAAGATATATCACCCAAGGATTCCCATAAACAACACTTTAGATCTGCACAAGCATGGGATCAACACACAAGAAATGTCGAGCACATACCGGCACACATTTTGAACACACACACTACTCTATCTTTACTATTTATTAATTTTCTCAAAAGCACTTGGTAACTCATCATACCAGTACACCTGTAACACCATAACTATAGTTCCATGTATTCACAACATCTCAACATTATCTCAACTATACATGCACCACCTAGAATCACTTGATCCAATTCCCTTCTCTGCAACAAGTTCCTATACTACATTGACATCAATGACAATATTAATGACAACACCACCATACTCATTCAAACTTGCAAAAATCTCCCCCTTTGTTATTGATGGAAAAAATCGAATCTCTCTCCCCCTTTCACATCAATGGGAAAGAAAAGAAAAAATTACATCATTCTGATCACTCCCCCTTAGGAGTGCACCCATGAAAATACACATCTCATACTACAAAAATGATAAGTACTTCCTACTCCCCTTGAGGAGTAGACCCTAGTCATCAGTCTAGACAAATGATGAATTTGTAGATCCACTGGACTGATGTACCTCTATGTGAACCTAGTTTAAAGAAGGAGGGGCAGTCACCCCCAACTTCTCCCAGAGATAATCAAAATTATCCTTCAGAAGAGCCTTAGTAAATATATCATCAATCTGATCCTTTGCAGGAACATATTCAAGCTTGACTTCATTCTCCAATACCTTCTCTATTAAGAAATGATATTTGATAGATATATTCTTTGTCCTTGAATTCATTACTGAATTCTTTGAAATATTTATTACACTTGTATTATCATATAGAAGATAGGGATAGGCTCACCACACATCACTCCTATATCCTTCAATGTTTGCTTCATCCATAGTACCAATGTGAAACAAGATGTTGATGCTATGTACTCAACCTCCGCAGTGGATAAAGAAACTAAATCATGTTTCTTGCTTAGCCATGAAACCAACCTACATCCAAGAAATAATGCACCACCACTTGTACTCTTTCAGTCATCTACACAACCAACCCAAGTTGCATTAGTGTAAGCACTGAAAGTGAAATAAATATCCTTAGGATACCATAAACCAAAATCTAGAGTCCCTTTTAGATATTTGAATATCCTTTTCAGATTTGTAACATGTGTTTCTTTTGGTTCTTCTTGAAATTTGGCAACCAAACATATTGCATACATGATATCCAATCTAGTAGTAGTAAGATATAATAGCCCACCAATCATAGATTTGTACATGCTCTAATCAACTTTAGGAGATTCATCATCCTTAGTTTTCACCCAGTCACCATAGGGGTATAGACTGGTTTGGAGTCATCCATTCCAAACTTCTTCAATAGTTCTTTAACATACTTTGATTGTGAAATGAAAATTCCCTTATTTGTTTGATTCACTTGAAGTCCAAGAAAGAAATTCAACTCACCAATCATAGACATTTCAAACTCTTTTTTCATCTCCTCTGCAAATATCTTGCACATACCCTCATTTCCTCCAAAGCTAATATCATCAACATACACAACCACTATCGACTTTTTTTTCCTTTAACCTTGAAATAGAGATTACTGTCTACAGAGCCTTTGTTGAACCTTTGGTGTGTCAAATACCTATCCAACATTGGATACCATGCTCTTTGAGCCTGTTTAAGTACATACAATACCTTTTCAACTTACAGACCATGTCCAGTTGATCTGATAACTAAAATACCTCCAGCTGTGTAGACCTCTTCTTCCAATTCTCCATTTAGGAATGCAAACTTAACATCCATCTGCTATACCTTGAAATATTTATGAGCATAAAATTCCCAAAACATCTTAATAGCCTCCATTCTTGCCACTAGGGAAAATGTCTCCTCAAAGTCTATTCCTTCAACATGTGAATAACCTTTGCACACAAGCCTTGATTTGTTTCTTACTACTTCACAATTCTAATTTAGCTTACTCTTCAATACCCACTTTGTACCAATTATGTTCTTGTTTACTAGTCTAGGAACCAATTCCCATGTCTAATTTTTCCCTATCTGTTGTAACTCCTCTTTCATTGTTCTAACCCAATTTTCATCTTTTCATGATTCACACACTATTTTAGGTTCTATATTGGAAAGTAAACACAAATTTACCTCAGCTACTACCACTTTGCTTCTTGTCTTTACACCTTAGCTTTTGTCTCAACTTATCTGTTCTTCTAGATGATTTTTTTGTACATATTTTGGAGTCTTAGGAGTAGGTTCTTGAGCTTCTTCTTCCTCAATATGTTATTATTCTTCCTTATCCTTCTCTTTGTCTTGTTCATAGATAGGTTCATCTAGTTCAACTTGAACCAAATATTTTTTTATGGTTTAGGATGGTATGACTCTCTTGTTCAATTAATGTTTTTCACCTAAAGGAGAGAGATAGATCCTACATAAAATCTAAGTGGTTCACTCAAACTAATGAAAGTACAATGAAATTATTCCTAAATGAAATGATCTAAGTACAATGGAATAAGGAAATAGGTTGATTATTTATGAAAAACCTAACAAATGTGAAGTGTTTAAAAACATAGTGTGATATGAAGAAATTAACTAGAAACATGCATAAATAAAAAAAACTTAATGGAATTGAATGGAGTGCACTTGGAGGAAGAATGTTCATGCTGGAAGGTTCTATAATGTTTCCAAAATCACTGTTCATGACCACTGGGACTCATTCGCCACTGATGGAAAATTAGTTTAGGTTCTGGTAAATTCTACGAAAAATAGGTTTCAGAGTGTTGGGAATTGAAATCTACAGAAAACACATTTTTCTAGCCTGGAAGTCAAAATTATTTGCCACTAGTGGTGAATCAGTCAACCTATAGAAATCTACAAATTCTAAAGTCAACTTTCTGGGTCCAGATCTGCACTTGTCTTCTTGTCAATTTGATAGACCTGAAACTACAAAAATCCATGTTGAATGTTGTCTCCAAGCTTCAATTAGGACTTTGTTGACTTGAATAAATTTTATGACCTATTTACCACTTTTCACACTTATCTCTTTGAAAAATCCACCTACAAGACCTGCAAACACACATGGAAAGAGGGGGGAAATGGTTAAGGGTTAGAGTATAGGGATTTTCCTTGGTCAAATCCCACTTTGGTAATCAAACCCTTGATAAAGAAATCAAATGAAATAATCAAGGAATGATGAACAAATAACATGCAAGTGTCATAAACTCACCAAACCCTTATTTTTAAAGTCTGAAGATATGTCAATGGCTACTCCAAGATGCTTTATAATTGCTTGATTGAATCATTAAGGATGCTAGAATACTTGAATACTATGATGGATAGAATGCATGAATGAATGGGAGTTGAAATTGATAGAAAAACACTTATTTATACACAATTATGCCCTAATTTCTTGAAAATACATCGCGGGCTGACCTAAGGTCTTAATGAACAAACACCCAAAAGAAATTTGAACTTATTTTGAATTTTTTGGCAAGAGAGACTCATTTTCCACCCATGGTGAATGGATCCCACTTAAGGCATGCAGGTGGGTGTCGGGGGTTAAGTTGTCTTTAATGTTGTTTGTCAAGTTTTATTCAAAATAACACTTAATTAAGGCATGCAAGTGCATATAGGGGCCAAATAAGGCATAGGAAAGGTGTATTTGGTGATGACAAGCCTAGGAAAGCATGAAAGTTTTTTACAATACTTTACAACAATTCAAAATAAGACTTGGTAAGGGATAAAAAGGGAATATTTAGATGAATTATAAGAAGAAGAGGTTAGAAAAGTGTAGAAATGTGTTACAACACTTCACAACACCTTCATGAGACATCACAAAGTCTTAATAATTCAAATATTCAAGATCTAATGTGAATGTATAAGTCACATTACAACATTAAATCTAAGTAGAATAATCCAAGCATCATAGGAAAAAGACCTAAATGATCATGAAAATGTCAAAAGATCCATTTTTCTATGGTACATTTAGCCCCCAGTTTAGTGAGAGAATGAACTTGCTTCAAACTCACACTAAAGTAGCCATACATATCAAGGGGGATCAAAACGCACTTATGTTAGCAAGATGAGATAACAATGATCAAGAGAGATGACCAAGCCCCTAGGATGGAGATCCCATGGAAAACTAAACATAAGAACAAAGGAACATACATGTGAAAGAGAAAAAGAAAAGGGAGAATTAGATCAAGCTTCGATCATTTTTCTAGCTAGTTGTGGATCAAATTTAGGTTGTTTTTCTAAAAAATAAAATACATACTCACTCTGGGGTGATGGAACTTATGGTTGTTTGTTGGGTGAGAAACATATGCTTGGCTGGTATGCACTCAAAAACACACAGGTGGCTACGAGGAAAGTCATGCCTCAGAGTGGGCTTCCTACTCAACCATATCAAAGTTATACCTCCTAATAACTTTAATAAAGTTCCATAAAGGAAAATGTTGGTTTGTGCTTCATGAGACAAGAAAAGCTTTATATGCTTAAAACTGATGAACAAATAGGATGGCAACACAGGCATGCAAGTTGTGTTATGCAAGGTGGCCATATAACAAATGAAAAATGAAAAAATGTAAAATGAAAAAGAAATGTTCAAACCAATCTTGTTTAGTTCATGAAAGGTCTATTACTTAGGGAACATTGTGTCCAATGTCTCCAAGAGAGGACCAATCAAAGAATATAATATTCATAACTTAGGGGCTATAGTGCATTGCATCAGGCCACCAAGAGGAATGTAATATTCTAAGATAGATCACACTTATGAAGGAAAGAACACCCAATGTCATCCACAAAGCAACAAACACATCGAATGGAGTAACAATGTTGCACTAAGAACCAAAAAAATTGCAAAATGAATAATTCCATTGTATGCCCTAACTTTAAAGAAATTGCTACACACTATTCTATGAGCAATTACTTTAAAGTAGAAAACAAAAAATGAGAGCCAACTTGGAAAGACCTTATGCCAAGTCATGTGTTTCTAAGTAAGGTTGCATCATGCAAAGGAAAAGGAACAAAAGGAAATGAAGGAAGAGGAGTTCCCCCAAAAGGAACACACCAAACACATAAGGGATATATGGATTTGGGGTCAGTATGTTCATTGCTACAATGTTTTTGTGAAAGGGCTCAAAATTGTCATTATTCCCCAAATACACATAGAACTGGAAGAATGAAACAAAGAGAGTGAAAACAAAAAAAAAAAGGAAAGTCTGTTTTGGGTCAATATGGAAGAGAAATTATGATCTCAACACTTTACATTGTCTCCAAAAGGAAAGCACAAGTAGAAAAAAAATGAAAATTAAAATGAAAAGGAAAAGCTTTTGGGTCAACATGAAGGACAAATTTCGGTCTCAATGTCTTGTGTCATCCCCAAAAGGAAAACACACGAAAAGACAAAAAATAAGGGACCTTTTCCGTCAACATGGAGGAGACATAGGGCATCTAAACGCTTTGCATCATCCCCAAAAGGAAAAAATAACACAAAATAAAGAGCAATGTATGACATATAGAATAATATAGGTACAAATAGAGGAAGTGTACAAAGAGAGAGAAGATTAAACACACATTACAGGGGGAAAAATTACACACATAAAAGAAAAAGAAAAGAAAATGAAAAAGACTAGTAAGGGCAATTCCACTCAACCATCATGCAATTCATCCACCTCCCAATCTCAATTGGGATAAGTGGAAGATGAATAACATAGCTAAGGGACAATGAAAAATGCATTACTAGGGCAAGGCTAACAACTACTTGCCCCCACTAAGTATAAGGGAAGAATGAGCCAAGATAGGTGATGAGAAAGATCATGCAATAGTGAGAATGGAAAGTTCTAAAACTATTGCATGATGCAACTTGTTTGGTAATGTTTATGGGATGATACCTAGGATAACAGTTGGTGTCATTGAAGTGGTACTTTCTTAGTATACCCTTCAATGTCTAACACTCATTAGTTTGGTGTCCAAGAACATGATGGTATTCACAATAAGGTATATTTGAATCTTTAGGATGAATGACAAACCTATTCATAGGTGGTAATAGGATAAGACCTCTATTTAAAACCATTTGGAGTTTCCTTTCACATTCAAGTGGTGGATGGAGAGGAAAATTTATTTTTTTCAATTTGTAAGGTCATTTGCATTTACTAGATTCAACTTTTTCATGGATTTATGGAGGAAGAGGACCCATGGGAATCCTAGTATCCTTGTCATTAGAATCTTGATAAGGTTGTTCATGTGGAAGGAGGACATTCAAGTCAAGAGGGGAATCAAAGATCATTGTGCCATCATTTTGAAGTCTCCAATATTTAAAAGGAGGCTTGTTGTCATGAGGAGAATCTTGATATCCTAACCCTGTTGTGTTCTCATCTCTTGGTGCTTGTTCTATAAGTTGATGAATGTCATGTCCAGTTGTTGTGTCACATCCTTGTTTGCTTAAAATGGTAAACCTTTTCCATAATTTTCTTCAATTTTGATGGTTGTGTTTGTAACTTTATTATCATAGAATGGATGAGGAGTTAGTTGTGTAGAAGAACTAGGTCCACCTGTTGGATGGAACTTAGGTCCTTCATTTATTTCAGGATTTAGGTATCCAAATGTATCAGGAGGTGCAATAGTAGGAATGCTTGAATGTCGCATGCACATGGGTAAAAGGTTGCATTGGCTTCAAGGTTTTCGAGGAATTCATTTAAGAACTTATTCATACTAGCATAATCTTCTCAAATGATGTCTACATCTCGAGAAGGACAATCATGAGGAGTTGAAGGAGCATGAGGAAGCTCAAGGTCATTAGGATCATAGCCAAACACATAGTTTGACATGTCAACTAGGGATTTTAATGACATCCAAAACTTATTAAAGCAAAAAGCCATTAGGTATGTGTAGGATCATCATGGAAAAAATAGGCCCTTAAGTGGCAATGAAAATTTAGAAAAATTAGAGTTAGGAAACTTGACGTAAAAATTTGAATAAGTTATCTATATTATTTCAAAAATATGTAAGAATAGAATATGTAGAAAAATGAATGTAGTTTCAAAACTACTAGGTTTATTTTAAAAAAAACCATTTGATGAAAATTTGAAATTTCAATGCAGTAGAACTTAAATTTCAGGGAAAAATTAAGAAGTAGGTGTTCATCTAATCACACTAACCATAATAAAATGATAATATTTTCTTATAAGATTTTAGATATAAATAGAGGACTCATGTCTCGATGTGATGCATTTTTTTTTGTAATTTTTTTCCATGTAAGTAATTATAGAATGCGGTGCATGTTTTGGATTTAAAAAATGTGATAACGTTTGAAATCTATAGATGTTTTTCAATCAACCTATCAATCAGGAATTTAGTTGTAGTTCAAATAGAAAATGAATAATAATTATTTATTAAATTCAAAGTAAAGCATATGTAATTTATACTAGTGCAAAGCTTAAAATCTCCTTAAAAAACCCTTTTCATTTCATCAATTTTGGGTAAAAAAATTTGTCAGCCACATACCCATCATATCGCACCACTTTTTGGCCCATCATGATCCTCTACATACCCCATTATGACAATGAGTGAAAGTAAACTACTATGCAAGAAAGAGAATAAAAGAAAAAATCTAGAAAGTATGACAAAATGTAATAGCAAAAAACTATAATTGAGAAAATGCCCAGAAAATGCCAAAAAATATAGTTCAGAATGTGCAACTGGGCTGACTCACCCAAGGTGGCGAATGAGTCCAGGGTTGGAATTTTTTTATGCTTTTTTAGAAAATTTAAAATGATTTTTTATGCTTTTTTGATGCAAAACTAGGATGCAAATGCAGAATTTTAGTATTTTTAATATTTTGAAATGCAAAAATGAAATCTATATGAGATACTCACTAATGCAATGTTGGAAACTCTAGGATGCAAAAATAATGCAAAAGCTAATGCGATGAGTCTTAAAATGTAAATGTGGATGCAAATCAGAAAGATAATGTTCAATATGAAATTTCACTAAAATGAACAAAAGATTTTTGTGGTTTAGGATGTTATGACTCTCTTGCTCAATTAGGCTTTTTCACCTAAAGGAGAGAGATAGATCCTACACAAAATCTAAGTGGTTCACTCAAAATAATGCAAGTAAAATGAAATTATGTCTAAATGCAATGATCTAAGTGTAATGGACTAGGAAAATACACTGATTATTTATGCAAAACCTAAGAAATGTGAAGTGTTTGAAAACATAGTGTGATATGTAGAAATGAACTAGAAACATGCACAAATGAAAAAAAAACTTAATAAAATTGAATGGAGTACACCTGGAGGAAAAATTTTGATGCTGGAAGTTTCTAGAGTGTTTTAGAAATCACTGTTGATGACCACTGGGACTCATTCACCACTGATGGTGAATCAGTCCAGGTTCTAGTAACTTCTACTGAAACAGGTTTCAGACTATCGGGAACTAAAATCTGAAGAAAAAACCTTTTTTAGCCTGGCAGTGGGACTCATTCACCACTGATGGTGAATCAATCCATGTACAAAAATCTACAAATTCTAAAGTCAACTCTATGGGTCCAGATCTGCACCTGTCTTCTTGTCGGGTTGACAGAGCTGAAACTGCAGAAAATGGGCTAAATGTTATCTCCAAGCTTGAATTAGGTATTTGTTGACTTGAATAGCTTTGATGACTTATTGACCACTTTTCAACACCTATCTCTTTGAAAAATCTGCCTACGAGACCTAGAAACACACATGCAAAGAGGGGGGAAATGGTTAAGGGTTAGAGTATAGGGATTTTCCTTGGTCAAATCCCACTTTGGTAATCAAACCCTTGATAAAGAAATGAAATGAAATAAGCAAGGAATGATGAACAAATAACATGCAAGTGTTATAAACTCACCAACCCTTCTTGTTAAAGTCTGAAGATATGTCAATGGATGCTCCAAGATGCTTGATAATTGCTTGATTGAATCATTAAGGATGCTAGAATATTTGAATCCTATGATGGATAGAATGCATGAATGAATGGGGGTTGAAATGGATAGAAAAACACTTATTTATACACAATTATGCTATAATTTCTTGAGAATACATCACAAGTCGACCTAAGGTCTTAATGAATTAAAACTTGAAGATATTTGAAATTATTTTTAATTTTGTGCCGAGAGGGACTCATTCACCACCCATGGTGAATGGGTCCCACTAAAGGCATGCAAGTGGGTGTCGGGGGTTAAGTTGTCTTTAATGTTGTTTGGCAGGTTTGTATTCAAAAATACACTTAATTAAGGCTTATAAGTGTATAAAGGGGGGAAATAAAGCATAGGAAAGGTGTATTTGGTGATGACAAGCCTAGGAAAGCATCAAAGTTTGTTACAAGACTTTACAACACTTCAAAATAAGACTTGGTAAGGGATAAAAAGGGAATATTTAGATGAATTATAAGAAGAATAGTCTAGAAAAGTGTAGAAATTTGGTACAACACTTCACAATACCTTCACAAGACATCATAAAGTCTTAATAATTTGAATATTCAAGACCTAATGTGAATGTATAAGTCACATTACAACATTAAATCTAAGTAGAATAATCCAAGAATCATAGGAAAATTCCTAAATGACCATGAAAATGTCCAAAGATCCATTTTTTTATGGTACACAACTTCACTTATTTCAACTGATCTGTATATATCTTCATCGACTTTTACATTTGCACTTTCAACAATATTTCTTAATATTTTATTAAAGCATCTATAAGCTTTCTTATTAGTTGAGTATCTAAGGAAAATACCTTCATCACATCTTGCATCAAACTTTCCTAGATTCTCATCATCTCTTTTAATATAACATTTGCTTCCAAACACCTTAAAGTACTTAACATTAGGAATTTCGCCATGCCATAGTTCATAAGGGATCTTTGTGTTGTTACCTTTGATCTAAACTTTGTTAAGAATATAAATATTAGTGTGAATTACTTCTCTCCAATATACTTTAGGTACATTTTCCTCTTTCATCATAGTCCTTACATCTTCTTGAATTGTCTGGTTCTTCCTCTCAGCAACTCCATTCTGCTAAGGAGTTATAGGAGCAGAAAGATCCCTTTTTATACTATGCTCTTCACAAAACATATTAAATGCATTCGAGGAAAATTTTCCACCTCTGTCAAACCTTAAAATTTTGATTTTCAAGGTTCACTTCATTCTCTACCATAGCCTTGAGAACCTTGAATCTATCTAGAGCTTGAGCTTTCTCCCTAAGAAAAGTAACCCATGACATTCTAGAATAATCATCAATTAGAAGCATAAAATACATGTCACCATTAAGACTTCCTATTCTTATGGGACCACAAATGTTTGTATGAATCAATTCTAGCATTTCAGTAGTTGATTGTTCTTTTCCTTTAAAGTTTCATCTTGTTTGTTTTCCCAAATGACATCTTCTGCAAATAGTATTTGTAGGCTTTGTGATCTTAGGAAAATCCCTGATAGCTTCTCTTGAACTAATCCTGAATAGGTTGTCAAAGTTTACATTTCCCATCCTCTGGTGCCATAGCCAACTTTCATTAACTTGAGATACAAAACACTGATCGTCAACACCCTTAAGCTAATAAATGTTTCCATATGTTCTTCTTCCTACAACTACCACAGTTCCAGACCCTTTTTTGATCTCAAGAATATTATCCTAAAACACAATATTAAATCATTTGCTACACATTTGTCCAACACTCAAGATATTATTCCTTAAGCCCTTAACATGATAGAAATCATCAGTATTGTGTTTTCCATCAAAACTAATTATTCCTTTTCCAACAATCTTTGCACCAAAATCATCTGAAACATGACTAATCCACCATCATACTTTTCAAGTTTAGTAAACTTACTTTTTTCTCTGGTCATGTGATTTGAGTAGCCACTATCAATTACCCAATAGTCTTCATCTTGTCTAGCATGAAATGTAGTAACCAAAGTACTTTCCATCTCTTCCTTCTTTTTTTCTAGACCACATTCCCTTGCACATATTCCATGGTTAGTTTACATTGATTTATTCTCTAAGGTTAGAAACAAGCATTGATCATTATCACCCTCAATATTAGATTCATCATCAGAAATTCAAGCATCTTCTCTAACATAATACAAAATCTTGAACTTTTTGTCCTTTTTGTCTTTATTATCTTTTCTCTTCTTGTGTATGGCTCTATTAGGACATCTTGAAGCATAGTGACCGATATTTCTACAACTAAAACATTTAAAAGGAAACATACCTTTGTACTTACCAGTACCTTTATTCAACTTGTAAAATTTGTTTCCAACTCCTCTAAACTATCACCATCCAGATCATCTTTTGTCTTAGTGGCTTTCAAGGATATTTTCTTTCTCGTTTTCTTTTCCAAATTTCCTTATTTCAAAAGTATTCAAGGTGCCAAATGGTTGTTCTTTAGTGAATTTCTCTAGATCATACACTTCCTCAATGGATGAGACCTTGTTACTATAACTCTCTAGTAGGGTCATCAGAATCTTCTCCATTACATCTTCATCTGTCAAAGTACCACCTTGATTTTTGACTTCATTTACTTTAATATCAACCCTCTGAAAGTAGCTTTCAATTCCTTCACCTTCTTCCATTTTCAAGTTCTCATATATGTGCTTATTTGTTAACTTGATTGACAATTTGACTCTATCATTTCCTTCATATATATCTTTCAACTTTTCCTAAACTTCATAAATAGTGTCTAATGAAATAAATTTTGTTAGCACAATATTCTAGATAAAGCACTATAGATTGCATAGATTGCTTTTCATTTTCTTCATAGGAAGAAATCTCATCTGCAGAAGAAGGACCACTTGTCGGCTCAACGTATTTTGTCTCAACAACTTTCCAGGTCTTCTAACCAAGAGAGATTAGGTAACCTCTCATATGCACTTTCCAAAAATTGTAGTCAAATCCATCAAACATAGGGATTGTAAATTTGTGCACCATCAAATCTACCTCAAGTAGTTTATCTCTTCTCCAAGGAACTAATGCTCTGATACCAATTGTTGAAAGACAATTGAGAGGCGGGGGTGAATCAGTTGTCACCAATCACAAAAATATTAAACAATTATTAGCTTCACATCCACTTTAATTTGTTATTAAGTATGAAGATGAAATGCAGATAACAAAAATCAATATCAACACAAGAAACACAAGATTTACGTGGAAAACCCAATAAGGGAAAAACCAGGGTGAGGCTTAACTCACAATATAGAGTAATTGCAAAAAAATTTACAAAGATGCTCACTACCAAAGGGGCTCACTACCCAAGATAGGACTCACTGTCTAAATAAGAGGCTTACTACCTATAGATACAAAAAGATACAAATAAGAATGCTACACAAAGAACACTATCTCAATGCAACAAAAGATCCACCACAACTTGCACACATCTATAACCTTGATCAGAGAATTGTAGACACCATGAGCTCACTACTTTCAAGAGTCTAACACATTAAAGTTCTCACTTCCTCAGCTCACTTCCGCACAATCTCTCACATCATCTTGCTTCTCACACTTGTGTCTTCCAAAGATTAACATCTTGACTTGTATTTATACCATCTTCAACCTTAGAAACTTTCTCCAAGGTTGGATACACATGCTTTACTTTACAAATTCAAATTATTTTTGCAACTCAACATTTTTGTGTTGCATGAGAATGAGAGAAGACAAAACCAACACTTACCCAAAACCCAAAACAACATCTTGGATCAATCACATGTTTCTTTAACTAATACTTATCCTTCACATGATGTGTAAACACTAGGTCAACCAAACCTAACTAAAACACCAAGGAACTTTAAAGTATATGCTTCGCAACAAGAAGATAACATGAAGACCATAAAACATGCTTCACCATACAATGGAACACATCTTAGATGCCTCTAGATTCAACCACAACTACTGGAACAACCTTCATACACATAACACTTTCCTATATTCATCTGGACTATACAAACACACTCACTAAATTTGAAGCTAGTCTTCTGGAGCACCAAACCATGAACACCTTTGATACAACATAGATAACACCATTACAAGCCTTCTTCCATATCAAAAAGACCTAAACCAAACTAGCAAAGGACTACAAAGAAAATACATTTCTCCTAGTCCATAGACAAACAACTCTGCTAGACCAGTTCACACACCAGTGAACAAAATTTTCACTCTTCATTAAGCCAAAAGCTATAATCTAGGATATATCACCCAAGGATGCCCATAAATGACACTTCAGATCTACACAATCATAGGATCAACACAAAAGAAATGTGGAGCACATACTGGAGCACATTTTGAACACACACATAACTTTGTCTTCACTATTTATTATTTTTCTCAAAAGCACTTGGTAACTCATTATATTAGCACACCCGCAACACCATAAAGATAGCTCCATGTAATCACAACATCTCAACAGTATCTCAAATATACATACACCACCTACAATCACTTGATTCCTTTCTTTACAACAACCTATACTATGTTGACATCAATGACAACATTAATGACAACACCACCATACTCATTCAGACAAGCAACACTAACTACCTTTTTGAAATATAATGGTTTTGAAACTATAGACACCAAAAAAATGTCCCAATCAATGTAATGCACTCAAATCGGATTTATTAACATCATTTCCTCTTTATCTATCCTCTTTTCACTTAATTGATTCAATTAGCCTAGATAATTAATTAATTACATCATTTTTGTCTATTTGGCCTAATTAATTAAATTGGGTTAATTCATCTCTTTTTGTACTAAGACTTCATCTAATAAAATTAAATAGATCAAAATATTTTATTTAATCTCCTAAGTCATCCTATTTAATTAAATAAACCTAACTTATTTGATTAAATGTCATTTCACCCCTCCCTTATTTATTAAATCATCTAATTTAATAAATATATTCTAATTCCTCTAATTCCCTATTTGCATAAATTAAACCTTGTTTAATTAGCAATTAAACTAATTATTCCTCTAATCAAAGGGAATAGTCCCATGGAATATTCTTTATCCCTTTTGCATAATTAAAACTTTGCTTTAATTTGTAAATTAACATTTTTCTTCACCCTAATGGAATATTCTAAGGAATATTCCCTCTTCTCCAATCAACTCACTTAGCTTCAAAAGCAAGTCAACCCTTTAACCTCCTAAGAAAGTTACCTTTGACCTATGTGAGCAGGTCAAAAGTGTGTTTGTTTGAGGCAATTATGAGCCTTTGATTAATCTTCATCTTGCATTCTCCATGATCCCTACCTCTCATATCCTTCATCTTGAACCGTTGATTAATCTTTTTGATCTCAACCATTCATTCTTCATTTGATCTCCTATAAATAGGTCACTATTTGGAGACAAATGGATCCATCTTTTATTGCAAACTTATGCTGTTAAATTCACTCACATACATACTCTCAATTTGCATACATTTAGCTTATTTTCAGGTTTTTTTAGTTGCATAATAGCTTAGAGCATCCATTAATGGCTTCCATGTATCCATCTTAGTTTGTAAATAAATTAGAGTTTTCATCTTTTAGCTCATTTTTAGCTTAGATTAGCTTAAAATTGCACAATTAAATCATTTATAGCATAAAATCATGTTAACTTAGCTTGCATCATGTTCATTTTATGAATAATTTAGGTTTTACATACACCAAACACCATGGTTTCATCGATTCCCTTCCATAGAATTTACTGAAACAAGCTCACTATCACAGGATTGGGAAAGGGTCATCATTCCACAACAAGATAAAGTTTCAATAGATTAGAGTAGATGTTTTCTTTCAAGCTTTCTTAAATCTAGCATGTTAAGTTTCTTGATAAAATGTTTACTTTCAATTTTGATTGATTGATCTTGTTGATATTTAGGTATTAGTGGCTCCATTATGCTTCGATTCATCATGGATCAAACATTATTTGGCCCATAATCAGTACCTCGCATGGACAGAAACTAATACACTTGTTTGGTTACATTTTACATCACTTTTTAATAAATAGAGTTCGCATTCAAACTTTTTTTTATTAAAGGTAAAACAATTTTTGAACCAACCAAAAAACCTTTTACAAAGAGATGTTACCTAGGAGAAAAAAAATCCAACTAGAAGCCAACCATCAACAAACAAAGAAAAAACTAGAGAACATAAGAAAAATAAAACACACTATTGAAATTCTTTAAGAATCTTAGCTACTTCAATGTCATATTTATAATGATTATGAAGGTTGACCACCTTTAGCATTTATTTCTTCTAAACATCCAATGGTTTCTTGGAATGATGGAAAGTATAAGCACTTAAACCCACCCTAGTAGAAGGGGCACCATATTTACCTTTAACCACAAACTCATTAGTAGTATCAAAATCCTTCAACAACCCTAGCATATCCTCATCCTTCAAATTATTAACCTTCTCATTAAGAATGTGGAGCTCGTCAAGACTATTCTCAAGAGCAATCTGGCTAACTTGTACAACCTTCTTAAGATTCTAACAAACCTTTTGAATTTTATCTTCTAGCACCATGATATAGGTCTCATAATTATTCTTCATCACGTTAAAATCCTTAGCCACCTCTTGAAGTATCACTAACATTTTTTATTCTTAACCATGTTCCTAGATAAGTCCTCACTACCATCCTTCTTCAACTTGTTTTGAATAGACCGCACCTTCACATTGATCTAATTAACTTCCAGAAAAAAACCACTTAAATAGTTTAAAATGTCTCATAGTTCCCTCCTTAGCTAGACCAAGAACATTATAAATTTCCTCCCTATTGGAATTGAAAATAGTAATATATTGTAAGAATTAATATGGAGTAGGTCCCTGATCATCTTGAGATAGATCAATATGTCTATTTTTACCACAATCACCCATAATGTATTTGTTTTTAGATTTATATTTCCCCTAGTCTTTTCTAGAAATAGATATCTCTTTACCTTTATATTTTCATCTCTCCTTCTCTTCACCAAGAGTAGACTTCTTATTCACCTTTTTAGCAACATGTTTCTTTCTTGCTAGATTAACCTCATCAATCCCCTTACCAGGTATAATCTTTTTCCTATTATCAAAAGGTGAGAGGATATTAATCTCTATATTACCTTCCACAATAAAGGACCCCCAAACCATGAAATTTTGGGTTTCTCTCATTTCTTAGATATCTTCTTAGATTTGGTTTTTTCCTCAGAGTGGGGAATATGAGTAAAGTTTGATAGTGGACCTCTATCCTCTTCCCCCACAAGCCACACATCCTCCTCCATATTATCTTTAGTATCATAGGTCATATCCAAGAAGTTCTCACAAAGTGTGTGTTTAACATTATGATTTTTAGAAGCCTTCATAGGCTTCCCCAAGATAGACAAGGACTTCACATACTCCATTATTAACAAAATTATACATTCATGAAGAATAGGAAACTTGGAGTTTTTCCTATGACCTCTAATGCCACACTCAAGAGAGGAAAGTAAATAATTTTCTAAATTTTTGTTATATTAAGTGACATAAGTCACTTTTTACAAAAAGGGTATCTAAAAATTTATAAATTTTGGGTTATGGGTTATGTTGATATATCTTTCCATGCTTCATTACTCCATTTCCCCTTATAAACACCTCACCGTTCAATCAATTAAGAACATAGAACTTGTATCTTTTTGTTGAAATGAATAGGCAATATTGAAGTCATCATTAAGGATGAACAAGTGTTACAATGTACCCATTGATTGATATATCGACCATTTTTAGAAGGAATATCCATTCATAAATAAAGACACTACATTCCTCCAAAAATGTGAATCTAATGATATATATAGGAACAATATGAAAAATTCCACTCATTAAATGAAAGTGAAATAATGGTGAAAGGGGGGATGATGCTAAAATAGGGTGTTCTAGGTCCTTCATACAAGGAGCTAAGGAACTAAGGTTGTCCATTTTCCCACAATTTCATTAAATCTAAGGGATTGCAAGGTGTAGAGATTGAATTTTAACCCTAAGGTGATCCAATCAGACTTGAATCTCCTGGTTTTCTTAGGATAATAAGATATAGAATTTTTTGGAATAATGTTATGTAATTAAACCTAATGAACAATATAACTTAGATGATGAAATGTAATTTTTTGAAGCTAAAAAAATCAAATTGACAATTTGCAAGAAAATATGATAAGGGTCTAGACACATTTACATAGCATAAAATGTTGGTTCTAAGCACGGTTGGAGGATCGGTTCACCCTATGGTGAATGGGTCCTAGACATAGTGTCTAGAAAAAGCCTTGACAGTCCTTTGATGCTTGATCTTAGCTTCAGTTTGCCCCAAGTCCCACTATTGGGAAGCCAAAAAAAAAAAAAATTGAATATGAGTTTTTTTGGATTAACAATAATGATGGCAATAAATGCAATAATAAAAAATTAATTTTCAGATCTCTTCAATCCTTCTTCAACCTATAATCTACACATAAAAAGAAGGAATTTTATTTTTATTTTTAAATGGGGGTTTACCTTAGTCAAACCCCATGTTTGGTAATTAAACCTTGATAAAATGATAATGGAAATTGATAAATGGAAGGAATGATGAATGAAAACATTCTTTCTACCACTCACCAAACTTTTAATGGTTTCTCTTAGAGGATTGACATCACACACATCACTCCAAATAATAGGATCTTTATTTCGTTGATTTGTTGGATGCTTGAATGCTTAGATGTTTTAGGATCAATAATGAATATTAAACTTCACAAGATGACATGAATGCACATAAGCTTGAAAATGATGATAGGGTTTTAAATGCTACAACAAATCACTAATTTTTTTCTCTTGAATGCTCTTGAAAATAATATTTTCTCATAGGGAGTTTTCCTTAATGCTAGATTATCTAAAATGATAAAATTACTATGTATTTATAGGTGTATCTAATTTCTAAAAAAATAGATTCGAAAAGCTGACAATTGCATATGAAGTTTTAATCACTAATATACCACCAAAAATATGATTTAAAATGGGTTATGGCACTTAAGGAGGACCCATTCAACCTTGGTTAAATGGTTCCTGGCCCATAAGTCTAGGACACACATTCTCAAATGTGATTAAAATATTAATTGCATCAATTAAATATAGGTTCACCTTTCTGAAAGCAAGTGAAATAGGGCTTTGCCATGTATAATTTGGTAAATTGGAAGCTTAATTAAGTCCATTCAATTAAGGGACCCAAACGTAGTCTAAAATTAAAAGGCTATATAATTTATTACACTACATTTAGCCCCCACTTTAGTGAGAGTATGAGCTTACCCTCAAACTCACACTAAAGTAGACAAATATGCGTCAAGAGATGTCCAAGTGTACAAATATTAGAGAGATAGGATGACAAAGATCAAGGAGGTGATCAAGCCCCTAGGATCTAAAATCCCATGGGAAAATAACATAAGGACAAAGGGAGACACAAGATATGTAAGATAAATGTAGCAAGATGAACCTTTGATTTTTGGGTTCCTATGGACTTCTCTAGCTCTTCTAGGGTTTTTCACCTAAAAGGAGAGAGAAAAGGCCCAAAAATGCTAAGGGTTCATTCAAATTATGTTATGTATGATGTTGTCTAAGCTAAATGACATAAAATAAATGCAATTAAATGGTTTAGAAGGTTGAAATATGAATGCAAAACTAAGATTTAAACTATGTTTGAAAACATGTTGTGATATGCAAATAATGAACTAAATGAAGAAATAATGCAGAAAAAAAAGAAATGAGATGAAATAGAGTGGACTTGGGCAATGTTTCATGAATCTAGAATGTTGTAGTTGTTGAATAGAATTACTAAAAATTCATAGTGGGACTCATTCACCCAGGGTGGCGAATTAGTCCTCCGACTAGTGAAAAGTATAAAAAACTAGTTTCTGACTGTTGAGATCCAAAATCTGACAAAATTTAGATTTTTAGTCCTAAGATGGGACTTATTCACCACTACTGGTGAATTATTCCTCTCCCAAAATTGTAAAAAATCAAGAGACAACTATGCAACACCAGATCTGGAAATCTCTGATTGTAGGGTTGTAAAAGTAATTTCTGTAGGTAACAAACAAAAAACCTTCTCCAAGTTTGAAAAATGAATGATTTGACATGTTTACCAATCTTTAACACCAAAAATATTGTTAAATATGCATACAAAATTTTGCAAACACACACACAATAGGGGAAAAATGGTTGAGGGTTAGTAAATAGGGGTTTGCCTTGGTCAAACCCCACTTTTGGTAATCAAACCCTTAATGAGACAATGAAATGAAAGAGAATGATAAAATAATAGCATGCAATTGCTATCAACTTACCAAACCCTTGATAACGTAAATCAGAAGTGGTGTCAATGGATGCTCCAAAGTGCTTGAGTAGTACTTGAATTGATGTTGTAAGATGTTTGAATACTTAAGATTGCTTGAATATGATGTGTGAATGTTGGAGGATTTTAGGGGATGTAAAATGGGGTGAAAATCACTTATTTATACAATCTTGTGCCTTAGTTACCCATTCATACATCATCACATGCCGACATCAAGTGTTTTTGAATAAAAACCTAAAAGGAAATTTTAAACTTTTTGAAGTTGGAGCCAAAGGGGACTCATTTGCCACCCATGGTGAATGGGCCCCACCTAGGACCTAAAAATGGGTGTCAGGAATTAAGTTGTATTTAATGTTATTTGTCAGGATTGCATTCAAAAATACACATAATTAAGACATATGAGGGCATAAAGGGGTCAAATAAAGCATAAGAAAGGTGTAAATAGTGAAGTTATGCCTAGAAAAGCATGGAATCCTATTACAAGACATTACAACACTTCAAAATAGGACTTGATTAGTGATGAAAAGGTGGTTTTTAGGTAAATTATAATGAATAGAGTCTAGAAGAATGTAGAAATGTCTTACAACACTTCACAACACCTTCATAAGACATCATTATTTGAATTTTAGTACCTCAATATGCATGTTCAAGCCATGTTACACTATCAGACACCATGAAACAAGACCTAAAAGTCCATGAAAATGATAAGGGGCCATTTTTCTATGGCACATTTAGCCCCCACTTTAGTGAGAGGATGAATCTGCTTCAAACTCACACTAAAGTAGCCATGAACATTGAGAGGAGGGTTCAAATGCACTTACGGTAGCAAGATGGAATAACAATGATCAAGAGGGATGATCAAGCCCCCAGGATGAAGAACCCATGGCATACTAAGCATAAGAACAAAGGAACACAAAAGTCTTGAAATGAATCAAATGAAGCTTCGATCATCAATCCAACTAGTTATGGATTAGATCTAGGCTGATTGTTTAAAAAAGAGAATGTATACTCACTTTGGGGCCATAGAACTTATGGTTGTCTATGGGGTGAGAAAGCTCAAAAAGGTAAGATACATACCCTAGTTCATATGCACTCACAAACATGAAAGTGGATTTGGGGAAAATTCATGCCACTAGGTGGGCATCCCACTCAACCATATTAAATTTATGCCTCCTAATAAATTTAACAATGTGCCACAAGGAAAAATGAAATTAGAAAAAATAAAGGTACCATTGTCATGCAAGTTGTTTTATGTAAGGTGGCAAAATGAAAAAAATGTAAAATTTTTAGTGTAAACTGTGAATGATGTTCAAAGGATTCTTGTTCAATTCATGCAAGGTTAGTCACTTAGGGAACATTGTGTCTAATGTCTCCAAAAGAGGACCAATCAAATAATAGTATATTCACAACTTATGGGATGCAGTACATCACATCAGGCCACCAAGAGGAATGTAATATACTAAGATAGATCACAATTATGAAGGACATCACACCCAATGTCATCCACAAAGTGACGAACGCATCATATAAATGATAAGGCTACACTAGGAACCAAGAATGCAAATGATATAATGGTAATGTATGCCCCCCACTTTAAAGGAAATGCTACACATCATTCTGTGAGCAATTACTTTAAAGTAGTGAAGGAAAGAAAAATAAAACAAGACATGAGAGCCAACTTGGAAAGCTCTGTGCCAAGTCATATGTTTCGAAGTTAGGTTGTGTCATCTCAAGGAAAATGAAAAAAAGAGAGGAAGTTTCCCTCATAAAAGAGCACACCAAAAACATAAGGGATCTATGGATTTGGGGTTAGTATGTTTGTTGCTGCAATGTGTTTATGAAAGAGCTCAGAACTGTCATCATTCCCCAAAGCACATAGAACTAGAAAAATGACACAAATAGAGTGAAAAATAAGGAAAAATAAAGTCTTTTTTGGGTCAACATGGAAGAGACATTGTGGTCTCAACACTTTGCATTGTCCCCAAAAGGAAAATACAAGTGAAAAGAAAGCAAACAAAAAGGTCAAAGAAAAGTGAAAAAGCTTTTGGGTTAACATGAAGGAGACATTTCGATATCGATTCCTTGTGTTATCCACAAAAGGAGAATACAAAACAAAAGTGAAAAAGACAAGGACCTTTTGGGTCAACATGGAAGGGACATAGGGTGTCTCTATGCTTTGCATCATCCCAAAAAGGAAAACACAAAACAAAAGTGAAAAATATAATGTACGACAAATAGAAGAAGAAAGGTATGAGTAGAAGAAGGGAACATAAAATGCATGATATGGGGGAACATGATATGCACATAAAAGAAAAGAAAAAAGGAAAAATAGGAAGAGAAAAGTAAAAAAAAGGCTAGTTATGTGAATGCAAGTCAACCATCTAACAAGTCATCCACCTCCCAATCATGTTTAGTATAATGTGAGGGTGGTTGACTATCCAAAGGAATAATTGCAAGTGTCGAACTAGGAGTCATACTTGGTTATTCACTTGGTGGAGAGGATTTATCTTTTAAGCTCATTGTATATGAAAATAAAGAGTTTAAATTGTTATGCACTTCATCTATTTTTTCTATCATCGCATCATCATCATCATCATCATCATCAAGATTAATGACAATGGGAGGATGAAGGGTGATTTCTAAGGGTGGATGTATCAAAAGTTATGGTTGTTGGATTAGTTCATTTTGTTGTGATTGTTGCTTTGGACTATCTTGTGGTAGGTCAGGTGAAGGAGGGTGGTCATATATTACTTTTGTCAAAGGTGGAGGTTGATTTTATTTATTTTCTTCCATGTGAGCTTGATGAGAAAGGAGAGAACAACAACATCTACATTCCCTAGCACCGTAGTTTCATTTAATTCAGTTTTGGAGTTCTTGAGGTGTAAGAGTAGATTGAGGCATCATAGGTTCTTCTACTTCTAAAGAGGGAAGAATAGAAGAAACCAAAGAGGATGGATCAACCACTTTCTCTTTTGCTTTATACACTTTTTTAATATGAGGAGGCATGATAGGAGTTGTTTCATTTTCCCTTGGTCATTTAAATGATGGCTGGGAAGTATCTAGGGGTGGTTTTTCAAGATGTTGTATGGTTTGCTCAATTTCAGACTTAGGTTGAAGCATGGTTTCATCTATAATAGGAGGTGTGGAAGTGGATGGGGATTTGTTATGAAGAGATAATTTGGCTATCTTTTTGGCTTTGAACTTTTGATAAACTATGAAAAAGAAGTCCTTTCAAGGGGTGATGGGTTCCATGGGTTTAGGCCAAAAGGATTCTAATGAAAATTTACCTATAGAAGATAAAGGGATTAAATCCACTATGGTGTATGGTGAATATCTCATTGTCATGGGGAAAATTCAAACACTTGTGAACAACTAATGGGACTATTTTCATTGAGTGAAGCCAAGGGTGGCCTAGCCACAAAAAAAATTGGTCAGATTGTGGAATAATTGAAAAAGTTGCATCTGAAGTTTTAGGTCTTATCTGTAAGGGGAGTACGATCGTTCCAATCATAGGGCATGCAAAACCAGTATGTGTTTTAATCCATGCAATTGGTTTATTATAAGCATCTTGCTATAGCTCATGCAATACTAGAAACTTCTCTATGATCACATTCTCACCACAAGCAAGATCTATTAATATTCCATTAGTGGGTTTATCATAGATTTTTCTAGCTATGTAGAGAGGACCATCAGGAAGCTTTTGTAGTGTGTTTTTAGTAGAAAAAGTGATATCAAGCGATTTAGTGGTTTGGCCCTTACGAGGGATAACGTCTATCATAGCCACAAGTTGATCCATAGGACTATCTCTAGTAATAGGTGGAGGTATATCATGTTGTTAATTGTTTGTATCAACAGTCATTACAGTGGTTAGGAGGTGCAATGGACTTACTGCCTTGATCATTAACACCCATAATGGACAAATGGCCTAAATCAATGAGGTCTTGAACTAAATGTTTTAGATGCTTACAGTGTTCAGTGTCATGTCCATTTTGGCAATGAAAATGAAAATAAGTGTTACGTTTGAAGGTGGGTGGTAAGCGATAACTTGGATCAAGTGGTCTGATGGGTGGCAAAGTGAGCATGCATTGTTGAATTATTTGTTTCATTTTGTTATGGAGGGTATCAAGTAAGGGAGTAAATTGTCACTTCGGGTCCTCATAGGTATGAGGCACCACTGCTTTAACAACTACCACTTTAGTTTGAACTGGTTGGGTTGGTTGTGGTTGTGATGGAGGATTGAACTGTAAGAATCTTCTATTTGGTTTGTGAAATTTTGGTTTTTATTGTTTTGTGGGTATGTGCAGGATCATCATGGAAAAAAGGGCCCTTAAATGGCAAAAAAAATAGAAAAATCAATGTTAGGAAACTTGACGTAAAAATTTGAATAAGTTATCTATATTATTTCAAAAATATGTAAGAATAGAATCTGTAGTTCATAGTTTCTAAACTACTAGGTTTATTTAAAAATAAATAAAATCTATTTGGTGAAAATTTGAAATTTCAATGCATTAGTACTTAAATTTTAGGGAAAGAATAAGAAGTAGGTGTCTATCGACCCTAACCATAATAAAATGATAATATTTTTTAATAAGATTTTATATATAAGTAGAGGACTCATGTTCAGATGTGATGCATATTTTTTGTAATTTTTTTCCAAACAAGTAATTAATTATGAATTTTTTATTACAAATTTTAAAAAATATAAAACCCCGTATGTCTGACCACCTTAACTTGGTCAAAACTTCATGAAATTTAATTTTTTCTTTTTCAATCCTATAGTATGTGAAGCATAGAATGTGATGCATGTTTCAAATTCAAAAAATTTGATACCGTTTGAAAGTTATAGATGCTTTTCAATCAGCCTATCGATCAGGACTTTAGTCATAATTCTAATAGAAAATAAATAATAATTATTTATTAAATTCAAATTAAAGCATAATTTATATTGGTGGAAAGCTAAGAATCTCCTCTAAAAACACTTTTCGTTTCATCAATTTTGGATTAAAAAAAGTCGTCAGCCACATACCCTATAAATACCCATAATATTGCCACTTTTTGGACCATCATGATCCTTCACATACCCTTGTTTGGGTTTTTTAACTCAATTAGAAGTGGATTTTGAGTCATGACTTGAAACTGAGTTATGGTATTCACACAATGCTATGCATAAATCCATGAATGAAGGGAATTTCATCATAGTTAGCTTATCCTAAAGGTTTGTGTGCAAGTTTTCGATAAATATATTTTGTAGATGTGCATCAATAATCTTGACATCAATTTGAGCATACAATGATTAGTGTCGTGAGATAAAATCCATTAATTTTTCATCTGTGTTTTGTCTACATCGCATGAGGTCAGCCATTGTCTTTTTAGGTCATGTGCATTTGAAAGTGACTTATGAAAGCATCCACCAATTCATTGAAAGAACGGATGGAATGATTAGGCAAGTTGGAAAACCATTCTAATGCAGTATCTTTCAAGGTCCTTGGAAACAATTTGGCTAAAAGTTTATCATCAAGGAAAAAATCACTACACAAAGTTGTATAAGCATTAACATGGTTGATGGGGTCTCCTTTACCTCCATATTTCTCAAACAAAGGAATTTCTATCCCTTGTGGCATCGAGGCATGTAATATTTCTAAGGATAAGGAGCTACTACAGACATGATATGTGGGTGGAGCGATTTGACCTTGGCTAGTGGTGGAAAGTTGATGTTGCATGGAAGAAACATTGTTAAGGAGTTGTGTAAGAATAGGGTCCGAGTATGTGAGTTGAGGTGGATGGGAAAATGATGATGGAGTGTAGGTGATGTTAGGAGAAGTGAAAGGAATACTAAGGGATGTGAAGGTGGTGGAGGGTACTTGTGATGCCACAAGAGAAGTAGGAATGCTAGATGGAATCGGGAAAGAAGTAGCTGCATAATTAACCTGATGCATAGTTGTGTGGACTTGTGGATTGGTATAAGTTGGTATGGATGCTATGGTTGAAGGGGGGGGAACTTGAGGTCCTCCTTGGCTTACAAGAATGTTTGCAGATTGGGTATTAGAAGAGGCATGTTTATTATAAATCTCAGCAATTATCTTCATCACTTGCAAGTCATCATCACTTTCAATCAAGTGATGAAGGTTATCAATGGCAGGTATGGAAATGGTGGAAATGTTTTGAGGTGACAAATCTTGTTGTAAATGTGCAAAATCCTCATGAATATAAATGACCTTTTCTTGTAGGAGGCTATTTTTTTGGGTGTCAACATTCATTGGATGGAAAGGTGATGATATAGAAGTGGTATTGCCAGTGCCTAATGCACCATTGTCCGTACTAGGAGTAAGATTTCATGAGATCCCAAGGTCTACAACAAAAGTGCTATTGTGGGAGGCCATGAGTCTAGAACTTCTTCTTGCTAAAGTATTATCAACGAGGCACCAAACACTCATACAAGTACCACAAAGGAGGGGGTGAATGCAACTGCAAGGTAATCTAGGAGCTCTAAAATGCTAGTAATAGGAATTATACTAACTATAACAGAGATCTAACTACAGGGTATGTGCATGATCATCATGGAAAAAATAGGCCCTTAGGTGGCAAAAAATTCAGAAAAATCAGTGTTAGGCAACTTGACGTAAAAAATTGAAAATATTATTTTAAAAATATGTAACAATAGAATTTGGAGAAAATTGAATGTAGTTTCTAAAATATTAGGTTTATTCAAAAATAAATAAAATCTATTTGGTGAAAATTTGAAATTTCAATGTAGTAGTACTTAAATTTCAGGAAAAAAATAAGAAGTAGGTGTCTATCTGACCACCTTAACCATAATAAAATGATAATATTTTTTTATAATATTTTATATATAAGTAGAGGACTCATGTTCGGATGTGATGCATATTTTTTTTAATTTCTTTCCAAGTAAATAATTAATTATGAATTTTTTATTGCAACTTTTAAAAATATAAAAAGTATGTCCGTTAACTTGGTCAAAACTTCATGAAATTTATTTTTTTTTTTTAATCCTATATTATGTGAAACATAGAATGTGACACATGTTTCGATTCAAAATATGTGATACCATTTGAAAGTTATAGATGTTTTTCAATCTGCCTCGATCGGGACTTTAGTTGTAATTCTAATAGAAAATGAATAATAATTATTTATTAAATTCAATTTAAAGAATAATTTATATTGGTTGAAAGTTGAGAATCTCCACTAAAAACCCTTTTCGTTTCATCAATTTTGGGTAAAAAAAATCTTCAGCCACATACCCTACAAATACCCATAATATTGCCACTTTTTGGCCCATCATGATCCTGCACATACCCTACAGAAAATATAAATGCAGACAAATGCCAAAAAAATGCCAAAAATGTTGTTTAAAAAGTGCAGAGGGACTGATTAGCCCAGGGTGGCGAATGAGCCCCAGTATGATGATTTTGTGTGTTTTTCAAAAAAATTAAGATGATTTTAATACTCTATAGAATGCAATCAAAAATGCAGAATGCAAACTTTCAATTTTTTCAATGAGATGCAATGCAAGAATGAAATCTAAATGAAGTTTTTACTAATGCAATATGAAAAGTCCTAGAATGCAAAAACAAAACAATGTACTAATTGAATGCTGATAAAATATAAACTAAGATGCAATATGCAAATGAAATCAGAAATCCAAAATGTTCAAAAGTCGGGTTCACCAAAATGAACCGTTGATTTTTGGGTTCCTATAGATTTCTCTAGCTCTTCTAGGGCTTTTCACATAAAAGTAGAGAGATAGGTTTGAAAAATGCTAAGGGTTCATTCAAATTATGTTATGTATGATATTTTCTAAGCTAAATGAAGTAAACTAAATGCAATTAAATGGTTTAGAATATTGAAATATGAATGCAAAACTAAGATTTAAACTATTTTTGAAAACACTTTGTGATATGCAAACAATGAACTAAATGAAGAAATAATGCAGAACAGAAAGAAATGAGATGAAATAGAGTTCACCTTGGAAATGTTTGATGAAGCTAGAATGTTGTAGATGCTGACTGGAATTACTAAAATTTCACAGTGGAACTCATTCACCCAAGGTGGCGAATTAGTCCTCCTACTGGTGAAAAAGTGTTGGAAACTGGTTGGTTACCAAATAGGGGTTTGCCATGGTCAAACCCCACTTTTGGTAATCAAACCCTTAATGAGACAATGAAATGAAAGAGAATGATAAACTAATAACATGCAATTGCTATCAACATACCAAACCCTTGATAATGTAGATCTGAAGTGGTGTCAATGGATGCTCCAAAGTGCTTGAGTAGTGCTTGAATTGATGTTGTAAGATGTTTTAACACTTAATATTCCTTTAATATGATGTGTGAATGTTGGAGGATTGTAGGGGATGTAAAATGAGGTGAAAATCACTTATTTATACAATATTGTGCCTTAGTTACCCATTCATACCTCATCACAGGCTGACAACAAGTTTTTTTGAATAAAACCCAAAAGGAAATTTTCAAATTTTTGAATTTGGAGCCAAGGGGGACTCATTTACCACCCATGGTGAATGGGTCCCACCTCGAACCTGAAAAATAGGTGTCAGGAATTAAGTTGTATTTAATGTTATTTGTGAGGCTTACATTCAAAAATACACTTAATTAAGACATATGAGGGTATAAAGGGGTCAACTAAAGCATAAGATAGGTGTAAATAGTGAATTTATTCCTAGAAAAGTGTGAAATCTTGTTACATGACTTTACAACACTTCAAAATAGGACTTGATTAGTGATGAAAAGGTGATTTTTAGGTAAATTGTAATGAATAGAGTCTAGAAGAATGTAGAAATGTCTTACAACACTTCACAACACCTTCACAAGACATCATTATTTGAATTTTAGTACCTAAATATACATGTTCAAGCCATGTTACAACATAAAATCAAAGCAAAATAGATCAAACACCATGAAACAAGCCTAAAAGGCCATGAAAATGAAAAGGGGCCATTTTTCTATGGCACACAATACAAGATACACAAGCATGCAATGTTAAAGCTAAAGCAAAAAGGGATGAAATAGTAAGTTGCATTATGTCATGTCCATCAAATACACTCACATGGCTCCACTAGAAAGAAAGTTTTGTTATTCTCGATGCCCATAAAAATACACTCACAAGGGCTAGTGCAACACGGTCTACATTAGGTGAGCCCCCAAGGCTAGATGGGAAACACACACTAGGTCTACAAGGTATGTACCCATAAATAAGGTGGAAAATGGAAAATTCATACTAGGTCTATAGGATTTCCATACATCAATCATACCAAAATTTATAGTCCCTATAAATTTGATAAGGTCCCAAAACCTGATTAATATGCTAATCAAGATTGAAGATGGGAACATTAGGAAACAAGTCATTAGGGCATGAGAAGTCAATCTCTCAAGCCTAGAATCTATCATGTTCCACCATTGGCTTCAATAAAATATGTTAATGCCACAATAAAATAATGTCAATATATGCCCCCACTTTAAAGGAATTGCTAAACACTGTATTGTGAGCAATTACTTTAAAGTAGTAAATGATATATGCCAATGGATTAAAGCCCAATGAGAGTTTATTTTGAAATCCCTATGCCAAAAATATGTTTCAAAATAAATTTTTGTCTTGAAAAAGAATATTTTTCACACATACAATCAAAATATAACACAAGGGATCCATGGATTCAGGGTGAGCATATGTCTTTTCTATAGTGATTTAATATAGCTTGGAACTGTCATCATTCCTAAAGTACCTCATGGAACAATGAGAATATAGGAGGAATGACACATAGAGAGTTAAAATACAAACAATCCTTTCTAGTCAACATGGAAGAGACCTAAATATCTCAACACTTTGGATCATCCCGAAAAGGAAAACACAAGACAATGTTTATGATAGATAGAAGATTGTATATACAAATATAAGAATGTCACATCAGGTCCACTTCCTTTGTATCCTTACACCAAAAAAGTAAAAAGGGTCATCCAAATAAATCTCACAAACATAAAGACATGAAAAGTAGCACTTTATGGGGGATCATATTACGCACATGCAGTAATAAATAACATAGAAATAAAAAACATAATATGACACATGTGAGCCAACCTAAAGTAATTCATTTGCATCCCAATACTTTTCATCATATATAGAAGGAAGATAACTATCCAAAGGAGAAACAAGCTCGCACTACAGCAAGGATATCAAATATACTTTGCCCCAAAATGTAGGACAAGGATGAGCCAAGATAAGTGGTGAGAAGCCATTCCTTTCAATATGGAAAAATGATTTACATAACTTGTACAATACATGTGATAGTGATTATGCTATGATTCTAAAACTATCACATGGCAAGGAGAAAAGTGTGTCCATGTTATCCAATTATATGGATAATATCATTTTCATCTACTAGCTCTTCAAAGCATGACACTCATCAGTATTGATGCCCAAAAGTTCTATGAAATTCATAGTAATTCATGTTTGTACTTTTTTCTTTTTTTTTCTTCAATAGGTGGTAATGTAATCAATCCTAGATGGAGGAGTTTTTCCATTTTTCATTCAGTCTTAGTTATAGTATGTAAATATGGTAAATTATTGAGTTTATAGTGCTTAGGTTTCTTACTTCATTGGGCAATTGGTTGGTGTGGAAGGGGAGGATATTGATATCCTAATATCTTGGTATCTTTTGATGGTTATTATTCTAGCAATTGATGGATTCCATGATCATTATTTATGTCTATCTCATAAGGACATTCATTAGGAGGTGAATATTCATGAATGTTGTTAATTGCATTAGGATCATCACTAAATAAAACTTGAAACATCAAAAAAAGATATAGAAGACACTCACATTTGGCCAAAGCACATATCCATGGTGAAAGGTTTGACTGTCAAATGTAAGTGTGAATAAATGTGATAATGCAATTTTCAGATCTAGAAATGGTTATTGACTAATTTTTAAATGCAAGGATATGAAAATGATAGTTTTTGAATGCCAATTATGATTTCAAAAATGAAAAATTTCTCTCTAATTAAACTAGATGTAAATATTTATAAAAAATGCAACTCTTGAAACTAAAAGAGAGATATGCAAGTACAACAAAGGAAAGTAGACATACACTAATAAATGTATAGAAATTGAGATAATTTCCTATACAAAGACAGGTTTTCCCTAGGGTGAATGTTTCCTTGGACAAGGGACTAAGAAATTAATTTCTAAGTGTTTAGTTTGATATGTAAGCTTGTTGTTCCTAGGTGTAAACAGATTCTTTGGTAACATAATTTATAGAAATTGATATGAAATGAAACACAATTTTATGACAATGTATGGAAAAAATGATAACTTTTTTAACATAATTTTTTACGTAATTTTGATTTAAATGACTAAAACAAACTTTTATGCAACCTAATATGCAAGAAGTATGAAATATTTCTAGACTCTCTATGAATTTGAATAATGAAAATATGTAAAGTGTAACCCTAAATGCAATGAAAACTAGATAATGTAAAACCTAGATCTAGGGTTTCAATGGTCTATAAATATGAAAATATGTTGTAAAATGTCGAGTTCACCAAAATGAAATGAGGGAAAAAGGTGGTACGATGTTAAAATAGGGTGTTTTAGGTCTTTCATACAAGGAAATAAGGAACTAAGGGTGTCCCTCTTTCCATAATTCCATAAAACCTAAAGGATTGCAAGGTGTAGAGATTGACTTTCAACCCAAAGGTGAGCCAATCAGACCTAAATCTCTTGGGTTTCTTAGGATAATAGGATTTGGAATTAAGTGCAACAATTTGATGTAGTTAAACCTAATGAATAATATGACCTACATGACAATATAATTTTTTGAATCTATACAAATCAAATTAATAGTTTGCAAGAAAATCTAAGAAGGGTTTGGACACATGTACCTGACATAAAAATTTGGTTTTGAGCACTATTCAAGGATAGGTTTTCCCTACGGTGAATGGGTCCTAGACATGATGTCCAAAAAATATTTAGCAATCCCCTAATGGTAGATCTTAGCTTCAGTGCTCTCCAGGTCTCAATATTGGAAATTCAGAAATAAAATTTGAATATGAGTTTCCATGGCTTGACAATAATGATGAAAACAAATGTAACAATGAAAAAATTATTTTTGAGATATCTTCAATCCTTCTTCAACCTATAATCTACACATACAAAGAGAGGAATTTTTTTTTTGTTTTTGACTAGGGGATTACCTTAGTCGAACCCCATGTTTGTTAATTAAACCTTGATAGAATGATAATAACAATTGATAAATGGAAGGAATGATGAATGAAAACTTGATTGCTAAAACTCTCCAAACCTTTAATAGCTTCCCTTATAGAATTGAGATTACATACATCACTCCAAAGAATAAAATCTTTCTTTTCTTGATTTTTTGCATACTTGAATGCTTGGATGCTTTTGGATCAACAATGAATGTTAGCCTTCATAAGATGGCATGAATGCACATAAGCTTGATCATGATGATATGATATTTAATGCTACATGAAATCACTAAAAATATTCTCTTGAATGCTCTTGACAATAAATTTTTCTCATAAGAATTTTTCCATAATGCTAGATGATCTGAAATGATAAAATGGCTATGTATTTATAGGTGTTTATCTAATTTCCCAAAAAATAGATTCCAAAAGCAAACCATGGAATACGAAATTTGAATCAATGAAATACCACCAAAAACATATTTTAAAATGGGTCATGGCACCTACGGAGGACCCATTCACCCTTGGACAAGCAAATGGGTCCTGGCCCATAAGTCTAGGACACACATTCCCAAATGTGATTAAAATATTAAGTGTCAGTTAAATATAGGTTCCCCTTTTGAAAAATGAACCAAATAGGGCTTTGGAATATATAATTTGACAAATTAAAATCTTAATTAAGTCCAATTAATTAATGGACCCAAACATAATGTAAAATTGTAAAGGTATACAATTTTCTACACTATAGAAAGTATTACTATTGATTGTCCACTAGCTCCTAATCTTGAATGTTGGATTTATATACTCCCAAAAATTTCTCTTGCAATGCACTATTTTGAAAATATTTTTGGGTTGACATGTTCTTCTTCAAGACCATCAAGACCATCTATTCTCTCTATTAGGTTCATCATTGACATCTAAAAACTTAGCTTCTCCTGTACAATTATAGTGGATGCCAATACCAACAAATATACAATATAATATGTCATAATTATTTAGAAAATTTTCAATGGATTTATAAACCTCTCTCATTGGATATGCAGGAAGAGGCTTTAGGAAAGAAGCATTACAATCATATTCCACAAAATAAAAGGTTACTATATGGTGAATCTAGCTAGTCTATTGCCGATATGGGTGTGGTTAAGTGGTCAAGTCGCTTGGTTGTAGTGATGGCCACCAGGGCCCAAACCCTCATTGGGCGAAAGTTCTCGCAGGCCTTTTGCCTTTGCTCGGCCAATGTGCTCACGATTTTGGTTGTTTCTTGTGTTTTCTTGTACCTAGTTCATAGCTCTGATTAAAAGCATTGACCCCTAATAATATGGGTGCATTGCATGTTAAAGAAAAAAAATATAGCTAGTCTATTTTTTTCCTCCATACCATTAATATCTTGGCACATGTCAAACTTATTACTATATCATATGAACCTCCATTTTTTCTTACCATAAGTGTCCAATAAACTCCATGAGTCATTATATCACTCTAAATAAATTCTCACTCTCACCTAAAATCATTGGAAACACTATCATAGAAGGTATCCCATGAAACAATGTCTTCAAATTGTAATATTGGTGTAAATAAAAGTAGGGCACCTATTGCACTATGTGGATACTTTAATCACATCCAAGCAGCCAACATACCACCATAGGAGCCACCAAAAAAAACTACTGGAGAGGTTAGAACACTGATAAAAAAAAATTCGTGTCTATTATCAATGTTGCAAAGTTAGTTATTGCTTGTTCAACCATCAAATAAGATAATGAATTCCCATATTTGTAGGCCACATCATGGCTACCATAGGGAATTAATCTTCTATAGTGATGGTGCTCTAGAAAGACAAGCAAAGCTCCAAACTAAGGTGCAATATCCTAAATGAATCGACTATTCACAACAAACCATTCAATGTAACCCTGGTTTCCATAGTATAGAAATATAGGCCCTTAGATTGTGCCCCCACCAAGTGTTTGTCATTGATGAAGTAACACTATTAAAATGTTGAATTTGCATGTTTCTTGAAACTAAAGTGATCAAGCCTCTATGTAAAATATTTGGTCTCATACTTGAAAGGAAGTTGTGTAAGCAAAAGTAGCTTTCTACACTAAACTAAGTAGGAGAGAGTTGCAAAAAAATCTTAAACACCTTTAACTTTTATAGATTTAGATGTGCATACATACCATAAATAGATAAAAAATGAACTCATAAATAATTATTTTATGTGGGGAAAACCCTTTCAGGAGAAAAACCCCACACTCCAAAACATATCTCAATTATATTATTTAATAATAATTAACCAGTTACAATATAATTCTAGAGCTTTTCTCTTGTAGGAGTCTTCACACTTTTTCACAATTCTGGAGTAATTTCAATAGAATAACATTACTTCAACAAAACAGCAACATACAACTCCAAAATACAAGTTCTCAATATATAAGAGCTTACAATTCATAAATTAGAAATTTCTAAACAATTTTCAAATGCTAAACATGCAATATGGAAAGTGTCAAAAACACTACAGATGCACAATAGTAAGTTTCCAGTTATCAACACATGCCAATCTGCAAAATCTCACTTGCCAAAATAATTGCACCTTGAAAACTCGCATTCCATGTAAACTCAACACGGAAATAGAAAAAACATTTATGTAAAACTCCACCTTTAAAAAAAAACTTTGCAACTTGACTCCTCATCCGAATAGAAACTACAAGTCGTAACTCACAAAACAAAGTGAGAAAATTAGCAATATTTAATATTATGGAAAAATTAATTCCTATGGAAAAATCAAAGGTTGAGACACCTTATTTTTTAAACATTATCCCACTTGTTGAGCACCTTTGAAGAGCTAATGAAATTAATAGTATTTAACTGCTAGAGGCCGTAAGGCCCATAGACTTCAAGCACCATCTGAACTTTTATGTGCTCACTGGATTTGTCAATGCATCTACAATATTTTTCAAGGTGTCAACCTTCTTCAAATTCACCTTTCCATCTTCCACCATATCATGAACAAAATAAAATTTAACATCAATGTACTTTGTTCTAGCATGGAAAGTAGGATTCTTTGTAAAGAAAATGACACTCTTACTATCAAAATAGATAGTAATATGCCCTACATCAAAGCCAATATTATAACACAACTACTTAATCCAAATGACTTTCTTACAAGCATAAGTATCTGCCATGTACTCTCCTTTTGTCATGGAAAAAGTGACTACAACTTGTCACTTTCTCATCTAACTGATAGCACCACCATACACCATGAACACATAGCCACCGGTGGATCTTCTACTATCAATGTCACCTGCCCAATCTGAATCCACATATTCACAAATACTCACTAAGTGTTGATGTCCATTAGGATAACCATAAAAACATAAGGAATACTTAGAAGTACCTTACAAATATTTGAACACTCTCTTCACTGCATCCCAATGTATCTATCCAAAATTAGCCATAAACCGACTAAGGACTCCCACTACTTAGGAAATGTCTGGCCAATAGCACTCACATATGGTACTCTGGTCATGTCCTCCATAGAAATCTTTGTCCCCTGCATTATAGCAACAACTAACTATCTGCAAGTTGTCATGCTAAACCTCTCAAACACCTTATTCACATACTTTCTCTAGTTTAACCAAAGCTTTCAGTTAGCTCTATCCCTTTTGATCTCCATCCCCAGAATATACCACGTTGCACCTAGATCCTTCACCTCAAAATGTGTTGACAAATAAGATCTCAAATCTAAAATAAAACTTTTACCATTCCCAAAAAAAACATATCATATATGTACAATGAAATTATGAGAATGCGACCATTATCAAATTTATAATAAACATAATGGTTAGATTTATATCTCAAAAATCCCAGTGAAAAGACATAGGTATCAAACTTTTGGTACCATATTCTAGGAGATTGCTTAAGACCATACAAAGAATTTTTCAACTTGCAAACCATATTTTATTTACCTTTAAACATGAAATACTTTGTTTGTGACATATAAATCTCTTCCTCCAAATCACCATGAAGGAATGTTGTCTTTACATCCATTTGTTCCACTTCTAGATCATACGCTTTTGCAAGTGATAACAGGAATTGTTGGATAGATGTCAGCTTTGCAACAGGAGAGAGAATCTCACCACAGTCAATTCCCTCTACCTGAGAATATCCCTTAGCGACCAACTATGCTTTATGCTTCTCAACACTTCCATCTGGACCAAATTTTCTCTTGAACACCCATTTATATCCAATAGTTTTTTGTCATTCATACAAATGTACCAGATTTCATGTATCATTTTTCTTCAATATAGCCATTTCTTCATCCATGGCTTTCATCCAAGAATCTACATCACTCATACCCATAGCCTCTCTAACAGTCCTAGGCTCATCAATGTTAGCAATCAAAGAAAAAATGCAACTAGAATCCAATAAAGAATACCAAATATTTCAGGTGAACATCCAAACTTACTAGGTTGTCACCTATCTCTGGTAGACCTCCTAAATTGCTGAGGTTGAGGTTCTTCTTCTTCTTTAGAACTTTTAGATCTTCTTAAACTCTCCTCATCACCAGGTTCAATAGGAGTACGTAGTTATTCTTTCATCAAAGTAAGTTGAACTACCTCCTTTCTTTTCTCCTCTTTCTCCGGTTGCATCTCAACTATGGAAGGTTTCATCTCTTGAAAAACACTTATGCTATAGAGAACCTTTTGGGCTTCTAGATCCAAAAGCTTGTATGATTCACATTTACACCATAGCCAATGAAGATACATTTAACTACTTTTTTTTTAAACTTATACCTCTTCTCAATCAGAACATGAGCATAAGCTTGACAACCAAATACTCAAAGATGTCTCATCAAATTATTTTTACCAAACCATGCCTCCATGGGTGTCTTATCAACAAGAGTTGATGTAGAAGATTTGTTCATTAAATAACATGCAATGGCTACTACTTCAGCCTAGAACTTTTGCTCAAGGCTATCACCACTCAACATACTCCTAGCCCTCTCCATCAATGCCATGTTCATCCTCTTTGCAACTCCATTTTGTTGTTGGGTGTATGGAGTTGTCTTATGTCTCTCAATCCTATGCTCTTTACATAACTTGGCGAACTTTGCTGAACAAAACTCACCGGCATTGTTAGTCCTTAAACACTTAATCATTCTACTAGTTAGATTTTCTACCAAGGCTTTAAACTCCTTAAATTGACTAAAGACCTCAACTTTTCTTCAGAGAAAATAAATGAATGTCCTTCTACTATAATCATCTATGAAAGAAACAAAATATATAGATTTGACATTGAAGGAGCATATACAGGACCAAACACTTTTGCATGAACATAGTCCAAAACCCAAGAAGACTTGTGAGAACTAGAGTGAAAAGTAACATGGTGTTGTTGACCATAAACATAATGTTTGCAAAAGTCAAACTCAAGATTACAATCATCAAGGTCTTCAACAAGGCTCTTAGATTTCAGCGTTGTAAAACCCTTTTGACTAATGTGACCAAGTCACTGATTCCATAGCATTATCTTTTCTACGGGAAGCTTCATTTTCAAGGAATGAGCACCCTTAGGTACCCAAAATGCATGACCATCAGATGTAGCTACTACAAATTTTTCTACTCAATTTGATGGCGAGGATGAAGAATCCAAAGATTTCTTCTTTGGTTTGTCAGAATAACTATTGCACTAAACCATGCATGTATCCAACTTGAAAAAGGTGTGAATTTGAACACCCTTAGCTAACACCATAGCTCCTCTCATCATATTGCATCCTCCACTCAAGAAAATAATTTACACTCTCACATCATTCAATTTACTCACAAAAAGAAAGTTTCATGACAAACTCAGAATATGCAATACACCATCAATCCCCTTCACTCTTCCATCAAGGAATCTAATTTTTACTCTTCCATGATCAATGATCTTGAGGTGAGAGTCATCGCTTACATACACCTTCCCACTATCATATTCCTCATACCTTGAAAACCAACCTCTATGAGAGGTCATGTGGAAAGAAGCACCTGATTCTATCAACCACACATCTTCTGATGCATGTGTTGTCAAAGCTGCAACAAATGCATATGCATCATATTGAGAGGATTTAACAAAATTAGAATCTAAGAAACTCTTTTTGTCTTTTTTCTTTTTATCTTCCATGCACTCTTTTCTAAAATGACTAGATTTGTCATAGTTCCAACACTTGAAGTTTGCACTGTTAAACCTCTCAATTTTGGTTCTACTGGATGTGCTTTACATCTTTTTCCTACAACAAGGTCACAAAATATTGCTCTTCAAAACTCCCATTGAAACAAAGATTGGCTCAAAAAACCCTTCAAACCCAACAACAAAATCAAAGTTGGCTAGGCTCTGATACCAACTGAAAGGAAGTCGAGTAAGTGGAAGCAACTTCCTACACTAATCTAAGTAGAAGAGAGTTGAATTTTTTTCATAAACACCTTTAACTATTATAGATTTAGATGCACATACATATCATAAATAAATAAACAATGAACTCATAACAAATAATTTTGCGTGGAGAAAACCCTTTCGGGAGAAAAACCCCACACTCAAAAAGAACACAATTATATTATTTAGCAACAATTAACCAGTTATAATATAATTCTAGAGCTATGCTCATGCAGGATTCTTCACACTTCTTCACAATTCTGGAGTAATGTCGGCAACATAACGGTATTTCAACAAAGCAACAACATACAACTCCAAAATACAAGTGCTCAATATATAAGAGCTTACAATGCATAAATTAGACATTTCTAAAACAACTGCCAAAGGTTGAACGTGCGACATGGAAAATGCCAAAAACACTGCAGACACACAACAGTAAGTTTCAAATTATCAACACATGCCAATCTGCAAAATTTTCACTTGCCAAAATAACTGCACCTCGAAAACTCACATTCCATTGAAACTCAACACGAAAATAGAAAAAACTTTTTTGCACAACTCCACCTATAAAAGACAACTTTCCAACTTGAATCCTCATCCAAATAGAAATTGCAAATTATAACTCACAAAACAAAATACAAAAATTAACAATATTTCATATTATAGAAAAAACATTTTTTATGAAAAAATAAAAAATTGAAACACCTTCTTTTCCCACAATACTCATATTCTCAATTGGGTATAGTGTATTTCCAATTGGGTGTACTTATTCCACAGCTCCCAATTTTGTGTAGACTTAAAGGATGCAACCAACGGTATGGAAATTGGCACGGGCAGGAAAGGTTTTATAAAGCCATTTCAATAAAACATTTTGTGTATATCCTATAGTTGCAGCATTACATGAAACCACATTTCTTTGATGAATTTTTGTCAAACCATTGGCTTTTCCATCACACCTCATTTCCATTTTAACACATCCTGCAGTAATTGTATTAAACTTTGATGACATTACTTTGAGGCATTCTTTCAAACAATTTACGTGTGCTTACCACCTTGGCTGCAATTACAACATCTGATATTAAATTCTGAAACCTTTGCATTCCATTTGATGACATTTCTTAGAGAAATTCTGTTAAACAATTCACATGCCTCCACTTCTACTCTCTATGCCTTGGCTGCGCCCATTCTTGGAGAATTTTATCACACATTTTACTGCCAAAAAGTTCGCTTAACTTCCCTATCGAGCTCCTCATTATGCATTCAAACTTTGGCAAATATAACATCAACAAAAATTAAATTAAATTCTACAGTCGTTGCATTCTAGGTAATGGCATTTCTTTGGAACGAGTTGTTACACAGTTAATACGCCAATTCTGCGCCTCTCATTTTGCCACGGGCAGGGAAGAAGTTGGCAAGGGATGTGGCATTTAGCTTCACACCCGCCATTTCACTTTCTTGAAAGTTTCTATGCCCTTCGCTATGCCTCCACATTGGCATGCATGTTTCTCAAAGTAATTGCTGCTACAATACGTGACAAAAATGGTTTAACCCTTGTTCATACCCTTTCACAAACTTCCATATTGGCCCAGCTGTGCATACCAACGATCAGGCATTCCATGAGGTAACCTGTCTTTGAGACATCTCCTCTGACAATCTTCATGCTATTTGTAAGCTTCCATAGAATACCTGCAAGTTTGTAGCTTCCTTATAAGTAGTTATGATAGTCTCTTTTTCCTTCCTTTAAATGCTTAAGGTTTTGGAGTTTCAATTTGGTAGTATGGGAGCAATAGAGAAGAGTTTTGGAGTTTTGCATTTGGTAGCATGGTAGCAGTAGTGAAGGTTATGATTTTCGAATGAGGGAGAATAGTAGTATAAGTGAAGGTTAGAATTTTCAAATGAAAGAGCATAGCAGTATGAGTGAAGGGAATGCATACTGAAACTTACTCAATCTTTCCATCAAACAATAAAACCTTTAAATGCTTGAAACACTCTTTTTGATGGAAAATTTTTAAATTAATTTCAGGGTTCTTTTCCAGCAAACATTTTCCCTTGAAATTTCTCTAGGATGACAAAAACACCATCACAACCAAAACCCAGAAAAATAATTTCTTTTTGAGCAAATAGGGATTTTAATTTATATTTCCTGAAATTTGACCAGTAAAATAAAAAATTTAAATTCCCCTAAACTGAGAAGTGGATCACTATGAGAATTGGCCACATTTATTAGAATACCATCAAGAACATCCCTCTAAATAATATTTTCCAAAAATATCGTGGCTTTAGAAATTTAATTACTTTTGCATTTTTCACCAATGCACGAGGTCATACCTGAGTATAGTTGGAAGTATAAATAAAATAATTTTCAATATGGAACTTGACATTGGAACTAACATCAAACCTATACTAACTAATTTGACTTGGGAATTATAGATTGATTTTGACAAATTATGAAGATGTGATACAAATTAACCAACTAATAATAAGGCTTCAAAAATGATGACCTTTGAACATGCTTAAATGTTAGCCAATCCTAAAGACACTAAGGAGAAACAGATTATCGATCAATCAAATAATGGATATATGAAAATTTTGAAATTGAGCTATTTTGAAATTCAAGGGATAAAATGTCTTTACTATATTTGTTTTATTTTCTAGACATGCATCATTATAGTAGATCTTATCAATAATTATCTCAACAAAATTAAGGATTGTGTAGCATATTTTAGACAACTCTGATTGAATGTTTCAATTAATCAAGGCAAAAAGGCATGTATATTAGAAAAAGGGATAGTAAATAGATAGCCACAAAAACATACTATTTTTTGTATAAGAATTCATCATCTTTTATTTATTAAAAGCATAATAATAGACTACTCATAAAAAGGGTGGGTAGGAGAAAGGAACATCTTTAGGTTGCCAATAGGACTAAGTACAAATAAAAGAAATGTTTTCAAAGAAAGACTAATCTTAAACATCAATAAATTGAATTAAATATGTTATTTGATTAGAGTAGCACCGGTAGGAGGGGTCATGGTCATCAAGTTTACCCCATACATAGATGGGGTTGAAACCCTCATTAATAGGTTTGTAGATGGTAAGAACATCATCCTTATCTTTCTCTTCATCAGAAAGTTTTTAAGAATGAATATGAGAAATAGCCAACTCCATTGAAGATGACTTGTCATAATTTGGTCAACCAAGAGCTCCATAACCATGACAAGAGGAGGAAGGTGGCCAACATATTTGAGACCACATTTGAGTAGAATAATTCCTAGAGCCTTGAAATTCAAATCCTTGAGAATAGAATCTACAATCTTGTTGGATAATACATTGACCATGACCACACCAATGAGGTAGTAGCTAAAAATTAAGAATTATGGAGAAAGCATTATCTTAGTGATCAATGATCTTCTAAAGATGTATACACTATAATGCAATGTTATGAGATTCAACCTAGATATACAAAAGAATACTAGAGAAAATCATAGCATTAGTGTATAGAGAAAAGTGAAAATCAACTAAACAATCTAAAAAAGGAGGAGATATTTTTTTATCTCTCTAAAAACTAAAGAGAATTTCCACCTTCAAAGCATGTTAAATCAAGAAAAAATAATGGAAGATTATGAAAGTTGTCTGATAAAACTATACGCAATGAGAAAGGGTCAAGCCAAAATGGCTTGAAGAAGTCATGTATCCATCTCCAAGCTTCTTGAAATCTAGTTCAAAAAAAAAAAGATACTTTATAGTCTCTAATTTCCATAGAGAGGACAATGGGACTTGAAGATTTCCTAATGAGACAAATAACAGCTAAGTGGAAGACCTTTGTAAACAATGTGCTATAGGAAAGGGGGAAATTTAGGATAAAGAATGGCCAATCAAATATTCTAGAATTGTTGATGTCAAACACTACGAGAAGGCTAGAGGTACTAACAATTGTTTTACTAGTCCACCACTAAGATATGCAGCATTATCCTTAAGTATCCCTTGTGGGGTATGGACTTGAAAATTGGTGTTTCAAGGTACTATTTCTGATCTTTCCACTAGACAATGTAGGACCTAACCCAAAATTTATCAACCATATGGGGAGAGATGGAATCAATAATAATTTGAAAGTATCATAATCCTAAATAGATAAACAAAATTTCAAAGAAGACAATATTAAATAATCTAGAAGACTAAATCCATGGTACTTTGTAAAGAAGAATATATTAACTAGATAGAATTAGATGCTACTAAATAGACTACTAGTTAATTGAGAGTACATTGTGGAATTCATTAATAGCCCAAAGAAACTCCAAGGACTTGATAGGATCTCAAGGCATATATATGCTCTTAATAAGAAAAACTCATGTATCTAGATAGGCTCCTTCTTGGTGGGGAGAGTATAGAGTCTAAGTCCTTTCTAAACTAGTTTCCTAGTAGGAACTCCAAATAAAATACAATACCGAATGAGAACTTTGAAGACATAATTCCCTTATAGAGATATTATGATCCATTTAGTACAATATTTATTACCTTGATAATTGATGGAAAGAAATCCTAAACCACCAACATCATGACGGAGACAACATAATTCCCATGAAACATGATCAAATATTTTATGAACTTGTTATAGAGGCCCAAAGAGAGTCCTTGAGTAGCTTCCCAAATTTTAGATAAGAGGTCTTAAAAGGGACCCAACAAGTGGAGTAATAAACATGGGTAGAGTGATTTTTTTATTAGCCGGTAGGCTATTTGTGTGAACTTTAGTCAGAATTTTTGTCAGCATTCCCAATTTTTGAGCTTTCCGGCAATGGGAAAAAGGTGGCGGATTGTTTTTGATGTGGTTAGAATTTTTGTTAGCCTTTCTAGTTTTTTAGCTTTCCGACATCAGGGAAAAGGTGACTAATTGTTTCTTGATTTTTAAATAAAAAGTGTTTGGCACGCCAATAGAGAAGGCCAACGAAATGGCATCAATATTAATTTTTGTATGTTTTATGTGTAGTGGTGATGGTTGTACGTAACACCTACCTTTAAAATCCTTGGAAAACACAGAGAATGTCTCTGTCTCGGTAATTTTTGATAAGGAATTTTTGGGTGTCATTCTCTAGGTTTACCTCAAGTTCAAGATAGCTATGAGTGAGGAGGGAAAGCTTCTGTGAAGGTGCAAGTGCAATCATCGGCTATGGAATTTTTGTTAAGGTGGTTGGAGATTATTTTGTGTCTTTTGCATGGGGCAATGGTTGCAAAAGTAGTACAAAAGTGTCGATTGTGTTAATTCTTTGCCCATTTTTTGCAAGCGGTGGAGAAAGAAGGGAGCAGAGAGAAAGCAAGCAAGAAGAGGTTCATTTGAGGGAAGCGGGAAGAGCTGCGAGAAGAGGTGCATATTGAAAAAACCATTTCTTGAGTATTTTGAAAAGAATTGATATTATTTTTCAAAGGGAATTGTTGATTGTTGTTATGTAGCTTAGTCTATATTGTTTCATTTATGATTTTTCATGTAGTCACGATGGGTGGAAGGAAATATTGTTTGTTTTTGTGTTGGTTTGTTACTATGAATTTGTGTGATTTTTGTGGGTTTTTCCATTTGGGTCACTATTGAAACCAATATTATTTTTGATCTCTATGTAGTCGTGGTGGGTGGAAGGTAATATTGTTTGTTTGTGCATTGGTTTGTTACTATGAATTCATGTGTTTTTTGTGGGTCTTTTCATCTAGGTCGCTGTTGAAACCAATATTGTTCCATTGTGTTGATTGTTGTTCTCTAGCTTAGGCTATATTGTTTTGTTTTCGATAAGGCTCTGTTGGAAAAATACTATATAATTTGTTGAAACAAAAATTGTTTGATTTATGGTTCATCTTTTGTGGCAATGGTTTTGCATGGGTTTGTTATTGTGATTTTTTGTGTTTTGTGGGATGTTCCATCTAGGTGACTGTTAATACCAATATTGTTTGATTTATGGCTTTCGTTTTGTGGGTATAGTTGCGACTCTCTAGCTTAGGCTATATTGTTTCATTTATGGCTTCTGTTTTGTGTGAATGGCTGCAAAATAGTTAATCTCATGTGTTTTTTATGAGTTTTTCCATCTATGTTGCTGAAACTAATATTTATTCATTTACAGTCCGTGTTTTGTGGTGAAGGTTTTGAATCGGTCTATTACTATGAGATTTTTGTGTTCTATGGATTTTTCATCTGACTCACTGTTGAAAGAAATATTTTGTGGTGATGGTTGCAACATAATGAAATAGTTAATGTAATATAGGTTGTGTTGTTTTCTATAAGGTAGTGTCGATTGTTGTTCTCTAGCTTAGGGTATATTGTTTCCTTTTTGATAAGGTTCTATTGAAAAAAGACTATATAGTTTGCTGAAACCAATATTGTTTGATTTATGGTTTGGCTTTTGCGGCAATGGTTTTGCATGCCTTTTGTTACTATGATTTTTAGTGTTTTGTGGGTTTCCCAATCTGGGTGATTGATGATACCAATATTGTTTCATTTATGGCTTTCATTTTGTGGCGATGGTTGCAATGCAGTAAAATAGTTAATGTTATGTAGTTCATGTTGTTTTGCATAAGGAATTGTTGACTATTGTTGTCTACCTTAGGCTATATTGGTTTGATTATGGCTTCGATTTAGTGTGAATGGTTGCAATGTAGTAAAATAGTCAATTTTATGAAATTTATGTTGTTTTCCATAGGGTATTGTTGACTCCAATTTTTAAGCCTTCTGGCTCCCAGATTGCGGTTGGGAAAAAGGTGGCAGATTGTTTTTTTATTTTTAAATAAAAAGTGTTTGGCGCATCAATAGAGAAGGTGAACGAAATAACAACAACATTAATTGTTACATGGTTTTCATGTAGTGGTGATGGTTGTCAGTAATAGGTGGCTTTTAAAGGTTTGGAAAACATAGTGAATGTTTGCACAATTTTTGATAGGGCATTGGCCTATAGATATATTGTTTTCTTTCTGATAAGGTCCTGTTGAAAAAAAGAATTCCTTAGGTTTTTGTTGAAACCATTATTGTTTCATTTAAGCCTTTCATTTTGTGGTTATGGTTGCAACGCTATACAGTTCATGTTTTTTTCCATAAGGCAGTGTTGACCGTTGTTTTCTAGCTTTGGTTATATTGTTTCATTTTTAAAACACAATTAAATAGTGCATGTTATATAGTTTATGTTGTTGTCCATAAGGCATAGTGAAGTGTTGTTATGTGGCTTTGGCTACAATCGTCTATTTACGATAAGGCACTGTTCAAACCAATATTGTTTCATTTATTATTTTCGTGTGGTCCTGATGGTTGTAAGGCAATTTAATAGTTGTAAATGCTAATACATGTGTTAAATAGGGTGACATAGCTATATAACTAGACCACACAAATTAAAATGAGGGGCATAGAGTAAAAGCAATACAAAACTATAAGCGACATACAATACAAAAGGAAAGAAGTGTATCTTTTTTTGCTAAACATTATAATTTGGTGTCCATTGTCTTAATATATAACCAGTTAAATGGATGTGTTTTTTGCTATGAATTCTTTTGTTAGTAAAGTCAAGTATATATGGATGGGTATTTACAGAATCATCATGGAAAAAATAGGCCCTTAAGTGGCAAAAAATTCAGAAAAATCAAAGTTAGGAAACTTGACGTAAAAATTTGAATAAGTTATCTATATTATTTCAAAAATATGTAAGAATAGAATCTATAGAAAATTGAATGTAGTTTCTAAACTACTAGGTTTTTTTTTTTTAAAACTCTATTTGGTGAAAATTTGAAATTTCAATGCAGTAGTACTTAAATTTTAGGGAAAAAATAAGAAGTAGGTGTCTATCTAACCAACCTAACCATAGTAAAATTATAAAAAAAAATTATAAGATTTTAGATATAAGTAGAGGACTCATGTCTCGATGTGATGCATATTTTTTTGTAATATTTTTCCAAGTAAATAATTAATTATGATTTTTTTATTGCAACTTTTAAAAATATAAAAAATTGTATGCCTAACCACCTTAACCTGGTTAAAACTTCATGAAATTCATTTTTTTTAATCCTATAGTATGTGAAGCATAGATGTGACAAATGTTTTAGATTCAAAAAATGTGATACCATTTTAAAGTTGTAGATATTTTTCAATCAGCCTATCAATCAGGACTTTAGTTATAATTCAAATAGAAAATGAATATTAATTATTTACTAAATTCAAAGTAAAGCATAATTTATATTGGTGAAAATTTGAGAATATCCTTTAAAAACCCTTTTCATTTCATCAATTTTGGGTTAAAAAAATGTTGTCAGCCACATACCCATCATATCGCCATTTTTTGGCCCATCATGATCCTACACATACATGAATGTTGTGTACATGTAATTTCACGTACATACATATCTACACGTAGGAAAAGAAAATAAAAATACTGCAATAAATGCCTTATGGAAAGCAGCATAAACTATATAAGGTTAACTATTTTACTATGTTGCAACCATAGGGACAAAACACAAGCCATAAATCAAACAATATTCATTTCAATAGTGGCCCAAATGGAGGAACCCACAAAACACAAAAAACACACAGTAATAAACCGATGCAGAAATATAGTCTTTGCTCAACAACACCTTATCAAAAATGGAACAATATAGCCTTCTGGCTAGAACCTTATAAAAAATGAAACAATATAGTGTAAGGTAGAGAAGAAAAATCAACAATACATGAAACCCTTGCAAAACCATAGCCACAAAACCCATGCAAAATGCCACAAAATGCCACAAAATGCCAACAATAATTGAAACAATATTGCTTCTAACAAACAATATAGTCTTTTCTCAATAGTGCCTTATCAAAAATTGAAAAAATATAGCCTTTTCAATAGTAACTTATAAAAAATGAGACATTATATAACCCAAGCTAGGCAACCAAAAATGATAAAAAGTGCATAACATTAACAATTTCATTATGTTGCAAACAGTGGTGCATTTTCGATAAGGCGTTGTTCAAGCCAATATTGTTTCATTTATGCTTTCTATGTGGTCCTAATGGTTGCAAGGAAATTTAACAATTGTAAATTCTAATGCATGTGTTAAATAGGGTGACATAGCTATATAAACAAACAACAAAAATAAAAATGAGGGGCATAGAGTAAAAGCGATAAAAAACTATAAGCAACATAAATAATACAAAAGGAAAGAAGTGTATCTTTTTTGTTAAACATTATAAGTTGGTGTCCATTATATTAATATATAACCAGTTAAATGCATGTGTTTGTTGTTGTAAATTCTTTTGTTAGTAAAGTCAAGTATTTATGGATGTTGTGTACATGTAATTTCACGTACATACATATCTGCACACATGAAAAGAAAAATAAAAGACTGTAAGCAATGCCTTATGGAAATCAACATAAAATGTATAAGGTTAACTATTTTATTGTGTTGCAACCATAGGGACAAAATGCAAGCCATAAATAAAACAATATTAATATCAACAATGACCCACATGGAGGAACCCACAAAACACAAAAAAGCACAATAACAAACTGATGTAGAAATATAGTCTTTGCTCAATAACATTTTATAGAAAATGAAACAATATAGCCTTCTAGCGAGAACCTTATCAAAAATGAAACAATATAGTGTAAGGTAGAGAACAATAATAAAAAATACATGAAACCCTTGCAAGACCATAGCTACAAAATCCATGTAAAATGATAGCCACAAAACACCAACAATAAATGAAATAATATTGCTTCTGACAATAATATAGTCTTTTCTCAACAATTCCTTATCAAAAATTGAAACAATATAGCATTTTCAATAGTGCCTTATTGAAAATGAGACAATATAACCCAAGATAGGAAACAACAATCAACAAAAAGTGCATAACATTAACAATTTCATTCCATTGCAAACATGGCCAGAAAATGGAAGCCATTAAAAGAAACCCACAAAAATTCACAGTAACAACCCCATCCAAAAATATACTCTTTTCTCAATAGAACCTTATCAAAATTGAAAAAATATAGGATTTTCAATAGCACCTTATCAAATATTGAAATAATATAGCCTAAGCTAGAGAGCAATAATCAACAATGCCTAATGGAATCAAACATAGACTGTATAACATTAACTATTTTATTTTGTTAAAACCATAACCACAAGACAGAAGCCATAAATCCAACAATATTTGTTTTAATAGTGACCTAGATGGAGAAACCCACAAATGAAAACAAATCAGGTGTAGGTTACACCATTGATAACAAACTCAAAAATCATTGTAGCAGAAGGCTCATATTGCAACATGTATAGCTCTTTTGCTGACATCTACAATAAGCTTTTTGTAGCCTCATCAAAGGCAGTAGCCAAAATATCACTTGTACAGCCTTCCATCTTTAGTTGCAATAATATTGAAAGTTACAATCAACTATTGTTGTTTGTCATTTAGGGAAAAACCACATATTTTGGGTGGACTCTTCTCTCTTTTTTCTTGCATTGTTTGCCATTTCATAGAAAGGGACATGCAGCATAAAAAAATGCAAAAGGCGAACCATAAATGAAACAATATCGGTTTCAACAATAAAGTATTTTGTAGAGTACAATCAACAATACATATATATGTGCATCTAACTTCATATATATATATCAATGTAGCTTTTGTTTTGTGGCTGCATATATATGTATTACATGTGTTGGATGCATATGTAGGAATATGATGGTTGGAAATATATAAACAAAAAAAGTATTTGTTACTTTTTTTGTGCTTCATTTGTCTTTCATTATGTGCAGATGTGTATGTATGTGAAATTAGATGTAGCCAATATTCATATATACTGCTCACAATGTTTATTGTTTGGGGAAACTGAGGTTAAATACATTTTTTTTAGTTATTATTTCTTTGACCCTGAAAAAGGGAATTACAATGGCGGATTGTATAGTAAGTGCAATAATGAACATTGATTTCACCATTGGTCAGAGCGGTGGGCGATCTATGTGCTATTTTGTCGCAGGCATGCATAGATTGTTCACTAGCGTATTCAATGGTGATATAAATGTTTATTATTGCACTTAATATATAAGTTGTTGTAGATATGATTGTTAGCTACATCTAATTTCAAAAATATACATATCTCCACATAGGGAAAATTATATGGCACAAAACAAAAGAAGACAAAATAACATGAACTATGTAACATTAACTATTTTATTGTGTTGCAACCCATCACCACAAAACAGAGGCCATAAATAAAACAACATTAGTTGAAACAATGGCATAGATGGAAAAACCCACAAGACACAAAAATTCACAATAACATATAGCAACAGAACGAAACCCAATAATGCCCTATCAAAAAAATTTGCAGCCATTCGCTATGTTTCCTGAGGTTTTAAATGGCAGGTGTTATTGCAACCATCACAAATACAAGGAAAGCATACAACACTTAATGTTGATGTGAACTATCATTTAATTTCAGCGGCCTCCTCTATCCATATGGTGGGAAATCCACCACGCTATTCCTAAGGCACACCAACAACCGCCTGTACCACTTTTCACGTCCGACTGCATAGTATTTCACTTTGTTCCCTAAGGTTTAAAATGGCAGGTGTTATTATAGCCATCACCACAACATGGAAACCGTACAACAATTAATGTTGATGCAACAATGGCTAGCTTTTGTATAGGTGTTGCCACTACATGGAACCATACAACAATCAATGTTGATGCAACAATGGTGAGCTCTTGTGAAGGTGCAAGTTTGATTAGCCATTGTTTAGCTTCTATGAAGGTGGTTGGGGGTTATTTTGGTTTCTCTAGATGGGATAATGGTTGCAAAAGAAATACATGGTATCCATAAACCAAAAAATATTAATACTAGCAAACAATATAGTCTTTTCTGAATAGCACCTTATCTAAAATTGAAATAATATAGCCCTCTCAATAGGAGCTTGTCAAAAATGATCTGATGTACCCTAGTCTACAATGCAACAATCAAGAATGCCTTATGGAAATCAACATAAACTATATAATATTCACTATTTTTGCATTGAGACCATTGTGACAAAACAAAGGGCATGAATCAGAAATTATTTCCCCCTCCAGCACCTTGTCAATAATGAAACAATACAGCCAAGACTAGAGGACAATAAACACCAATGCCTTGTTGAAAACAAGAAAAACTATATAAGATTAACTATTATATTGTGTTGTAGCCATCAACACAAAAAAATGGATACATACATATCTGCACGTAGGGAATGATAGGCTATATTTTAAATGTTATAGGGAAGAGTGATGTCACAATTGATCAGAGTGATGGACAATGCCTTGTTTTTTTATGTTTCACTTTATTTCTCTTGTGTGCAGATATGTCTGTATACCATACTAGATGCAAACAATATTGATACGTACTCAGACATCCTTGGAATGATAATTTGTATTTTAAGTGTTGTATGGAACATTAATGCCCCTATTGATCACAATGATGGACAATGTATTTCCCCTATGTGTAGATATGTATGTATGTCATAGTGTTTGTAAACAACATTGATACATACTGATTCCTATGTTTATTTTTTTTGGGACATTCTTGGAATGATAAGCTGTATTTTAACTGAACTATATGGAACATTGATGCCACTATTGATTGCAGTGGTAGACAATGTATGCTCTAGGTTGGTTGTTTTGCAAGACGATAGACTATTTTCAAAATTATTTACAAAGAGTTCTCTAAATCTACCTTTTTTATAATATTTATTTTCAGTCTTATTGTTAAGACCCCCACAGAAAATTTGAAAGATAAAACATTTGAAATAAAAAAATTGTGAATGGAGCTTGTTAGCCTTTATTTCTTTAATTGAATCTTTGGCCTTGTTTTGTTGTTGTAATAGAGCTCATGTCTAGCCGTGGGTGTCGCAGATCTAGCCTTTTCAAAGAGAATCCCCAACAGTGTCAATGGACTCTAGCTCTCCCCAGGCTACTGGACAACCCTCGGATGCCAATTCCATAAGTTTGCTCCTTGTTTAAATTGTTTTGTTGACACTTGTATTGGCTCTTTCCCATGTACATCTAGCGAAATGAAAAAATTGCTTTCCTTGCATTTGCAACCCTTGTCGTATATAGTTTGACTTATTTATATTTGAGGTATTTATGTGGCCTTCGCCTTTTTGTTTGCTAGCTATTTGGGAATAGCCTATGTGTAGCTATTTATGTGTCTTACATTTTATTGGAGCTCCATATATCTTCATTTTTGTTATAATATTTCCTATTCAAAATTTAGTGACAACTGTCATCTACATTTTGCACAATACTTTTATGATTTAGCTTGAGCCTAGCTGCACACATATATAGCTAGATTTATACTTGTTGATCTAGATGTAATTGCATTTAAAGTTATACATGCATTGTGAAGTATAGGTATGGATAACTATGTATGTTGTGTAGCTCAAGCTACAACTCTACACTAAACAATGCCTTATTGAAAATAACCTAAAATGTTGAATTACTATTCTAAGTTTTGAATGCAACCTATTGTTGCAACCACCACCAAAATATGTAGCCTATAGATGAAGTAATTTTGTCGTCACAAGTTGTACCAAGTGATGTTTATTTCATTTTCTCAGGAAACAACCATATGTATCTAGATTTAAACTTATCTATATTTGTTCTTGTGGCTATTGATGAGTCACTATTGGAAAAATAATTTTCTAGGTCTTTGTTGAAATCATCATTGTTTCATTTAAGGCTTTTGTTTTGTGGTGATGGTTGCAACACTATACAGTTTATGTTGTTTTCTACAAGGAATTGTTGACTATTGTTCTGTAGCCTCCCAATGCATGCCAACTACCTCTGCCACCTTTTCCACGACCACCAAAAGGCTTTCAACATGAGAAAACTCTCAGATAGCCAGGAGGCTGATAGTTTATATTTTTTTCTACAAGGCATTGTTGACTGTTGTTCTCTATCTTTGGCTATACTGTGAAGCTATACTATAGCAATCAACAATTCCTTTTTGTAAATAGCATAAAGTGTTTAGTTGCTTTGGTAACTTTAGAATGCTAAATATTATTTTGTCCATATATGTGGACTATTTTATTGCTTATTGTGTTGTATATGTGGAGTGTTTTATTGCTTTGTAACTATCGCCACTACATGGAAACCATAAATGAAATAATATGTTCAAATCTATTCAAGAACAATCAACAATGCATGTATATGTGCATCTAACATAATATATATGTATATATCGGTGTGGATTTTGTTTTTGAACTGCATATATACGCATTCCATGCACTGGATCTATATGTACGAATCTATTTCTTGCAAATATATAGACACAAAAAAGTGTGTGTTTGTTTTTTTGTGTTTCATTTCTCTTTTGCTCTGTGTAGATATGTAAGTATGTGAAATTAGATGTAGGAAGCATTGATATATACTACCCACCATATTTATTGTTTGGGAAATCTAAAATTAAATGCACCTTTTCATTTATTATTTCTTTCAGCCTCACAAAAGGAGTTGTTAGAATGATAGGCTTTATAGTAAGCATAATAAGGCACATTTATTTCACCATTGATCAGAGTGGTGGATGATGTATGTTCTTGCTCGGGGGCTTGGTGAGAGCCAATGAGGCTCCATGACCCAATACGGTAGGGTGGACAACAGGATCATTTTGTTGTGTTTCATTTTATATTTCCTATATACAATTCTGTGTTTTTGAGATTTGATGCAGACAACATTCATATGTTTGAGGTCCACCTATGGATATATATGTATGTTGTCTACATATAACTTTAGATGCATATATATCTGTATATATTTTCCTTTCTAAGCATATATGTAGACTCTTTTATTGCTTTCCACCCATTCTCGCTACATGGAAATCATAGATGAAATAATATTTTTTGAACTATTCAAACACAATCAACAATGTGTATATATGTGCAGTTAACTTTGGAAACATATATATTGATGTAGATTTTTTTTTGCAGCTCCAAATATATGTATTTCATGTGTTGAATGTATATGTAGGTATCTATTGCTTGGAAATATATACACACAAAAAATTATGTGTCTCTTTTGTAGTGTTTCATTCTTCTTTTCTCCTATGTAGATATGTGTGTATGTGAAATTAGATGTAGACAACATTCATATATACTGCTTTCCATGTTTATTTTTTTTCAAAGATAGTATATAGACAACATTCATATATACTCCTCACCATGTTTATTGTTTTCTAAAGATAGTTGTTATTTGTTCCATCCTCAAAGAAGTATCCTTACAATAATAGGCTTTATATTAATTGTAATAAGGAAGATTAGATTCACTATCCATCACAATGGTGGACCATGTTTGTTCTTGCTAGGGGGGTTTGGCAAGAGCCTATGGGACTCCATTACCCAATAAGGCAGGATGCACAACAAGGCTTCTTTTGTTCTTGCTCATTTTACTTTCCCTATGTACAAATATGTATGTTTGTGAAAATAGAGACACACAACATTCATCCCTGTGTGCATATATGTATCTATGTGAAATCAGATGCATACAACGTTTATATATACTCCTTGCTATGCTTATTCTTTTCATAAGATAATTATGATTTTGATTTGATCTATGGTTTCTTTCCAAGGGGAAAGGTTGCAAAGTGATAAAATAGTCCATGTTCTTCATGATAAGCCATTGTTGGTTTTTTTTGTATCGTGAACTTCAAGGATAGTTGTTATTTGTCTAGGCCTCAATAACTATTTGATCAATGTCTCATCTAGAACTTAATATACAACCTTCCATTGTAGCAAACCCTTATTGAGGTTTAGACATATAACAACTATGCTTCAACAAGAACATGAACTATTTAATTGCTTTGCAAACATTGGCACCATAGAGGAACCATACAACAATTAATGTTGATGCAAACCAGTGTTTAATTTTGTTGGCCTTCTCTATCGATGCGCCAAATGCTTTTAATTTAAAAATCAAGAAACATCTGCCACCTTTATCCTGACCAAACCCCCTAATGCTAGAAGGCTCAAAAAATGGGAAGGCTAAAAAAAATTATGACCAAATTTTACACAAAAAAAGGGGAAACCACACATCCTATATGTGATTTCCCAAAGTTACATTGATGGCAGCATCAATCTCCCATTTGACACTTAAAATATAGCTTATCATTCCAAGAATGTCCCAATAGAATAAACACAAAGATCACTATGTATGGATGTTGTTTGCAAATATATATGGATGTTTTTTGCATCTACTATGACATATGTACATATCTTCATGTAGGTAAAATATATTGTCCATCATTGTAATCAATAAAAATTTTCAATTGCAAAGAAACAATATTTCTTTTAACAAACAATATAGGATTTTCTAAATAGTTCCTTATCAAAAATTGAAACAATATAGCTTTTTCAACAACACTTTATAAAAAATGAGACAAAATACCTCGAGCTAGCTAGCAACAATTAAGAAAAAATTGCTAAACGTTAACAATCTTATTTTGTTGCAAACATAGCCACAAAACAGAAGAAATAAATAGAAACTAACAAACAATTTGCAGTAGCAAAACCATGCAAAAATATACTCTTTTCTTAGTAGAGCCTTATCAAAAATTGAAGCAATATAGCCTTTTCAATAACCCCTTTCTAAAACTAAAACAATATAGCCTAAGCCAGAGAACAATAATAAATAGTTCTTAATGGAATCAAACATAAACTATATAACATTAACTATTTTATCCTACTGCAACCATAACCACAAAACGAGAGCTATAAATCAAAAAATATTGGTTTCAACAACAACCCAGAAGGATAAATCCACAAAAGGAAAGGATTCACAATAACATACCCATCCAAAACCATAGCCACAAAATGTAAACCATAAATGAAAGAATATTTATTCTTACAAACAATATATTTTTTTTCTCAAAAGCACCTTGTCAAAATTTCAAACAATCAACAATACCTTATTAGAGATCAAATAATATAGCTTGCCACAAACTATGAACCACAAAATGGGATAATATCACAAAGGGTTTTTCCAATATGCACCTCTCCCCGGTTGCTTCAAACATACATCTTCCTACTAGCTTTCTCCACGCTGGCTTGTTTTTCAAAGCCTGCAAAAAACTGTATAATGTTAAGAATTTTATTCCATCGCAAAGATAGCCACGAAACGTATGTCATACAGAGAAAGCCAAAAAATTTCACAGTAACAAACCCTTGTAGAAATATACTCTTTTCTCAACAGAGCCTTCTCAAAAATTGTAACAATACAGGCTTGTTTGCATCTTCTATGACATACATACATATTTGTATATATACCATATAGATTTTCCCTCACTCTGATTAATAGTGCCATTACCAAGACTTTTACATTGCTTTTGGAGTCATTTCCCCATGCAAAAAAGAGAAAATAACCTCCAACCACCTTCACAGAAACTGCACAACGAGCAGTCGGACTTACACCTTCATAGAAGCTCGCCCTCTTGGCATCAACATTAACTATTCAATGGTATCTATGTAGTGGCAATGGGTGTACCAACACCTACCATTTAAAACATCAAAAGAGGTGGCAAAAGTATTTGCAATTTTCAATAAGGCATTGTTGGGTGTTCTTTTGTGGCTTTACCTACTACTAAAGCTATGAGCCAAGATTGCAAGCTTCTTTGAAGGTTGAAGTTCAATTGAACTTTCCAACACATCTACCATCATGTATCCATAGCTATAGGTTTCCATTCATCTATATGTGTGTATTGTCTACATCTAATGCCATGTACATACATTTCTACATGTACTTTTTTAGTGTGTATATTTCCAAACAACAAATTCCTAGATATCCATCCAATGCATTATGTTGGATTGTATTTGTTGGAACATTTGTTAAGTGTTCCTTTTTAGTTGTTATTTCTTATAGCCTCAAAAAGGAGTTTTTGGAATGATAGGTTGTATATTAAGTTTCATAAGAAAGATTGGTTCCACCATTGATCGAAGTTGTGGAAAATGTATGTTCTTGCTCAGGGGCTTGACAAGAGCCCATGGGGATCCATGACCCAATCTGGCAGGGTGGAGAGTAGGCCTTGTTTTGTTTTGTTTCATTTTATATTTCCTATTTGTTGTTTAGTTGCACTATCAATTGGTCTTTAGTTGGTGTTTGCAAGCACCTTATTTTCTTCATCGTGATATATGCATATGTATATGTACTTGTATATATGCATGTGCAATCAAAAAAATGTATAACCAGTTAAATGAGTAACAAAGTAATGGCAATATAAAGGAAATGTATTTTGATGTGACAAGCACTCCAAAGAAAGAAAAGGAAACAAATACATGTCCAATCAATAGAAATCATAACAAATATCCAATGTCACAATTAGGGATGGTTGTTTGGAATTCAAAGTAGTATGAAAATTATCTCTGGAGAGTCTCCCATAGTAGGGGAAATTGTAGACAAACCTGAAACCGATAGCTTGCACTTAGCTTCAAAGTTAATTCTTGCAACTCTGACTATATTGTTGTTTTAAGCCTTATTTCTAAATTATACGTCTGAGTTTTAATAAGAACAATGAAAAAAAAAATATGAATATTGTTTACATCTAATGCCATGTACATACATTTCTATATGTACTTTTTTAGTGTGTATATTTCCAAATAGAAAATTCCTAGATATGCATCCAATGAATGATGCTAGATTATATTTGTTGGCATATTTGTTAAGTGTACTGTTTTAGTTATTATTTCTTTCAGCCTCAAAAAGGAGTTGTAGGAATGATAGAATATATATTAAGTGTGATAAGAAAGACTAGTTTCTCCATTGATCAAAGTGGTCGTTAGTGTCTATTCTTGCTTGAGGGTTTGGTGAGAGCCCATGGGGCTCCATGACCCAATATGGTAGGGCGGAGAGCAGGCCCTATTTTGTTGCGTTTCATGTCATATTTTCTATTTTTTGTTTAGCTACACAATGGGTCTTTACGTTGGTGCTTGCAAGCACTTTATTGTCTTCATTGTAATATATATATATATATATATATATATGCATGTGCAATTAAAAAAGTGTAGTTTTTTTAGATAGAGGCTACAATGATGGAAAGCATGATGCATAGCCATGAGAAGTAGTAGTGTTACACTCTCCTTTAAAGAGTGCATTGAACCTTCCATTCCTTGAAGTCTCCATTAGAAATGCACTACATTTTCATAGATACATTTACATATACATATGCATATATGTATGCTTTAGTTCCCCTCCATAAGGCATTGTTGAAAAAAGAACTAGTTCTAGGTTCCATATTGACTGTGATAGGAAACATTGGTTTCGACATTGATCATAGTGCTCGACAATGTGTGTTATTGCTTGGGAGTTTGGTAAGAGCCCATAGGGCTCCATGACCCAATATGGTAGTGTGGAGATAGTGCCTTGTTTTGTTGTGTTTCATTTTATATTTTATATTTTCTCTTTAGTTGCACTCTGGATCTTTAAGTTAGTGTTTGCAAGTAGATTATTGTCTTCATTGTAATATATGCATATGTATATGTATATGTATATGTATATATGCATGTGCAATCAAAAATATTAATTTTTTTTAGATGGAGGCTAGAATGAAGGCATGATAAATACCATAGGCAGCAACAATGTTACACTCTCCTTTAAAGAGTGCATCATAGCTTCCATTCATTCTAGTCTCCATTGAAATTACATTGCATATGCATAGATACATTTACAAATACATTTGCATATATGTATTCTCTTAATGTTGCCAATAAGGCACTATTGGAAAAAGCATTCATGTACGTGCAGGATTTTCACTTTTATTTTTATTTTTGGGACCCTGGTTTTATATTTCCAAGCAACAAATCCCTACATATGTATCCAATTCACAATGTCGATTATGATGTCTTGGCTATTATTCCTTCTAGGCTCAAAAACAAACTATAAGATAATAATAATCATTGGTTTCACCATTGATCATAGTGGTGGACAATGTATGTTCTTGCTCAGGAGTTTGGTGAGAGACCATGGGGCTCCATGACCCAATATGGTGGGGTGTAGAGCAAGCGTTCCTTTGTTCTATTTCATTTTATATTACCTATCTATTCATTCGTTTCACTATTCCTCTTTAACTTGGAGCATTGTTGGAACCAATATTCTTTCATTTATGGGGTATGTGAAGGATCATGTGTTGGAAAAAAAAGGGAAAACAACTGAGAGGGGGCCTGAATCAGTGGGGTATGTGCAGGATCATGATGGGCCAAAAAGTGGCAATATTATGGGTATTTGTAGGGTATGTGCCTGGCGACTTTTTTTTTACCCAAAATTGATGAAATGAAAAGGGTTTTTAGAGGAGATTCTCATCTTTCCACCAATATAAATTGTGCTTCAATTTGAATTTAATAATTAATTATTATTTATTTTCTATTAGAATTACGACTAAAGTCCTGATCGATAGGTTGATTGAAAAACATCTATAACTTTCAAATGGTATCACTTTTTTTGAATTTGAAACATGTGTCACATTCTATGCTTCACATTCTATAGTATTAAAAAAAATCATGAATTTTTGACCAAGTTAAGGTGGTCAAACATACAAGTTTTTTTTTTAAGTTGTAATAAAAATTCATAATTAATTATTTACTTAAAAAAATTACAAAAAAACATGTATCACATCCGGACATGAGTCCTCTACTTATATATATATAATCTTATAAAAAATATTATCATTTTATTATGGTTAGGGTGGTCAGACAGACACCTACTTCTTATTTTTTCCCTGAAATTTAAGTGCTACTGCATTGAAATTTCAAATTTTCACCAAATAGATTTTATTTATTTTTAAATAAACCTAGTAGTTTAGAAACTACATTCAATTTTCTACAAATTTTATTCCTACATATTTTTGAAATAATATAGATAACTTATTCAAATTTTTATGTCAAGTTGCCTAACACTGATTTTTCTGAATTTTTGCCCACTTAAGGGCCTGTTTTTTCCATGATGATCCTGCACATACCCAGTTGTCTCAAAAATTTAAACTTATTAAACTTACTAAACTTTTTCTCAGATCTAATAAATAACCATCAAAGAATAAACCATCAACACATCAGAAACACACATAACACCAATTTTTTTTTTTGTGGAAACCCTGCTAGGGGAAAATCCATGGTGGAGGTTAGTCCACAAGATTATACCTTGTTTAAAGTATAAAGAAGAATAAATGGGAATGCACATGCATTCAGGAACACTTCCTAGAGCTCACTACTCAAATACAAAAGGATTAATACCCAAGGAAGACTCACTATCTTACAGAAACATTCAGATTACATCTACAAGATTTTGAACTAAGAAAATAGCATCTACTAATGCTTGATTACAGTTCCGATTAAGCACATGAACACTTCTTCACACTCTAGTCACTTCTTCACACTCTACTTCTGCCTTTGAATGATTAGGATATTATTTGTACATCTCACATCAACACACACACACTTTACATCACACAAAAAATCACTCTTATATATCTACAACATGGAATTACATCAACTGCATGTCGACCAAAATGAAATATTAAACGTGTACAAATTGTCATCCCAAATCAATAAATATTTTTTCAACACAAACAAAGCATAGTCGGCCAAGACATAATGAAGACCCAAAAAAATATTCTCAAGCATGAAAAACCTTCAAAAATTATTCCATGAAGATCCACAAAATGCTATAATCAGCCTATCAGTCGTGATCATGAAAAACACGAGCACGCAAAATAAAATCACCAATCACGAGCACAAGGATCAATATGAATGTGCAACACAAATCCAATGTGATCTAAAAATATCCACGAGCATCATGAATCACCACAGAAACATCTGCAACAACTCAACTTACTAGAATCACATAATTTTCTTTCAGGAACACCAATTGAAGCAATAGAAAAGCTGTCACAACACAAATGCTCATAACTCAATCAAATCTTCATGCAGATCTTTGAAACTTCTAGTGCATAAACTAGATGCAATAAAAAACAAACCCTTTATTCCACAACCTCTTATCATCAACATACTAAGCTATCCAATAGCATGAACTTCACTACACCATTGATAGCCTACAACTTCTTCTATTATAATTTTCTCAATATCCTTGACATATACATCCTAAAAGACATTAATTCCAATAGTGTTGACATCAATGATAACCACATATTAGAAACAATCAACAATATCCCCCTTTGGCATTGATGGAAACACATGATGTGAAAAACACCATTAATGCAACTCTCTTTCAGTACTTTCTCCCCCTTAGATTCTAACTCTTTTCTCTACAGCTCTTTCATATGACTCTTTTCCCTACAAATTTTTTCACATGACTCTTCTTCCCCTTGACATCAATGACAAATATAAATTATATCTTTCTCCACACGAGCTTTGAACCACATATTTGAACATTTGACTACTCCCCCTAAGTAGCAACCACCACAACATCAATCCAGATCAAGATATGATTATGAAGTACACATATTGATGCAGGTCAATGCATCTTAGTTCTAATTAGGAGGGGTAATCACCCCTAGCTTCCCTCTAAGATACTCAAAAGTATCCTTAGGAAATGGCTTGGTAAAGATATCTACAAATTGTTCCTTAGTGGGCACATATTCTAGTCTGACTTCCTTTTCACTCACCTTCTCTCTCAAGAAGTGAAAATTGATAGATATATGTTTGGTTTTTTAATGCAACACCAGATTCTTAGAAATGTTAATTGCACTTGAATTTGCACAAAAGATGGCAATAGGCTCATCATACATAACTCTGATATCTTTCAACATTTGTTTCATCCACAACACTTGAGTACAATTGTTAGTAGTAGCAATGTATTATGCTTTTGTAGTAGATAAGGAAATGGCATTCTACTTTTTACTTAACCATGAGACCAAATTCTTTCCAAAGAAAAATGCTCCACCACTAGTACTTTTTCTGTCATCCACATCTCCTACCCAATCAGGATTAGTAAAGGAACTCAAAGTAAGATCATCATCTTTAGGATACCATAGTCCAAAATCAACTATCCCCTTCAAGTATCTAAAAATTATTTTCATAGCTGTCACATGAGATTCCTTAGGATCAGCTTGAAATATAGCAACAATTCATATGAAATTTATGATATCAGGTTTTATTTGAGTCAAGTAGAGCAATCTACCAATCATAGATCTATATCTAGTTTTATTTTCCTTAGGAGAATCATCATGTTGTTTCGACTTACATCCGGTCACCATGGGTGTACCAACTGGATTTGAATCTTCCATACCAAATTTCTTCATCAATTCTTCCACATACTTGGACTAAGATATAAATATCCCACTATCTAGTTGAGTAATTTGCAATCCTAGAAAGAATTTCATTTCTCCAATCATAGACATTTCAAATTCACTCTTCATCTCATCATCAAACTTCATACACAAACTATCATCTCCTCCAAAAATGATATCATCAACAAATACTTCAATAATCAATTCTTTATCATGATCAATCTTGAAATACAAATTACTATCAACAATACCTTTATTAAATCCAAGCTTCAACAAATACTTGTCCAATCTGGCATACCATGTTGTTGGGGCCTGCTTGATTCCATACAATGCTTTCTTCAACTAGAAAACCATATCTCCCTGATCAATCAATTGAAATCTATCAAGTTTCTCAACATAAACTTCTTCCAGTTCACCATTTCGAAATGTTGATTTGACATCCATTTAATAAACCTTGTAGTTTTTGTAAGCAACATAAGTAAGAAATAGTCTCATAGCTTCAATCCTAGGAACAGGGCAAAAAATTTCTTCAAAGTCAATACCTTCCATCTATGAATATCCTTTACACACCATTCTTGCTTTGTTTCTAACAACTTCACCTTGCTCATTCAGTTTATTCTGAAAGACCCATTTAGTTCCAATTATATTTTTGTCCTTACGTCTAGGAACAAGAATCCATGTATCATTCTTCTCAATTTGTAATAGTTCTTCCTTCATTGCTTTCATCCAATGTTCATCTTTGCATGCTTCATTGACACTATTTGGCTCATTCTTTGAAATCAAACAATACTCTTCTGCAATTCTTCTTCTAGTCTGTACACCTTTTTTCTTATCACCAATGATCTAATATTTTGAATGATCTAGTCTTACATACCTTGGAATCTTAGGATTTTCTTGAACTTTAGGCTCTTGTGATCTCACTTTTGCACTTCCACTAGTTTCTCCCTATTGCGTTTCCTAATTTACCGAAATGATCTAAACTTGATTTTGTGTCTAAAATTTCTTTCCTTTATCTAAACTGTCATGTTGTTCATCTGAATCATATCCATAGGTTTTGGATGATCTAACTATGTCTTCATCAACCTTGACATTATCTCTTTCAACTACTTTCCTCAATCTCTTATTGTAGCACTGGTAGGCCTTACTTTTAGTAGAATAACCCAAAAATATTCCTTCATCACTCCTAGCATCAAAATTTCCTATATCTTCATCTCTTTTGGTATAGAATTTACTCCCAAACATTTTGAAGTATCTAATAGTAGGCTTATGGCCAAACCATAGCTCAAAAGGAGTCTTATCGGTATCACCTTTGGCATTTACCCTCAGGATTGAGAGTGTAAAAAATAGTACTCATAGATTCTCTCCAATAGATATGAGGAACATTTTCTTCCAATATCATAGTCCTAATAGCTTCTTGAATTTTCATGTTCTTCCTTTCCACAACTCCATTTTGTTGAGGGTTCCATGGGGTAGATAATTTTCTCTTTATCCCATGTTCTTCACAAAAATAATTAAACTCGTGGGAAATGAACTCACCACCTCTGTCTGATCTCATACATTGAATCTTCAGACCTATATCAATCTCAACCATAGCCTTGAAAATCTTGAATTTCTCTAGAACTTCACATTTTTCCCTTAAGAAAGCAACCCATATCATTCTATAGTAATCATCAATAAGTAACATGAAATACCTGTCTCCTTGTAAAATTCTGACTCTAGAAGGACCACACAAGTCAGTATGCACAAGCTCCAACACTTCATTTTAATAATGTTGTTTGCTCTAGAATGAAACTCTAGTTTTCTTTCCTAACTAACATTCCTTGCATATAGTATTAGTAGGTTTTATCAACTTAGGAAGATCTCTCATTGCCTAAGTAGAACTTATCTTGATAATATTTTCAAAGTTTACATCACACAACCTCATATGCCACAAGCAACTTTCATCAACTTCATCAATCAGACAACTTTTAATAGTAGCACTTAGGTGAAAGATATTAATTTTTGTCTTTGTACTAGAAGCAATCACATTTTTGGAACTCCATAGTATTCTACACTTTCCATCCTTGAATTTAAGATTGTATCCCTTGTCAACCATTTTTCCAACACTTAAGATATTATGCTTGAAACCTTCCACATATAGGACATCATCAGTATTATGCTTACCACCAAGATAAATGCATCCTCTTCCATGGATTACACCAACATTGTTATCACCAAATATTACAACACCACCGTCATACTTTTCCAAACTCACAAATTTTCTTTTTTCACCTATCATGTGATGAGAGCATCCACTGTCAATCACCCATTCATCTTTTTCTTCAATTTTGGCAGCCTGATCTTCTCCACATTCTTGTCACTAGCAGATTCAGTAGGCACCAAATCATTTTCCTTGATAGCAATAAATACCCATTCATCCTCACTTACATTCCCTTTATTAGATTCATCATCTGACACACCTTCATCAACAACATAATAACACTCTCTTTGAAATCTAGGTTTGTTAGGTTTTGACTTAGGAACTCTTTCCAAACACCTTGAAGAAAAATGACCTATCTTATTGCAAGAAAAACATTTAATAGGAAATTTTCCTCTATACTTACCTTCACCTTTGGCTTCTCTCTTGACAATAAGTTCTTTAATCTCATCTATCTTTCTCACTTCTTCTTCAATCTCTTTCATCTCCTTCTCATACTTGAACATTTTTATATAACTTTCCCTAGGATCATATCTTTGCTTGTCTTTTCTAGAAATAGTAGCTTTAAATGTAGATTCTATCTTAGGAAGAGATTCACCAAAATCACTCAACTCAAAAGCAGCAAGCTTACAAATCAACATGTCTTTGGTTACATTTGTTACAGTCTAGATCTCCTCAATAGCAGCTACTTTGGCTTTGTATGCACCAGGCAAGGATTTGAGCACTATAGCAACAATTTTAGATTCTTCTAATGTTCCACCAGCACATTTGATACTACACACAAGTTCACTCACTCTCTGCATAAAATAATTAATGTTCTCATCTTCATCTATTCTCAAGGTCTCTTATTTTTCTTTTAGACTTTGTAGCTTAGCAATATTCACATGAGTATCACCTTCATACAAAGTTTCCAAATTTTTCCAAATCTCATAAGTAGTCTATAGCTCCATTACATTTTTCATCTCAGAATTAGTCAGAGCACTCAACAATTCTTCCTTAGCCCTAATATTGTACTCGGATTCTTTAATCTCATCAAGAGTAGAAGGACCATTATGTGGAATAACTTACCTATTCTTTATAATCTTCCAATAGGGCTCACCAATGGATCTCAGATGACACTCCATTCAAGTCTTCCATAGAGAATAATTTGTTCCATCAAATCTTGGACTATCCTTCTTATATGTCACCATCCTAGATCACCTCAAGGTATTAAATTTCTTTTGAGGAACTTGTTGTGATACCAATTGTTGGAAACACATGGGTAGACAACTAAGAGGGGGGTGAATTAGTTGTTTGATAAATTTAAACTTATTCAATTTATTCTCAAATCTAATAAATAACCATCAAAGCATAAACCATCAACACATCAGAAACACATAACACCAAGATTTTTTTTCATGGAAACCTTGTTAGGGGAAAAATCATGGTGGAGGTTAGTCCACAAGATTATACCCTATTAAAAGTATAAATAAGAATAGATGGGAATGCACATGCATTTAGGAACACTTCCTAGAGCTCACTACTCAAATAAAAAAGGCTTATTTTCCAAGGAAGACTCATTGTCTTACAGAAACATTCAGATTACATCCACAAGATTTTGAACTGAGAAAACAACATCTAATAATGCCTGATTACAGTTTTGATTAAGCACATGAACACTTCTTCACATTCTACTTACTCTTCTTCATGCTTTTCTTCTACCTTCAAATGATTAGGACATTATTCGCACATCTCACATCAGCACATGAACACACTTTACATCACACAAACAATCACTCAATATATCCACAACACAGAATTACATCAACTGCATGTAGCCCAAAATGAAATATATAATGTGTAAAAACTGTCGGCCCAAATAAATAAATAATTTTTCAATGTGAACAAAGCATAGTTGGCCAAGACATAATGAAGACCCAAAACAATATTCTTGAGCATGCAACACCTTCAAAAATTATTCCACATAGATCCACAACATGCTACAATCACCCTGTCGATCGTGATCATGAAAAAAATGAGTACACAAAAGAAAATCACAAATCGTAAGCACAACAATTAATGCAAACATGCAACACAGATAGAGCATGATCTAGAAACATCCACAACAACTAAACTTACTATATGTGAGCATCCATTAAAATCTGCAACTACTAAACTTCAAGCATGGGTTAGTATTCTACAAATCCATCAAAATGCTCATATGAAATAACATGTAAATGCTTCAAAATGCAACAAATGGCAATAGAAAACTAAAAGCATTATGAAAACAATAACAAGTACCTATTCCATAGTGGATTGGTGTCAAATGTGCAAATGACCCTTTCCCAATCCTTGCTCAAAAGCTAAAATGATGAGATGCAATGGAGATGAAGAGAAAAATCAGTTCTCAAACCAAAAGAGTGACTTTGCATAAGTTGTAGATAGATTTATGAAGATATAGATTTTCTTGATGAGAGATTGGCCAAATGGATGAGTGTGGGACTAAATGTAGACCAATGAAAGGAGGGCACTTGTCAAGTTGTGATAGGCTGAACGTTGTGCAAGATTTGGGAAATGTGTCCAAGAGAGGGAGTTTCAAATTCAAATTTGTGAAATAAATTTTGAGAGGGGGACAAGAAAATGAGAAATAAATGCAATGTTGCAGGGACAAGTCAACTTGTCATCATTTTCAAACTTGAGGGAATATTCTGTTTTTTATGCCAAGTTGATGGAAAATAAGGGTTTTAATAAATCAATAAATTGATTTATTTGTGCAAGTGGAGATATCTAGAGGATTTGATGGGTGACTAGGTTAGGCTAATTAGATTTAGATTAGCCTAATGATGATTAGGATGAGTTTGACTTTTATGACTTAAATATTTGATTTATTTAAATTAGAAAAGGATGAAATATGCATTTGGAGATTTAATTAAATAAAGTTTAGTTTATTTAATTAAAGGGATGATGTTTGATTTATTTAATTGAAAGGTTAATGTTAACGTTTGTTTAATTTTAAATTAATGACCTTAGAAGATGGAAATTAATGAGATTACCTGATGAATAAAGGTGAACTTGATTAATTGATGAATGGACCTAATGCATGATGCTAATTTTGCATGTCTACATTTTGCCCCTCTTTGAAGCAATGTACTTGTTGTGTTGGTTCAAAGAATAAGCTTTCTGCAATCGAAATTCAAATTTTTTCTGATTTTTGGATGCCCCAGCGGAAAATACACTGGTACATTTCCCCCTCGAGAGATCGAGTGAAAAGATTCAATTTGAGGGTTGATCTCATGATAAAGAGGTTCAAAATGGATGGTTATGGATGATGATGCAAATGAGATGATTTTAAGATGCTTAGAATAACAAATCTATATTATCTTAAACAACTTAAATGATGATATGATGTGATGATGGATGAGATGGGTGTGTTATGCTATGATTATGCAATGGATGATTTATGAGATGCTTAGACTAACAGATCTATATTATGATGATGTTATGTTGTGATTGTAAAATGCATATTGATGGTTTGTGGATGCAAGATGGATGCACTGGTGATGATGACTAACTATTCATGACGTGCTGTTAGTGTGGAGAGGAAGACATTAGATGATGACAAGAGGATCCAACAAGCCAACTTTATGAGATCTGATGATGATGAAATGATGACGAGAAATGGATAATTTTCTTATCAAGGATTGGGATTTTAAAAGGGTCACTTACCTTATGTTTGATAACACACATAAGCACGATGCATCAACGTATAAAGGACCAGGATGGCTTTTTACTTAGTGTGATGGACTTTGACTCAACAGATAGATAGGAGTATTCTTGTTCACACCTGACATACAAAAACCTTGCTAGGATGCACTTTAGAAGTTTCAAACACCTCGAACCAAAACACGGAAAGGTATAACCAATCAGTGCAATAGTCAACAAGTTGTCCAAAACATCCTCTATTCATATCTAACAAAGCAAGTATTCGCCAAGTTATTTTACAAGAACATCCAACAAGCATAGTAGACAAAAGAATAATGATCGTTGCCCCATTCCTATCTCTCTAAATCCTTCATTTGGATATCATTGAGAGGTCCTTGGAACGAGCACAATAAGATAAATCAATAGAAAAGATCAAGTACACAAACAAGTCAATGTTCTTCATATCTTTAGCCAAAGGGATGTGTTTTGATAGGATAAGAATCCAAAGTGATATCCAAAATGATGCCCATTGTCGAAATGATATATCCTAGGACATGCATTGTATAGGATGATGATGGTTTGATAAGTTGATTGATAGGTTGTTGATATAAGGTTGATTGACATGTTTTAAAATGATCAAGAGTTTGATTTTGCGTTTAACGATTTGTTGTTTGCTTTTGATTTTACGATTGAAGCTTGCTTTTGCTGATTGTTGTGATTGTTTATGTTTGTTTTGCCAAAGGATGAAGGTGACGATCAATTTATTATGGATGATTGATTATTGGTGTGAAAGAGATGAGATAGATGAATTTTTTTCAAATATTTGGATTTTTACATTTTGAAATGTTTTGGGGTTTTTGGTATTTTCAAGATTTTATAAATGTTTTTTTTATTTTGAATGTTTTGGGGGTTTTAAGATTTTATGGATGTTTTGGATTTTGATGTTTTTAATGATTTTGGTTTTTGTGTTTTTGAATGTTTTTTGGATTTTGGTGTGTTTTGAATGTTTTTGGATTTTAATATTTTTTGGATGTTTTCGTATTTTTTGTATTTTCTGATGTTTTTGGATTTTTGCATGATTTTGAAAATTTGGATATGGATGTGTGATGATATCAGTTCTCTATTTTGGGATTTTGTTGAAAACCAAGATAAGGTTGATTGATCAGATTGATGGATTGATGATGATGATGATAACATTGTTGAGGATGCACAACAATGCAAGGATAGTGTTAAGCAACACAATGATTGGGAAGGATATCCCAAGATTATGGATTGATTGGATTTGATTGATCAGGATTGTTGAAGCTTGGTTTGGAACAAAAGCTATTCGAATGATTTGACATGATGTTTGAAGGGTGTGTTAGGTGTGACTGATATTGAAAGATGAAGACTGATAAGGAATGTCTTCTTGTCAAAATATGTCATGGGCTAGTGATTTGGAATTTTGCTCACAAATGCTTTGACCAATTTGGTTTCACATTTTCCAATGTTCGGATCACCACATAAGTTGGAGGATATAGTTCAAGATTTATTCCTTAAGCAAGATGTAAATATCTACCCCTAGTGTCTAGCAATGTAGGGAATGTCATAGATGGATGCTCAGATAGGTGTATGGATGGATAGATATGGATTATCTTGCGATAAGATAAGGTGCTTGGATAAAGAATGCTCATTGGATAATGCTTCATGGCTCAGATAATGAAAATGGCCCATGTCAAGATGTTTACCATAAGCAAGTGTAAAGTGCACCCCAGAATTTCATCAAGATCAAGATAACTTGGACAATGCATGCAAATGGATGAAAACGGATTGGATAAATGGTTCATGGATTTATTATGGATAAGACTGATGGAATGCTCGATTTATTATGGATGGGATGAGATGCTTTCACCTAGACTAGCGTACATAGATGCTTGATTCCACACATGATGCCTATTTTCCAGGTTTTCGTCATGGTCTTGCCCAAAGCGCCACCGTAGTGGTTTTCACTAGAGGATGATTTTTGTCTTTACTGTTTTCAATCCTTTTTCTAATTTTTTTGGATTTCCATATTTTTGATTTTTTTGGTTTTTATGAAAGATTCATGTTGACCCAGTTGGTGGTGTCGATGTAGATGCTTCTGTCATAATGTGCCATCGATAGCCTACTTGAAGAAGTTACTTTACTAAGATACGTGTACTTGAATGAAACTTTTGGGATTCTTGATCTACTTTATTGATACCAGGGTTAACTCTGTCTCTATGCACACATCGTGATAGAGTGCCTTTAGAATCCTTATGATGAAGGGTCATTGCCAATACATAGTCAATGTGAGAATTGGATATCATGCATGGAGGCGTGGATGGAGCGTGTTTAGGGATCAAAGATGGATTGGTTGATAGCTTGGAATCTTTGACTCTCCAAACTTGGGAAGATGAGCAATGATGGGTGGATACGAAAGTGTGCATGGAATTAGGACCAACTTCTTGATATACTTTGTACATCGCTTGAAAAGCCTGTTTTTGCTTTTGCGGACATTCTTGATGGATACTTTTCCCTCTTTTATTTTTTCCTATAATTTCTTTGACTAATGGAGTTTGATAGGGATAATCTTTCTTTGTATTATTTGGTATCCATATGTATTTGATTTGTCCATTATGCTTTCCAACTTCTTTTTCTTTGATAACATTCTTTGTACTTTGATTTAATTCTTTCTTTTGACGTTGGTCCCAATTCATGGATGGGGTGATGGGTCGATGAAGATTCATGACATGGTTGGTTGTAGTATTGGCATCGATTTCACCATAAGGATTCTTCGTGCTCCCTCTGTTGACGTTTTCTTGAGACGAAGTTGCCCCCAGTATTATGGAAGTAGTACCTTCATGCTTTGATTTCACTTGTTCTAAGAGCTCTTGTTTAGAGTGCATTCTCTGATAAATGACCATTGCAGATGATGTTATTTTGATTGGATGCTCTGCTAACTCTGAAATATCTTGTTCTGTATGACTTGCTTCCTTGAGTAAGTAATGTTGGGTATCTCCATCTATGATGTCTTTAGCCTGGATTTTGGATATATCTGATAGTGATGTTGGCAACTCAATAACTTGCTCTTGTTGTGTTGTAATGTCAGGAGTAAAGGAATCCTGTTCTGAATGAAGATCATCTATGTGTCCATCCATACAAAGCATCTCATGGGTAGATGGAGGAGTATGTGTTATGCTAATGTGATCATCATTTGCAACATCTTGTATAGATAGGAGACTATCCATTACATCATTATAGTAGCTCAAAGATATAAATTCTTGATCTTGAATGATTTCGTAATTTCTGTTGACATGCTTTGGATCAAGTTCTTGACATGGGTCAGTTTCAAAGGATGGATTGCTTACAAAGGGTTCTTGGATATCTTTATTAGGCATAGGAAGTAGCTCAATATCTTCTTGATCTTTGAGTGGACTTGGATCAGGTTTCGAGTTGAAGATTCCTTCAATATCGGCAATCATGAGGTTGAAGGATGTCAATATGTCTTGAAAAGGACCATTGCTAGACTTTGGTGAGAGATATTTATCATGCTTTAGAATAAATTCTTGAGATATGCCCTCTAACCCATTAGGTAATGTAGAGACATTTTCAACATGATCATTGGTCAATGCCTCATTGGATGAGGCAAAAACATCTTTATTGATGGATAGATCTTGATCATTGTTTTCAACAATTGTGGTGGAGAGATTGCCAACGTCTTCAACCATAGGGTCAAGTGATGTTGGCATTTATTTGATTGGATCATTGTTGGTTGGTGGACTTTGATCATGATTGAAAAGTGACTCTTGACATATGTTGATTTGATCATTGGATGAAGTAGAAATAGCTTCAAGTTGCTCAGTGATGGATTGATCTTGATCCTTGTTCTCAACAATTGTGGTGGAGAGATTGGCAATGCTATCATTGTCCCCAATAGCGATTATCTTTTAATCAATCAGGTCTTGGATGAGTTTTTTGAGTCGAACACAATATGGTGTTTTGTGTCCCTTTATTCTGTGATAGTCACAAAGGTGCTTCTCATTGTACCCTAGGAGTTTTATGGTTGGTTCTTGATAGTTCACATAAACAAGGATTTTGATGAGATTTTCTTGTACCAATTATTGCAAGACTGATTCGATTGGTCTCCCAAGTGGTGTGTATTTTCACTTGTTTCCTTGTGATATTTTCACTTTAAATTGAACTTGTGGTGATTGATTTTGGAGATGTGGTGATTGATCTTTGAGATGTGGTGATTGGGTTTGTTGTTGATGTTGTTGATCTGGATATCTAACTTCTTGCCATTGGAGATGTTGCTCTTGATGCAGTAGTGGACATAACTCAATGCTTTGGTGAAATGGTTCAACCAATGGAGGAATGCATTGATTTTGGAGAGAAAATATATCTTTGCTCAATAATTCAATTAATTTGGTGTGTGAAGCAAGTTGTTCTAGTGAAATTTGATCTTGATTTTGAATTTGACTCCCTCGATTTGGCTTTTGTTCAAGCAAATTTGGGATGTACACTTGTGGTGTTTGAATGGGATCATGAACAAATTGATTTTGGACAATGTTCAGATTTGGGATGGCATTCAGATTTGGCATTATAGGTTGAAATTGAACATTGTCTTGATTTAGGTAACTTTTATTTTGCATGATGTTACCTTGCCTTGGATTCATTAACATCTTGTTTGGACTCTGAACAACATTTATGTGATTTGAAAACATATCTATCCCAAAGCTTTCCAAGTTTGGGTTCACAATGTTCATGTTTGGTAAAGTTGTACTTGGTACATTCACATTTGGCATATAGGGATTTGATGGGATGATGTTGTCCATTTGAAGTCTCCTGCACTGATTGTTTGGTTGACAGACTTGTAGGTTTGGATTTAGATCTACCATTGAGAAATGTGTTCCAATATTTTATTTGGGAATACTCACACTCATTGTTCCATTGAAATTTGTAGAAGGTAATGATCCCATGTATGGATTGTATAAGTGTGAGTTTTGATAATCAATCGGCATTGTAAGGCTTTGAAAATTCAATTGATTTGGATTACTCATGGTGTATGGAACAAGTTTGTATTCCATGTTCGTCTTGTTTTTTGACCTTGTTGCAAAAGTGACCTCTAAGGTTCTTAGGACCAATGACGAGATGAAGGATGAAAAGGGGAAATGATATGAGTGTTGAACGTTTAGGGACCTTGGATCAATGCTAGGCTTAGGGTTTGATTTTGATTGGTTTGATTTGGATAGTGAACTTGTGAACCGTAAGATGTTTAGATGTTATCTTAGGATGAACTTGTTCAAAGGATTTCTCATTTAATTAAATGTATGAGAAAGGATGCATTCTCACACACCTAACTAAACAAATGATTTTGATTTTGATGATTTACCCAAGTCTAGTAATGGTGTTTCCAAAGCTCTAAATTTGTTTGGTGGGATGGGTTTTGATAGATGTTTTAATGGATGAAGTGTTTTATTTGATACTAAATGAACCTAGGAAGGACTTGTTTACTAGACCAAGATAGTGAAGAACATGATTTTCTCTAAGAGTAATTCAAAATCAAAAGACCAATGTTTGCATGAAAACCATAAGATCAAAAGATATCAAGCACATGTGTGGGGTCCAACTGATTCAATCTTTGCTTAATGGACTTTTTTTTACCACAAACAGGCTCTTGATTAGATTTTGAATCTAGATGTCTAATGTCTCAACTTTACCCTTATCCTGGAAAGTGTATTATGTAGAAACCAAGGAAATAAAGGCAAAGGTTCCTAATGTTGACCTTAGTAGTAGCAAATTGAGATGAAATCCAAATTCTTAGAATCCTCTAAGGATACAAATCCCAAGGGAAATAAATAACATGTGAATTTTTTCAAGGATATTTGCTTCTCCTAAAGGGTTTGAGATTTGATGCTCATGTTGAATGTTAGTTTTCAAATGTTTTCGATTAAAGCACTGTGTTTTCAAACCAAGAACAAGTACAACCCTATGGATGTGTAAGAAAATATTTGTTGAATCCCCACTTGGACAAGTCTAGCTACGCTTATCTTTAGCAAATGGTTACATGCTTGACCCCACTGGCTCCCCTCCACGACACTCACTTATACTGGGCAACCAAGAATCAACACCCATGAAACTCCAATGGCATATTTTCCATTTCTACTAAAGACCGTAAAAGTGTGAGGTGGCTTCAGAATGACCATTCTTGCACCAACAAATAGATTAAGGATTTTGTAAAATTCTAGCACATGGGTTTTAATAAGGACTACGTTCGTGGAGATTGACCCATATGGCAAGAGTCCCCTTTCGGATCCATCTTGTCAGAATCAACCATGTGATATTGGTGTTTCTTCCAATACCCACATTTATATCCCGGTTGGAAATAATATTGGATTTAGAGTGTTACCAGTTGAGTCGTTCCCTTAGGTGAGTACTTTTTCCCCAAGGCAGGCCCTCTAGGATAAACAAAACCGAGTAAAGACAAAATCTGTAACTTGATCAATCTTTGATGGCAACAAAGAGAGAATATAAGCAATAATGCCCTTACTCACACTCGCACAAGATGTTGTTCAATTTGAATCCCAAATTGAAGTGTGGAGGCAATCTTTTATGCAACTTAATTATGTCATAAAAAATATTTTTGATTCTCAAGGTAACTGTGAAGCATGAGAGAAGTGCAAAGGCCCTTTTAAATGAGATTACTTTGTATAAGAGATTACAAAACACGAAAAAAAACATGTTCATTTTATGCCTTTCAAAGCAATTGTGAGTTTGTTTTTAAGCACCAAAATGAGGTGTGAAAGTTTCTTTGTTCACTTGTTACCCTCAAACAAAATCTAGTCAATTTCCTAGAAATGACAATTGAAAGCCTTGTATGTGTTCGTTTTAAATCCAAAAAACAAGTGAGTTAATCTAAAATAGAAAATTAAGGCATAAAGTGGAATCTCCAAGCATTAAAAAATGCTTTTGAGAGTTTCAAATTTTTTATTTTTTTTAAATGTTCAATTTCACTTCACTCCAATATTGCTTGTTTTCACCTTATTCTATTACATGAGAAAAAAACCACTATTTCTTTCTTGATGCAAGACCCTTGAGAGACTGAAATCCCTCCTCCTTGTTATTCCTATCAAGAAAGAAAATCAACTTATTCAATTAGAATCATTTTAAACATCAATTTCAAAAAATAAAAAGATTTTAATAGAAAAGACTAATTAATCAACAAAGAAATTAATGTAGACAACTTAATGCAGACAAACAAAGACTTCCAGTGATTTAGGTAAGACACCAATTCTCATTCACTTAACCTACAGGAAATAAATGAGGTATGTTAGTCAAGAAGATACCATGCAAAAAAAAGAAAGGAAAATAAAAAGAAAAGACATAAGTGGGTGTCAGCAAAAGTCGATATGAAAGCACTTATTAATGCATTTCCTTCCTTTGTTCAAATATCCAAACAAATCCCTGATTTAGTACCTTAACTATAGTAAGAGTTTAAATTGTCTAATTCCTGACTGACAAGTCAAATCAAATTAGTATCCAGTTCAATATTAATATCATTGTAAGTGCATTCTGCATTTTATACTTACCATGTTGATGTTTCCATTGAATTAAAAAAACATTTTGATGTCCACTATAAAATATAGAAAGTCAGATATGCACTCACCAAACTCAAAAAATCCTCAGATATACAACACAACATCAATAAGTAATTAGTGAGAATAAAGAAAAAATATTGGGATGATCAACCACTGCTGCAAGCATCATGATGGCCTTCACAAGCTGTGGCCAGCAAAGTAACACACAAGAAAATGCAACCGGTAGGTGAAAACCTAGCACAGTAAATGGTTTTTTGGAAAGATTTCAAAGTAATTGCCAATGGTAAGTGAAAAGGAAGTTGATTCCCATAAATTTTCTAGAATCCAACGATTGCAAGACTGAATTGGAGAGGTGTACATGTGTATAGAACAACAAATAAATATTCTTTAAGCTATTGCAATCAACGCCTCCAACTTCGTTAAACAAACCTTTCAAAGAAATGCAATCTGCGTAGGTAAATGTGTTTTGTAGAGCAGATAAATCCTGACACAATATTAAAGGGGTGTAAGTCATGCTATATTAATTTTGCCCACTTCCAAAGCAACAATAATGACATAGGGCACTTTTACCATCTGCTTTGTATCGCTCAGCATGATAAGGATTTATGAGGTTGATAACAAGCTTTGACAGAGATTTTTTTTTTTTTGACAAAGATATATCATAATTAGTGTCTTTCATGAGTGAATAAAAATCAAATGCAACATTGTTTGGAGGAATAAATAGTACCACACCTTACCACTTCAAGCAAAGAAAAACCAACAATAAATAGACTCGACTAAAAATAAGGCGATTCAGTTTTTTTCCAAAGAGGATTCCACAAGAGAAAATTGAAATATTTGCAGAATAATCTTTTTCCACTTAGTTTCTACTCTACGATTTCATCTTCATACACCAACGCCTTTTCCAACCCTGCTGGACTTCATCTTGGTTGATTTTCTTTCTCATTTCTATGTGAAGAAGGTTTTCCAATCTTTCTGCATGGCATGCTGAGGTGACGTACAACTATAAATGATGTTACTTCAAAGTGGGGATGGGTATTGGACGTTATACTTCAAGTCAGTGGTCAGTATTTTTGAAATGTATCTTGGGCATTACGGTGAATGTGAAAGGTTGTAGGACATTGTATTGAAAGTCAATGGCCAATTCATTATTTGAAACTCTAATAATCCGAATTGTCTATCCAGAAAAGATAAGACATGGATAGGCCACCACACGGCATCACCTATTCTACCCACTATATGTGCTTAGCAATTCTATGTATTTTCCTCCTAGTAAAACACACACAATATTATTGCTATAAATGAAGTGTAAGAGAATAAATACTACATTGATATTTGCTAAGTGTATAGGATCGAACACCTGATTTCTCTGTGGATGAGAAAGAACGTCTTGCATTAGTAGTGATGGTTGAAGGGTGGGTATTGACAGGAGATCCAATTAAAGATGAGAGTGTTTGTCTTGCATCAGTAGTGATGGCTTAATTTGGGCCTCAGCCTGTCCTACAAAGAAAAAGCTGATAACAGTAATACAAATGCAGCCATGTCTGGCAAGGGCTTTGTTTGTGAGAATGAGTATTAGAGAATGAGTAATACAAATGCAGCCATGTCTAGCAAGGGCTTTGTTTGATGCCCTCCTTCTAGCACCAAATGTGAGCATCCATTAAAATCTGCAACTACTAAACTTCAAGCATGGGTTAGTATTCTACAAATCCATCAAAATTTTCCTATGAAATAACATGCAAATGCTTCAAAATGCAACAAATGACAATAGAACACAAAAATCATTATGAAAACAATAACAAGTACCTATTCCATAGTGGATTTTTGTCAAATGTGCAAATGACGCTTTTCCCAATCCTTGCTCAAAAGCTAAAATGATGAGATGCAATGGAGATGAAGAGAAAAATCAGTTCTCAAACCAAGAGAGTGACTTTGTATAAGCTCTAGATAGATTTATGAAGATTAAGGCCTTTATTTATAGATTTTCTTGATGAGAGATTGGCCAAATGGATGAATGTGGGACTAAATGTAGACCAATGAAAGGAGGCCACTTGTCAAGTTGTGATAGGCTGAAGGTTGTGCAAGATTTGGGAAATGTGTCCAAGAGAGGGAGTTTCAAATTCAAATTTGTGCAATAAATTTTGAGAGGGGGATAAGAAAATGAGAAATAAATGCAATGTTGGAGGGACAAGGCAACTTGTCATCATTTTCAAACTTGAGGGAATATTCTATTTTTTATGCAAGATTGATGGAAAATAAGGGTTTTAATAAATCAATAAATTGATTTATTTGTGCAAGTGGAGATATCTAGAAGATTTGATGGGTGATTAGGTTAGGCTAATTAGATTTAGATTAGCCTAATGATGATTAGGATGAGTTTGACTTTTATGACTTAAATATTTGATTTATTTAAATTAGAAAAGGATGAAATATGCATTTGGAGATTCAATTAAATAAAGTTTAGTTTATTTAATTAAAGGGATGACGTTTGATTTATTTAATGGAAAGGTTAATGTTAAAGTTTGTTTAATTTTAAATTAATGACCTTAGGAGATAGAAATTAATGAGATTACCTGATGAATGAAGACTTGATTAATTGATGAATTGACCTAATGCATGATGCTAATTTTGTGTGTCTACACTATAATTGCATCATCTTCTTTCAGGAACACCAATTGAAGCAACAGAAAAACTGTTAGAACACAACTGCTCATAACTCGATCAAATCTTCATGCGGATCTTTGAAACTTCCAATGGATAAACTAGATATACTCAACAACAAACTCTTTACTTCACAACCTCTGATCATCAACATACCGAGCTAGCCAACAACAAAAACTTTGCTGCACCACTAACAACCTACAACTTCCTCTATTACAATTTTCTCAATATCCTCGACATATACAACCCAAAAGACATTAATGCCAATAGTGTTGACATCAATGAAAACCACATATCAGCCACATTCAAGATCATGTTGGGCCAAAAAGTGGCGATATGATGGGTATGTGTAGGGTATGTGGTCAACGACTTTTTTTAACTCAAAATTGATGAAATAAAAAGGATTTTTAAAGGAGATTCTCAACTTTCCACAAATATAAATTATGCTTTACTTTGAATTTAATAAATAATTATTATTTATTTTCTATTTGAATTATGACTAAAGTCTTAATTGATAGGCTAATTGAAAAAAATCTATAGCTTTCAAACGGTATCACATTTTTTGAATCTGAAACATGTATCACATCCTATGCTTCACATACTATAGGATTATTAAAAAAATTGAATTTCATGAAGTTTTGACCAAGTTATGGTGTTCAGACATACGATTTTTATATTTTTTAAAAGATGTAATAAAAAATTCCTAAATAATTATTTACCCTAAAAAGAATTACAAAAAATATGCATCACTTTGAGATAGGAGTCCTCTATTTATATCTAAAATCTTATAAAGAATATTATCATTTTATTGTGCTTAGGGTTGTCAGATAGACACCTACTTCCTTTTTCGCTGAAATTTAAGTACTATACATTGAAATTTCAAAATTTCACCAAATAGATTTTTTTTAAATAAACCTAGTAGTTTAGAAACTACATTCAATTTTCTACAAATTCTATTTTTACATATTTTTGAAATAATATAGATAACTTATTCAAATTTTTACGTCAAGTTGCCTAACTTTGATTTTTTTGAATTTTTAACCACTTAAGGGCTTGTTTTTTCCATGATGACCTTGCACATACCCTATGGCTTCCGATTTGTGTCAATGATTGGAACATAATAAAATAGTTAACGTTATACAGTTTATATTGTTTTCCATATGGCATTGTTGAGTGTTGCTATCTACCTTTGGCTATTTTTTTCCATACTCAATTAGCTTGACCTCCTTACTTATGCCTTTTTTGTTTAACTTGGTGTCTGGAAGCATTTTATGAAAGGTCCTATATTGGGTGTAATAAGCAACATTGGTTTCACCATTGATCATAGTGGTTGACAATGTATGTTCTTGCTCAGGGGTTTGGAGAAAGCCCATGGGGTTCCATGACCCAATATGGTGGGTGAAGAGGAGGCATTCCTCTATTCTACTTCATTTTATATTACCTATTTGTTCATTGGTTGCATTGTTCCTCTTTAACTTAGAGTTTACAAGCACTTTTCTATCTTCTTTGTAATGTATGCATATGTATATGTATATTTGTATAGGCATATACAATGAAGTGAAGATATTTTAGATGCACAATGCAAGGAGAGAAGGAATGATGCCTAGACATAAGTAGTAGCAGCATTACATCCTCCTCCACAAAATGCACCATAATTTTCCTTCCTTACACTCTCCATAAGGCATTGTTTAAAAAAATAATTGTTGCGTGTGTGGGTCTTCTTTTTTTTTGTGCATGGCTTTGTTACTGCAGATTCTTTAGATTTCTGAGTTTTCCAACTAGAGCACTGCTAGAACCAATATTGTTTCATTTATGGCTTATGATTTGTGTCAATGATTGGAACATAGTAAAATAGTTAATGTTATAAAGTTTATATTATTTTCCATATGGCATTGTTAAGTGTTGCTATTACCTTTGGCTATTTTGTTCCATACTCAATTAGCTCGACCTCTTTACTTATGCCTTTGTCATTTAACTTGGTTTCTTCGAGAATTTTATGAAAGGTCATATATTGGGCGTAATAAGAAAAATTGGTTTCACCATTGATCATAGTGGTGAACAATGTATCTTCTTGCTTGAGGGTTTGGTGAGAGCCCGTGGGGCTCCATGACCCAATATAGTGGGTGGAGAGCAGGCGCCCTTTATTCTGTTTCATTTTATATTACCTATCTATTCATTGTTGCATTGTTCCTCTTTAACTTGGTGTTTGTAAGAAATTTTTCATCTTCATCGTAATGTATGCATATGTTTATGTATATGTGTATAGGTATATACAATGAAGGGAGTCAAGTTCTTTTAGATGGAGGGTGCAAGGAGGGAAGGAACGATTCATAGGCATAAGTAGCAACAACATTGCATCCTCCACAAAATGCATTGTACTTTCCCTTCCTTACACTCTACATTGAAAATACATTGCATAGGGATAGATAAATTTGCATATACATATGCATATATGTATGCTTTGGTTGTTCTCCATAAGGCATTGTTGAAAAAAAGAATTTTTGCATGTGTGTGTTTTCTTTTTTTTTGGTGCATGGCTTTGTTACTATGGATTCTTTTGATTTGTTACTTTTCCAACTGGAGCACTGATGGAACCAATATTGTTTCACTTATGGCTTTTTATTTGTGTCAATGGTTGGAACATAGTAAAATAGTTAATGTTATACAGTTTATATTGTTTTCCATATGGCATTCTTGAGTGTTGTTATCTACCTTTGGTTATTTTGTTCCATACTCAATTAGCTTCACCTCTTTGCTTATTCCTTTTTCGTTTAACTTGGTGTCTACAAGAATTTTATTATTTCCATCATAATATGATTGTAGGGTCCTCAATTAATGGTTTTCGTTTTGTGTCAATGGTTGGAACATAATAAAATAGTTAATGTTATACAATTTATATTGTTTTCCATAGGCCATTCTTGAGTGTTGCTATCTACCTTTGGGTATTTTGTTCCATATTCGATTAGCTTGAAATTTTACTTATGTGTTTTCCTTTAAGTTGTTGTATGTAATCATTTGATTATTTTATTGATAATATGATTGTATGGCCTTCAGCCTTGTTCAAGTTCCAACCCTGCATCAAGTGTTGACCATAAAAAGGAAGCTAAATGCCAAATAAGCCAACTTTATTATGTGTGCCATAGAACCCAAATTTGCATGGGTCATCAAGCCAATTACTTGCAGAAAAGAGCCATTGGAGCTTAGCCTAACTTGCCCCTGCCTGACTAGGCAGGGGTACCACAATTGCAACCAAGCTTGCTGGCAAGCCTTGCTAACTATTGTAGCCCTGCACCCCGTATCGCTTGCCAGCTTCTACAGAACCTTCCTAGTGAACACACCTCCACAAGAAGTGGTTGTAGACCTCAAAAAACTCTTATTGAGCATGGCTTGTCATCCACATCAATAGCTACCCATTTCCCAAGTAGCATGTTTGGTGATTCTTTTCACACTGCAGTGCAGTCCTTCCATTGACACATTGATGCTTTGTCTGATTTGAAAGTTTGCAGTATTTGCAAGGAAAGCTATGTCGGAATGAGAGTGTGAGCATCCAATGTAGGCATCATGTGTTTGTGTTGTGCTTCTAAAAAGGGTTTTCATAGATTCAGTTTAAAGAATAAGATGGATCCAGGCCCATAGCCTCCCATCCTTACAAAGCTTACTCAAGTTTAAGAAATGCTTATAGCTAGAGTTGCTCCAATTTTGCAAGTAACCAATGCTAGAGGAGGCCAATACAAATATAGTTTCCATAAAATAACCTTCCCTTAAGAACATAACAACCATTACAACTTTGTTACCACATTGCCTACATGATCTTGAAGTGGTGATTGTGTGAAAATCTAGAATTCAAGGGACAAACTATGATTCCTATGAACTAACAAACATAATGTCATGGATGCATTAATATAAAAAATTGAGAATGGCCCATTATAGTGATGTTACAATAGATTGTGATGTTTTAAATTTTTTACCTTCTATAAGTACTGGCATCTCTAATCTTTTGCACATAATGAAAGAACCAACACATAACATAGTTGAACTAATGGAAACTCCAAAAAGTGATGTTGATGACGAAGCTGAGCTTGAGGGCTCCTCATCATTTATTCCATTGATTCCCAACCCTCGTCGTGAATTTCAGGAAATTAGAGATGCCTTGCAGATTAAAGAAATTAGTCAAAATACTTTGCCTTGGCCTTAGATAAATTGTATCCCTATCAATGAATATAATACATAAGGGTTATTAAGAATGGCTTTTCCAATCTTGTTTCCCACTGGAATAGCAATTCCCCTACAATCAAGAAGCATACAAATTCACTTACATGAATATGCATTACACTTGATGAGATACTATGATAACAGATTTGGGAGGCATCTCAGACTCAATTATTACCTTTATAATTTGATAATGAGACATCAAAGCCAATAGTCAACTTTTGTTTTCATGAAAACAAACTTGGAGGAAAGGATCCCAAAGTCTGTTGTTGATTTGTGACAATTACTATAGGATGTACTAGACACCTAGATAGCAAACTAGCTTGTTCACTTTGGTACATCTTTGTGAGGAATGCGCTCGTATTGGGGAAAATGTTGATAAGAGCTTGTTGTTATGATCCACCAGCTTGGCACACCAAATCTCTTCTTCACTTTGAGCTATGTACACACATAATGGCCTAATTTGTATAAGGTGATTGATCCTGATGCCCAGCCACATATGCCATACTCCCAAAGGAACTTCACAAACAATGTTGTACAAAACTCGCACATAACAGCCTTGTACATGCACTTGTGGTTCACCATTTTCCATGAAGAGGTTATTGAGAGGCTTTTCAACACAAAGGATTACTAGTATAGGTATGAGTGGAAACACTGTTGATTAAAAAATTTCCATGGTTTCTTGTGGCTTCTAGGTGCCCTGAATATGGACATGCTTGATTGGTCCAACCCACATGAGCTTCAACAGGAAAAAAACTTCTTTGATCACTATGTTTCATCATGGAACCCTTATTCCCTAGAAAAACAAATATCAAGAGTTCACCACTCATCTTTGGAGGACCCATTCTATGGATCCAATAGTAGATTATGAATAGCTATTGAATACAATACAAAGGCATACCAAATGTACTCAATACTCTTCCCTTAGGAAAAAAGGACACCAATTGCAATGTCACTACAAAGCTCCATGTAATACACAACTTTCATCAACATTTCTAATTGATAGTGAATTGAACAAATCCTATAACCCAGCAAGAAATGATGAGCATGTTGATATCCACAACCCTAAAATGCTTGCAATTTGGTAAGAAAACATTGATTGCTAGCCATTCTTTTCAAGAAAAATTGTGCTCAACTACATTTCTAAATATGCATCAAAGTTTGAAAATAAATTTGAAAGCTATATTCATATCTTGCATAGGCTTGCAAATAAAAATTCATCTGGGGATAAAGCATTGCTTTCCTATCAAAAAATCATCATGACCTTGGGTGAAAATCATGACATCGGTGCACAAGAAACATGCCATATGCTACAAAAGTTTCCCCTTGTCATCTCAAGCCAGTATTTCTTGTCTTTGAACATCAATAGGTAGAAATTCCACCATCTTAAAATAGTTGATAATGGTGACAAGATTGCAAGTGGTTATATTCATTGTTACATGCAAAGAAAAATTAAAATGGAGGCAATATCCCTTATTCAACCTTCATAGCTATATACATATCAAAAAATCACAACGGTGGTTGTTGGCAGCCCCAACAACTACTTTCTATTATCATTTTTTTCTGCTATTAAAGACCGCCCCCCAAAGCAAAGTGATACCTTTGAAACATTTTGTTGGTCGGAATTACTACTATACAAGCCTTTCCAAAATTTTGAGGTAGACATAGACCTCACAACAAAAAGCATAACCCAAAACTATAGGCTATTTTATGTTGTTGGCTATGACCCTTGGCATTTAAATAGAGTTATTGCTCCCCCTACCAATGAAGAGGAAGGTGATAGTGATATCAAGAGCACCCAGTCTCTACCTCCCACGAGTGAATACAAATGGGAGTTGCTTTCTCATCTTGGTCCTACAAAAAATGTTTCCTTTGACCAGCTAAAACTATTGGGTATATGATACTTTGATCTACATCACAAGTAGGATGCACACCATGTTCCAAAGAATCTACATAGCATTGTTGAACAATTCATTTGAACAAGAAAATTGTATACAATAAAAGATACTCTTTGCTCGTTGGGAGTGCCTACACTTTGTCATTAGCTATCTCCTAAGCAAAAGCTTGCTCCAAGGATATCATTGAACAACATCATCTTCACCCATCTTCATCATCACTATTGTGTATGATCATTCAAGGAACTGTGGGCATAATTAAAGCATTCCTTATTGACAAAATCCGAAGAGCACTAATTACATCGCCGAATTAGAGAATGAATCATTTGCTTGCTTTGGTACCAATGGGGGTGGCTACTTAAAATATTCATGCCTCCACATTGCATACAGCTCTTCGAATACCAATTAGAGATATGAATCCATTGAAAGGACAACTATTGACCATATTTCAAGAGGACTTCAAACATATTAATTACATCTTAATTGATGAAATGAGCTTCCTGGGACCCAAGTTGCTTAAAATAGATAGTCGATTATGGTAAGCATTCCCTACTAGGCATATGCAACCATTTGGTGGTGTCTGTATTATACTTGTGGGTGACCTGACATAACTTCATCCTATTTTGGATAGGCCTATCTACGCTTCTCACTCCATAGTGTTGGTTCTTTGGGACACTTTTAATATTTTTTTCATGCTTGACAGTATCTTCCGCCAACATGGACAATCTAATACACAACAACAAATTCATAAACTCCTTTTGAATAATAGAAATTGTGTGGCATCCCAGTTTGATTGGAAAACTCTTATGATTCAAACAAATGACATGCTTTCAACTAAGCAGAACCAAGATTTTGATGAAGCTATCCACTTATTCCCAACAAATAGGTTGGTTTCCTTGCACAAAAGAAAAATGCTTCAACAATGAAATGTTTCCATTATAATTAGTGCTACTGAAAGTTCTTTGCAAAACATGCTTGATTATGGCGATGATGAATATCTTCAAGTAGAGTTCTTACTTGCAATTGGCCAACATGTAATGTTGACGACAAATCTTTGGGTGGCAACTCGCTTGGTAAATGGATCATTGGGTTTAGTAAAGGCTATTTTATATTGTTAGGGTGCTAAACCACCTCAATTTCTTGATTATGTTGTTTTCCACTTCCCAAACTATATTGGCCTAGCATGGGATGAGGAAAATCCAAGAGCGATCCACATTCCCCCAATCACATGAGGAAACTAAAGGAAGATCCCTTTGATAATGACCTGGGTGGTAACAATACATAAATCTCAAGGCTTGACAATGGAGAGAGCTACAATAAACGTTGGAACTAAATAAAGGAAAGGACTAATGTTCACAACTCTCTCTCATGTTAAATCAATAATAGGAATACATTTAGATCAACCTTTCTCTTTTGAAAGATACTCTAGGTTGCATTCCAAAAAGTACAATGCACTTAGAATCAAAGAAGAATATTGGCTCCAACAATTGGTTGCATTCTCATCATCATGAAATGTTTCTATTATTGACTGTAACTATACCACCAATCCTTTTCCTTTCCATTTCAATGCATTTATAATTCCCATCATTCCTAATTTCCCTTCCTTCTCGTTCCCTCCATAGTGCAGTTGCAATTATTTCTGCCAAGATATCCAAGGTTTTACTTCTATAGTGATTGCTAAGAGAATTTTATATTCAATTCTTTCCCTAAGTTCCCCTTGCCTCCAACGAAAAATGTTGATTCCTTCCTCTTCCTTGCTCAACCAAATATAAAATTTATATTTAATTTTCTTCGCAATCCCTTCCTTTGATTTTCTCAATGATGTTGCTTCCATTTTTGTTTCCCTTTGAAACATTTGTATCTAACTATATCAGATTCTAACAAATTTAGATTGCAATCATTTTCAGCTGTAACTATAGATCTAAACAATTCTTAATAGCTTTGTGCTCACAATTTTCCCATGTTGTTCGAGTTGCGCCTGCATTCCATCTATATGAAAGGTAAGGCTATATCTCATTTATTCCATCTCTTCTTTCACAACCTCATCTGAAATTCTTTGTCATAAATGCTACAACTATATATATTTTTTAAAATGGATAACACTGATTTCAGCTGAACAAAATTGGCAGGTGCCAGAAGAGAATTATATGGAAGTTATAATTGTGCACATATTGTCTCCTACTCTTTGTAGAAGGTATGCATGCATCTTGTTTATATGATCTCTTCTATTGTAGACATATTATATATTATTTCTTATAAACTATAGAGTTGTTTATATTTCTTGATTTAGCTAGTGTCGACCAATGATACATGTTCACTACACTATACTTCAAATTTTCCTTGTCTCTAACTATATTTGATTGAAACCATTTACCATTTTAGATTGCAAATTCTTTGAACTGTACGTACACATATCCACAATACTAAATAGCTTTGGAATCACATGTTTGGAATGGTGTACAAGTTGCGACTAAATTCTATTTAGATAGAAGGTAAGGCTATATGTCCTTTATTCCTACTTTTATTTTATAACTACATGTCAATTTTTTTGTCATAAAAAATACAACTATATATATTTTCTAAAATGTAAAAGACTGATTGCAACTAAATTAAATTTCTAGGTTAATGCTATGATATTTCCACAATCCATAATTCTTAAGATGTTTTTTTACTAGATATTTGATTTTTTTTGTTTGTGGATGGACAAACTCACACACAATCAAATATCCAGAAACAACATATATTAAGCAAAAATTATCGAGTGTCGAAAGATTGGTTTCACCATTGATCATAGTGGTGGCCAATTTATGTTCTTACTCGAGGATTTGGCGATAGCCCATGCGGCTACATGACCCAATATGGTAGGGTGGAGAGCGGGCCTTCTTTTCTTCTATTCATGCTACATCCCATTGCATCCACAAGGTATGTTGCATCTTATTTATTTTATGATTTTTATTGTGCATGCATTGTGTATTATTTTTTATAAATTATAAAACACTTTATTTTCCTTGCTTTACATATTGTGTACTAGTAACATATATTCATTGCACTAAACTTCACATTTCCTTTTGCTTTTGTAGACCACACTTCAAACAAAAAAAATTGTGTTTCACATTGCATTATGGGCATTTTGTGGAAGTAACATTTTGTAAATGACCTTTGACAATGATTAGAAATAAAATAGAAAAATATAGTTTCAAAATTTTATATCAATCTTCAACACAATTGCGTGGATGCAATTGTCTCTTTATTCCTAAGGTTTTGCATGACTAATTTAAATAATAGTTATTTGACATTTCAATTATATTCTAAGGTTTCACATAATTATATTACCTTTTTGAGATAATATATTGTTCATTCTTCTAATCAATGGTGGCATCAATGTTGCATATAACACTTAGAATATAGTTTTTGCATGGCTTTGTGTACCGTAGAAAAAAGGAAACTTGCTTGATTTGGGGAATCATTGATAATAAATTAGACTTAATGAGGTCTTTATCTAGTATTGTGAGGTCTTTTTCACATCAACACTAGGTCTTGGACCCTTGCAAATTGAATAACATGCTTTTATTTATGTCTTGTGAAGGTGTTGTGAAGTGTTGTAACACATTTCTACACTTGTCTAGACACTTCTTATTATAATTCATATAAAAATCACCTTTCTATTCATCATCAAGTCCTATTTTGAAGTGTTTTAAAGTCCTGTAAGAAAATTTCACAATTTTCTAGGCTTGATTTCACTATTTACACCCTTCTTATATCTTATTTGACCCCTTTATACACTTATAGGTCATATTTAAGTGTATTTTTGAATGTAAACCTGACAAATAACATTAAATGCATTATTATTCCCGACACCCACTTAGAAATCTAGGGTGGGACCCATTCACCATGGGTGGTGAATGAGTCCCTCTTGGCTTCAAATTTAAAATAATTCAAATTTCCTTTCGGGTTTTTTTTCTAAAATACCCTATGTTGTCCTGTGATGTATTATTGGATTATTAGGGCATAATTGTGTATAAATAAGTATTTTTCTTCTCATTTCAACCCCCACTCAATCCATTAACTCATTTTCACAATTCATTCATCTTCCATCTTCTCTTTCAAGTCAAGCAAGTTAGGGTTTCATCATTACAAGTCATTAAGATTACTTCCTAAGACATTCAAGGGAAGATTCTTCATGTTTCATTGCAAAAATTCAAGATCAAACATCATGGAAAGGTAATCAACTCCATTATTTCATGCTTCATTACAATCTTTCTTCATTTGGTTTAATTACCTAAAAAGGGGTTTGACCAAGGAAAACCCCCATGCCCTAACATCCAACATTTCTTCTATTCTTGTGTATTTGTAGATTTAGACATCTTGGAGGTTTATAAATCATTGAATATTTCATTTCAAATTTATTCAAGTAAAATCTTCATTGGATAAGGAAAAATATCGACAAAGAGTCACTTTCAAGCCTAAATCCGACAGTTTCAAAACTAGACACTTAGAGGTGCAAATTTAGCAGACCAAAAGCTAATGTTTCCACCTTTGAATCTTCAAAAATTCAAAAGTGGACTCATTCACCAATGGTAGAGAATGAGTCCCACTTCTAGGCCTATTTTTGGTTTTCTGCATTTTTGGATACCCATTTGTCTGAAATGGGCTCTGAAATAGTTTCACAAAATTGGGACTGACTCACCCAGAATAGAGAATGAGTCCCATCAGGCCTAAAAATCAGGATTATTAGCATTTCAAAGGCTATTTCTAGTCTCCATCCATATCTCAATTTCACTTCTTCAATTTCATTCAATTATGTTACATTTTGCATTCATTTCTAGGTGTTTTTGCATTACATAATGTGTTTTCAACCAACTTGCATTTCTCTAGTTTTTATTCAATAAATAATATCTTCCTTTAGTTATTCACATTTATTTTAGTTCATCTAGAAATATTTCACTCATATTCCACCCATATTCCATTAAATTTGAATTTATACATGAGCATTTTGACCCTTCTTTCTCCTTTTAGGTGAAAAACCCTAGAAGTGCTAGAAAGAATTAGGGTACCAAAATCTATGTTCCATTTTGGTGAACCTTATCTTTGAATAATTCTCTTTCTTGATTTGGATCCCTTCATTATAGATCTATCCTTGCATTTACTTTGCATTAGGGTTTGCATTGGTTAATTTGCATGCTAGGTTTCAAATTTTGCATTCATAAAAAGTGCATTTAGGTTGCATTTTTGGCATCTAAATTCATTTAAATTTTTTTAAAATTCTACATTTTTTAGGTCTACATCATAGAACTCAGAAAGCATCAAAATCACTCAAATTTTTTTGAAAATTCTGAAAAAATTCCATAATGGGACTCATTCACCACCTTGGGCGAATTAGTCCCTTTTCACCCCTTAAACTGCCCTTTATAGAACTGAAAACCCTTTTTTTTAGCTTCTATTTGGAAGCCATTACCTACCTAAAGTAGTTAGCTAAGTTTCTATAACATGCATTTCATTAGATATAGCCTAAATTAGCTCATTTCATGCATAGTTTAAATTTCACATTTGCATTCCTACATCATTGCATAGCATAATCAGTTAATTATCATTTGAAAATTGCATTTCATTTAATCCTTTTACATTGTATTTTAATTTTGTATAGATTTTTATTTCAAAATATTTGTATCTTTTCTTTCCAAGTTTGTAAAGAAAAAGCTAGTTAACAAGAATTGTAGTTCTTCATTCAATGCATTCCCTAGTTATGAGAGTCTCTTAGCACAAGAGAGTGAACATGTTAATGCTTTTCTTAAACTTACTCTCCCTCCTATCTCTCCTATTTGTGAGGATGATGTGTTAGAAGGGAATAAAAACATAGATAACCATGATGATCATAGTTGCACTTCTCCTGATACCTCTCCTTTTAGTGACGAGGGTATCTTGGTGAAAGAAGGTACAATCATTGAGTAGCATGAAGGTCTTGTTTGTTCTTCTCCTCATTCCCCTTGGGAAGATACTATAACAATACAAGATGAATTCATTGCCACCACTTTACCTAGTCTCCATTCATCTCCCAACATCTCCCCTATTTGTGACAATGTTTTTGAGGAGGATGTGTTGGTATCAAGAAAAATAATGATTGAGAGTTATAGCATTATTTCTCTCCTTCCTAATTTTCCTAACAATTGGAAGGGTCTATTCGAACAAGAAGAACCAATCATTGACACACCTGAAAATCCTAGTTGTCCTTCCCTTGATGTCTCCCCTATTTTTTATGAAGCTTCTTTACAACATTTAACCATGACATGTGATGCATCTCTTTATTATCACCTTCCTAAATGCTCTCCTACTAGGGTAGATGTTGTGGCACAAGAAAACGAGATTATGGAAAACAATCAAATTTTCCTCTCTCCTAATATCTCTCCTATAAGTGAAGATGATATTATAGTGTTACAAGATCCAATTGATAAGAATCATGGGAATCTTATGTGGGAAAACATCATAGTACAAGAAAATTCAACCATTAATAGCTCCCTTACTTGTGGTGAAGAAGAACAAATCCTTGAGTTTCAAGACCATTTGGATTGTCATTATCATAACAACTCTCCTCCTAGGGAGACTATTAGGGTGCAAAAAAATGACATGTCTTCCTTAGGGATACATCAAACCAAGATTGTCAAGGTTATGAATGTGTAAGTGTCCATTAGATCCCCTTCAATCAATGTACCAAATACATCCTAAGAATCCTCTAATTATTTATCCACCATCACACAAGAAAGAAACTCAACACCAAACCAAACATATCTTGTATCCACCTAAGAATAATGTTTCACACCAACCAAGTTACAATGACATTGCTCACATATATAACAAAATATATACAATCAAAAACAATCAAGCTGAAACTTTGATTCCTTATCCAAATAAATAACACTAGTTGTTGCTCCTTGCCATGCCATAGTTGTAGGATCATAGCATACTCACTATTTCATGTTGTGCATCCATCGCAAGGGGAAGCATATCATCATCCATTCCAGGCTCACCCTTGTCCTATGTTAGATCTCAAAAACATAGGCAAAGTGCATCAAGAGGTTGCCAATGTCTTGATACGCTTTAGGGTAACAAAAAAGGTTAAAAGCCTTCAACCTTATACTCTTCAGGTGCTGCAAGACCTAGGTTGGTATACCTAACTAAATCAAGCAGACTTTATGTATTTATGATTGTCTTTCTTCCAGTGATTTGTACACAATGGCAGATGGAAGTGAAAAAATGAAATGAAACTTCATAGCAATAGCAATCTTCTAATCTAAATCCTAAAATTCTCAATTGATAGATATAAAGAAACTGAATGAATTCAAAATTATGAAGTGCAAATACTAGTGCCTTATTGGGTATGTGGAGTGAAATGAAATCAAGATGAACACCTCTCTGGAAAAAACTCAAATTATCTGGCATACATTCTATTTACAATTTGTATAAACATGCCATATTGTGATTACTAAGCTCTAATTTAACAATCCAGATGAATCTCTCTAATTACTATGATCAACTAAGAGGATTTAATCTTTTCTTGAAAGAACCAATCAATTAAACACATAGATATAGCAAATGTGCAATGATGAATTGAGTATAAACTTGTTATATCAATTTAAACAATTAGAAAGAATCCATCTGGGAGATAGCTTAGCAATACTTTCATTAAATTCAACAGATAATTGACACCAAAAATGTGCAGCAACATCAATTGACTTTCATAAATACCTTCATTCTGAAAACATGCATCATAGTCTCTAATCTGGTAAATCTATTGTATTGTATCCATATAATTTTCCTACTGTATATCGAATAATTGATAGCTGATGATTCAATTACAATCACAAGATGCCTATTTATATACACTAGTATCATAAAAATATATCATACTGAGATCCCATGTTGGCCTCCAAAGAATTCGGGCTCCTTTCATGTTGGCCTACAACGATATTTTATGAACTCACATGTTGGCCACAATATTTCAATTTTATTTAGTCACGAATAAAATAGTCGGTGAGACATATCATGGTTATGTCGAAGGAAATTCAATCATTAGTCGTCCCCTTTTGTTCATTTTTCTTTCACCGTGACACATCAGAGTCGGGGAGATGTCATACGGCCAACATTATGTTTCATCGATGTGCTTCATACCACTTGTATGTCACTATAACATTTTTTTTGTTACACAAAAGTCAAGAAGCATCCCTTTGTTCCTTTGTGTTTCATTGTGACCTCATGGAGTTGGGGAAACATCATGTAGATAACGCTTCATTATATCGAGAGTCACCCCGAACACCATCTCCTAGTCACTGAGACATAAGAAATTTTCTTACCGAAACGTGTCTCCTCACATCATCCACTTCGCTATAACCTTGAGATATCGGAGAGACATCTCATATATTAGACTGTCCTTCACTGAAAAATCCTCATTCATCTTGAGTCGCTGTGACAAATTGGTTCTCTTGCCGATGTATTCTTTTATCTTATTTTGGTCATCGTAACATACCGACATCGGGGAGACCTCATACAAAGTGCACTTTTTTTTACCGAATGACTTTATCCATTTTGTGTGTCGCTGAGACAATCCAATTTTCATGCCTACAAAGTCTCCTCTACGTTCCATCGGCGAGACCCCAGGCACTTCGCCAAGATCACACACTGAAGTCATATAAGTCTTACGAAGTAGTATCTTTTGTTATATTCACCTTCGCCAAGACATTCTGATTTTCTCACCGACAGAGCCCTCAGGTGTATTATCAGTGAGACCGAAGGTCACTTGTCGAGACATTACTTCGAAAGCCTTGACTCCTCCCGAGATGTATCGGTGAGATATATCAATGTTAGGGAGACCTCTTGAAGATTAAATTATGTCATACTGAAGCATCCCGAATCCACACCCTATCGCCAAGACACAACCAACCCCTCACCAAAATCCATTTGAAAGAAACCTTTTATGCTCTGTCGGTGAGACATATACACTTCTCTATGACCCTTCATCGAAGACCTTTATGTTTGGCCGAAGTGAAACCCCATATGTTATTCAGCGAGACACCACAACTCTTATACCGATAGAGTCCATATGTGTTCCATTGGTGAGACCCTCTTGCATTCACTATGAGGGTACTCCAAAACCAAATTAGTCTCACCGAGATTCCTTTTGAAAGAAACTCCATGTGTAATGTCAGCGAGAAAGAAGGTAACTCACCAAGACCTCATCTCGATAGCTCCAACTCTTATCGATATGTATCCTCCCGCCATCGGTCGATAAGACAAAATATATTCGCCAAGACACAATGCCGATACCGCTTAGCTCTTGTCGATGAACCTCCATATGTACAAGTCGGTGAGACTCAACCCATTCGGGGAGACCTCACCCCGGTGAAAATACTCATGCCGATAAACCATTCCTCTGTCACCGAAACCATGTGAATGTCATTCCAATAGATACCCATAGGTGAATGTCAATCATTGTAACAATGAAAAAGTCTTGTCAATCACCTACAGCAAACACATGTTAACACACAAGAAACATGGGTTGGGGAGACAGTCATGGACCTATTCTGATAAGAATTACAATATGGAAAATGCATGACCCGATGGATTTTATGGGGCTACATAGCCAAAATATGGGTAAAAATATCATGAAATGAGGAAAATGTGCTTAAGGTAGGACCCATATGGAGACTCAAGGGGATGAAATATATGTAAAAATCATCATATTTTTATAGTTCTAATAGTGGATTCATCTGGGGATGAATGATAGTAAGATCATTACAAGGATCGAGAACTTTGGCTGAGCAGACCAGACACAGAGTGATAAACCAGTGAGTAGAATGGAAGTGGACATGTAGCATGATGGAATGAAAGCAAAATGAAATGAAAAATGGAGATGAAAAAAATCCTAAACTACTATGCATGGAAAATAATTTTAAAGAGGATAAGCAAGAGTTGTCCATGCACTAGCAACCCTTAAAACTCTGTGTTGCTCAAGAGAAGAAAAGCTTCAAGAATTTCCCACGAATAGGAAATTCTTGATCTTCACCAGCCATATTCTATAGATAATATGATTCTTCACCCTTCCTTCAAATAACAAGCAAAGGTCCAAGCCACAAAGCATCAAATTTACCATGCTTTCCCTTCTCCTAACACCTTGCATTCAACATCAGTACAAATCATTCTCTTCAAATTTTCTATCCTTTGCCTTCTTGTCAAATAGATACTTCATCTATGTCTGTAACTTCATGTTTTTATTTTGGGCAACTCTCCTTATTTCATCAAGTTCAGCAAGTTGCTCCATTCTTTCCTCCATAGGTTCAGGAACATCCAAACATTCCTGAAGGACAAACCTGTAGACTGGTAACAAATTCTGCAGAGGCATCCTAGATTGTGCTCCATAAACCAATTCAAATGGGGATTTTCCAATTGCTCTTTTCACAGTAATCCTATCATCCCACATAGCTAGTTTTAACTTTGAATCCCAATATTTCTTGTTCTGACCCAACATCCTCCTTATAATCTTCAAAAGACTCTTATTCTTGGACTCTCCTTGACCATTAGCTTGTGGATGGTAAGGAGCTGCATAAGAAATAGTAATGCCATATGTGTCACAGAAGTTTTTGAACTCATCTGATCTGAAACACATTCCATTGTCTATGATTAACCTTAGTGGTGTACCAAATCTAGTGATAATGTTGTCCATCAAGAAATTTTTCACCACTTTGCTTGTAGCCTGCTTAGTTGGGATTGCTTCGACCCACTTGGTAAAATAATCAGTGGCAACCAATATCCACTTATGTCCTCCACTTGATCTTTCATGTATCTCTCCAATGAAATCAATTCCCCATTGATGAAAAGGGGCATCAACTTGCAAAGGTCAAAGTGGCAAAGCTCCTTGATACTTCAGCTTTCCAGAGAACTTTTGGCAAGCTTCACATTTTCTTACATGTGTGAAAGAATCATTAAAAACCTTAGGTTAGTAGTAACCTTCCCTGAGAATTTTTTCTGCAATTGTCTTTGCTGAGTAATGTCCTCCACACACTCCATGCATTTCACTTAGGACACGCTTGGTCTAAAACCCATGTAGATATAATAACAGTATACGATCCTTGTTCTTCCAAAATAGATCCCCATCCATGAAAACATATTTGGATGCCTCCAACTTCAAGGTTCTTTTATGGCTATCACTCAATCCCTTTGGACACTTCATGTACTTAAGGTAATGCATAATATTAGTACACCAAGGAGTGTGCTCAATGCTTGCAATTACAATCCCTTCAACATTGCAGATTTGATTTGCCTCAATATTTGCTTCTATCATTAACCTAGCCAGGCCCTGACCTCTCACTAGTTTGGTAATTTGTATCTCCATATCAAACTCTTGGATCTTGTTAATCCATTTACATCTTTTCCCTGTCACTTCAGACTGTGTCAGAATATCCTTGATAGCAGCATGAGGGACATAAGCAATCACCTTTGCTCCGACAAGATATGGTCTAAATGCTTTTGTAGCCTTCACCAATGCAAATGCTTGCTTTTCCATTATATCATACTTCAATTCAAACCCTTGTAATGACTTACTAAAGAAATACACAGGCTGTTCATGACTATCCTCATTCTTCTATAGCATAACAGCAACAATCGTATGCATTGAAGCAAATGAAAATATCTAAAAAGGCTTTGCAAAATCTAGAGATTTAAGAATAGGAGCCTCTTTGATGGCCCTTTTGATGGATATAAAAGCTTCCAAGGCTTTTGCAGTCCATTCCATTTTATGTCCTTTCTTCAACATTTTTGATATAGGCTTAATGATCTCAGCAAAGTTAGAAACAAATCTTCTAACAAAATTAATCTGTCCAAAGAATGACTGTATAGCCTTAACAGTTTTGGGAATAGGAATTTTATCAATAGCTTCAACCCTCTCAAGATCTATTCTAATTCCCTCTTTTGAAACAATATGTCCTAGGAGCTTACCCTTCGTGACTGCAAAATGACACTTCTTTGGGTTTAAGCTAATACCATATTCTAGGGCTTTGATAAATACCTTTTCCAGATGTTGCACATGATCTTTAGCCTTCTTTGAATAAGCAGTCAGGTCATCTTGGTACACCACCATGATAACATTGATCAAGTCTGCAAATGCCACATCCATAGCTCTTTGGAAGGTTTCTCCTGCATTCGTGAGACCAAATGGAATTCTTGTGCAGACATACATTCCCCAAGGAGTTGTAAATGTTGTCTTATATTGCTTAGATTCTTTGACTTTAACCTAGTTATACCTTGAAAATTCATCCATCATAGACAGCAGTTCACACCTTGTTACCTTATGCAATATAGCCTCCATATTGGGTAGAGGATAATTATCCTTGAGAGATGCCATATTCAGATTCCTAAAGTCCACACATAATCTGATATCTCTGTTTTTCTTTCTCACAGGGACCAAGTTCAAAACCCAAGTTGAATGCCTGATTGGTTTAATAATTCCTCCATCTTTGAGTTTTGCCAATTCTTCTTACATTTTAGGCTCCAGTGTTGGATTTATAGGCCTTTGCTTCTGTCTAAATGGTTTAACATTTGGCTTCAATGGTATTTCATGTTGAAACAAATCTTCCCTGTATGCTTTCAGATCTTCATAGGACCAAGCAAACACATGTTTATATTTTCTCAGTAACTCAATTAGCATTCTTCTAATTGTAGGGCTTATCTTCTTTCCTATGTACACCTTTCTTGGTGTTGTCTCAGTCCCCAAGTTGACTTCTTCAATATCTTCTCTTTTGACTGGTGTTTGCTTCATGAGGGACCAATCATTTCTATCATATAGCCTCTCCAATGCCACCAATCCCTTAGGAAGCTTTTTTTTTTGAGCTGCAAGATCTCCTTTCCAAACACTGTTTGCTTCCCATCAACTTCTTCAACAAAAGAATTGAAGTCAATTTCCTAGGCTTCATATTGATCTATATAGTGGAGAAAATTCAAAAGGTCAGTATCATCATTGAAGACTTGCCAACTATAAATATTATCAAGAATAGCAGGCCTTGTCTTGAATTCAATCTGTGAAACCCCAGCCAATGTGATATCATCTCTTTTGAGAGCCACATTTGGTAAAAAATCAGCCATTATGTTCTTTGATTTGTCAATCCACTCAATTGAAAATGCATCAAACAAATCAACTGTGTCCCATACAGAATTCCTATATTGCTTCAATCTTTTGTGCTTTGCTGCATATTTCAATTTGATTTGTGAAACAACCAACTTAGAATCACCCAGAATTACCAACAACTTTATCTTATGTTTCACAACTATGTTCAAACTTATCAATAAAGCTTCATATTCTGCCACATTGTTTGTACACTCAAATGTCAACAGGAATGAATATTTAAATGTAATACCTTCAGGTGAGATAAAAACAATCCCACCTCCATTACCTTCCTAGTTGCATGCTCCATCAAAATAAATCTTCCACACTTCATTGCAGCTTTGTGCCACATGCTTTTCAATTGGATCACTATTGGTTAATTCTGGCTGGGCTGATTCTATCTTAAAACTTCCAAGATCAACATCACAAAAACAATTGATCTGATCTTGTGGTACATAGTCAACAAGCTGGTTCATTCTTGGTTCCCTATACAACTTCACTTCTTGGCCATTCAATGCAATTGTAGCATAAGACATATCGAATTAAACATTTCCTCCAACTGCTATTGTCCACTATCTTGATAGAAGCATCCCAAACTAAGGAGGATTATCAATCATTGTTATATCTATATTATAAGTCACCTGTGGATAAGTAGCCAGTTTGACTTCAACATCTCTCATAATACCTACCATAGGAATAGGTCAGTTATCCATTGCATAGCATTTACCGTCATATGTATCAACCCACATGCCAAGCTGCTTCATAACTCCTACTGGCATGATATTTATAACAACACCTGAGTCTATCATGAAATTTCTTAGCAGTTTGTTATTTATAAGTGATGTAGTGAAAAAAGGATCCACTTGTGGAGGAGTTGTTAATACATCACCCATACAGACTTCTGGGATATTCACTTTCTCCTGCCTATTGACTGCTTTAATAACTACTCTATTTTCAGAATTCACATTTTTTTCATTTACATTTGTTATCAATTGAACAACACTATCTTTGTACTCCTTAATTTTCATCACCTCAAGTAATGGAATAGACATTTTAACCTGGGATAATGCCTGAGTGAAGTCAAAAGAAGATCCCTCCACCTTGACAATCTTCTTTTGTTCTGGTGTTTCTCCTCTATTTTCTTCTACTCTTTTTTACTAGTCTAGTCAGGAGTTTGTATCTCTTTATGTAATTCCTTCATTTCCTCCTTCTAGACAGGCTTTTGTTCACTCTTACCAGGCTATTTATTTTTTGGATTTTTCACAATTCCTTGTGTCACCTTCTGATCTTTCATAAAGATTCCATTGGAGACACCCTCTTTCTCATTTACTGTTCTATTTCTGAGCTAATTTTTACTCTTTGCTTCTTCAACTGCAGCAACAGTTAGTCTCTCTATTTCATCTCTAGTGAGTCTCCTCATACTGCATGGAGCAGGCACCTCAACAGAATGTGGCTCTACATAATCTTCCTCAGAATCATAAAAGACCTACTATTTAGCCATATGGACATTGTATCTCTAATTTGAAATATCATACTCATAACCTTCATCCTCTGAAGATGAGTACCTCTCTTGAACATGATGAAAAGTATTTGAAGTCAAATATACTGTGTGATCTCCTCCATTTTTTTCCATCAACATTCCCTCTTCTTGCATCCTTTGGGATACAACACAGTAATCTGGGGAATGTGGCTTATCACAGGCTTCACAAAAGTAATTGTTACTCACCATATAGGTTCCATTCTTTCTCAATGGATCAGGAGTCTCTTTGTTTCTAGGCCTAGCTATTATAGGTTTTCCATCCTCCCAGTCTGTATTATAAGGCATGTCATGCAACCTTGGCCTTTCATTTTTGTATGTATTCTCTTGTTTGTACTAATAATTATTGCTTTGCTGAGGAGGCCTAGGGTTGTCTCTTTTACTGATTATACTAGCAGCCTTCACATTCTTTTCAATTGTCAATGCTATCTTCTGAGCTTCTTCCAAATCTCTCAGGAATCTATTTCTTAGTTCATACCCTATTTTAGGATCAAATGCATTCAAATAAACACTCAAAGTTATAGAATCTGGCAACCTTGATCCAGGAGGTATTTTAGTCTACAACTTGTTGAATTTTTGGTTGAAATAAAAAATAGAATCATTCTGATTTTTCTGTATTCGCATCAATTCATGAAGAGTAGCATCTGGTGCACTTTGATTCCCATATTTCTCTAAGAATCTATCTTGAAATATTTGGAGAGAATCAATAGAGGCTGTTGTTAGGCTGTTGAACCAATCTCTAGCTTCTTCAGTAAGTGACATCATGAATAATCTCATATGTAAATCTTCATGGGGCACATCCAAATCATGAATGAAGGCATTGAAATTCCTTAAGTGATCCTCAGCAGAAATTGCATTACTCCCTGTAAACTTAGGCACCATACCCCTCCAACTACCATCCATAGGGTAAGGGCATAATTGAAAGCTTGCTAAATCAAACTATCTGATCATTGTTGTAAACTCATGAGGGAGAAGGTTGGGTGGATGATGGTGCATGGGATTATTGAATTGTGTATGGTGGTTTGGCACATGATGTTGATTATGAGGTAGTTGCATATTTTTATGTTGTGTGGGAATATGAGGTGGATGATTTGGTTGCTTATAGTGATTCCCTGTCTGATGGTGAGGAGGTACTAGTGGATTTGAAGGCCCTGCACCATGATTACCCTGCTTATGAGGAGGTACATACTTCAGGGGGGAATTAGCTTCCTATGCAGTAATTTGGACTTTCTATAGTTCAGCCTTTAGTTCCTCTATCTCCTTCCTCTGTAATTCAAACTGTGATTTTACTTCATTAGGAAGCTCATGATCAATAAACACATTTTGGTTACCCTCCATCCTTTGTTCACATTCATGTCGATATCTGAGTCCTCTTTCTTCAAGTCTGGCATCAAACTCAGTTTTATTTTGAGGATTATAAAATGGATTTACTTGCACTTCAGGGGTACAAAGTTCTACACTTGAATTATCTCTCCATGTATCATAATGATCATATGTTTCAAAATGTGCTCTTGATGTTTTATCTTTATCTGTCATGCACATGTCTTCACTTATTCCTTTTCCCTTATCAACCTTGTCATCTTTGTGTGTCCATTTACTGCTGCCAGTAGGAGCTCTAGTATGACCTCCCCTGTATTGAGATCTTCCATTCATTTTTGAACAGTTGCAAAATTTATGTCAAAGTCACCACTCACTTATGTCAAAAATGAGAAAATACTTGATGTTTCTTATTCCCAATGGAGTTTGTATAAAGTTCCTGGCTCTCTGATTAAGGCCTTGATTCTAAATGTATCCCCAACATAGTCACCAATTTGTTAGCTCTCAAAAATGCAGACAGAGTGCCTCAAGAGGCTGTCAATCTCTTGATATGCTTTAGGGTAACAAAAAAGGTTAAAAGCTTTCAACCTTCTAATCTTCAGGTGTTGCAAGACCTAGGTTGGTATACCTAACTGAATGAAGTAGACTTTATGTATTTATGATTGTCTTTCTTCTAGTGATTTGTCCACAACGGCAGATGGAAGTGAACAAATGAAATCAAACTTGATAGCAATAGCAATCTTCTGATCTAAATCCTAAAATGCTCAATTAACAAATATAAAGAAACTGAATGAATTCAAAATGATGAAGTGCAGAGACTAGTGCCTTATTGGGTATGCGGAGTGAAATGAAATCAAGATGAACAACACCTCTCTGGAGAAAACTCAAATTATCTAGCATACATTATGTTTACAATTTGTCTAAACATGCAAGATTGTGATTACTAAGCTTTACTTTAACAATCCAGATGAATCTCTCTGATTACTGTGATCAACGAAGAGGATTTAATCTTTTCTTGAAAAACCCAATCAATTAACCACACAAATACATCAAATGTGCACTGATGAATTGAGTATAAACTTGTTATATCAATTTAAACAATCAGAAAGAATCCTTCTTGGAGATAGCTTAGCAATAATTTAATTAAATTCAATAGATAATTGACACCAAAAATGTGCAGCAACATCAATTGACTTTCATAAATACCTCCATTCTGAAAACATGCATCATAGTCTCTGATCTAGTAAATCTATTGTACTATATCCATATAATTTTCCTACTGTATGTCTAATAACTGATAGTTGATGATTCAATTACAATCACAAGATGCCTATTTATACACTAGTATCAGAAAAATATATCATACTGAGATCCCATGTCGGCCTCCACAAAATTCGGGCTCCTTTCATGTTGGCTTGCAAGGGTATTTTATGAACTCACATGTCGGCCACAGTATTTGAATTTTATTTAGTCACCAATAAAATAGTTGGCGAGACATATCATGGTTATGTCGAAGGAAATTCAATCGTTAGTCATCCCCTTTTGTTCATTTTGCTTTCATCGTGACACATCAGAGTCGGGGAGATGTCATATGGCCAACATTATGTTTCATCAATGTGCTTCTTACCACCTGTATGCCACTATAACATTTTGTTTGTTACACAGAATTCAAGAAGCATCCCTTTGTTCCTTTGTGTTTCACTGTGACCTCATGGAGCCGGGGAAACATCATGTAGATAACGCTTCATTATACCGAGAGTCACCCTGAACACCATCTCCCATTTGCTGAGACATAAGAAATTTTCTTACTAAAATGTGTCTCCTCGCATCATCCACTTCGCTATAACCTTGAGATATTGGAGACACATCTCATATATTAGACTTTCCTTCACTGAAAATCCTCATTCATCTTGAGTCGCTGTGAAAAATTGGTTCTCTCGCAGATGTATTCTTTTATCTTATGTTGGTCACCGTAACATACCGACATCGGGGAGACCTCATACAAAGTGCACTTTGTTTTACCGAAAGACTTTATCCATTTTGTGTGTCACTGAGACAGTCGAATTTTCATGCCTACAAAGTCTCCTCTACATTCCATCGGCGAGACCCCAGGCACTTCGCCAAGATCACACACTGAAGTCATATAAGTCTTACCGAGTAGTATCTTTTGTTATATTCACCTTCACCAAGACATTATGATTTTCTCACCGATAGAGGCCTCAGGTGTATTATTGGCGAGACCGAAGGTCACTCGCTGAGACATTACTTCAAAAGCCTTGACTCCTTCTGAGATGCATCATTTCATGTTGTGTATCGGCGAGATATATCAATGTCGGGGAGACCTCTCGGAGATTAAATTATGTCATATCAAAGCATCCTGAATCCACACCCGATCACCAAGACACAACCAACCTCTCACCAAAAGCCATTTGAAAGAAACCTTTTATTTTTTGTCAGTGAGACATATACACTTCGCTATGACCCTTCACCGAAGACCTTTATGTTTGTCTGAAGTGAAACCCCATATGTTATTCGGCGAGACACCACAACTTTTATACTGACGGAGTCCATATGTGTTCCATAGGTGAGACCCTCTTGCATTCGCTAAGACTTACTCTGAAACCACATTAGTCTCACTGAGATGCCTTTTGAAAGAAACTCCATGTGTAATGTCGGTGAGACCGAAGGTCACTCGCCAAGACCTCATCTTGATAGCTCCAACTCTTACCGATATGTATCCTCTCGCCACCAATCGGTAAGACAAAAAATATTCACCAAGACACAATGCTGATACCACTTAGCTCTTTCCGATGAACCTCCATATGCGGAAGTCGGTGAGACCCGACCCATTTGGGGAGACCTCACCCCAGTGAAAATACTCATGTCGATAGACCATTCCTCTATCACTGAAACCACGTGAATGTCCTGCTGATAGAAATCCATAGGTGAATGTTGATCACTGTAATAGTGAAAAATTCTTGCTAATCACCTACAACAAACACATGTTAACACACAAGCAACATGGGTTGGGGAGACAGTCATGGACCTATGCCGATAAGAATTGTAATATGGAAAATGCATGACCTGATAGATTTTATGGGGCTACACAGCCAAAATATGGGTAAAAATATCATGAAATGAGGAAAATGTGCCTAAGGTAGGACCCATATGGACACTCAGGGGGATGAAATATATGTAAAAATCATCAGATTTCTATAGTTCTAACATCCTGCACTAAGTGGGGGCAAGGAGTTCGACAACCTTATCCCCGTATGTCACTTGATGTTGTCTCTCTTTGCTAATCGTTAACTTTTCATGAACATATAAGAACAAGCTTTAGATGTGGATGACATGTCTTCAAATTGACTCACATGTGGCATACTCCCTTTCTTCATGATGCAGCTTATCAAAAACACATGACTAAGTTGCATAGGGCTTTTCGAATAAGCTTGCATACCTTCTTCTACTTTAAAGCAATTTCTCACAGTAATGGTGTGTAGCAACCGCTTGAAAGTGGGAGGCATACATAGGAAACATCTTTTTGCAAATTTCATGACGTGATTTTATTTTTCTTGTGACATGTCCTCCCCTTGGTGGTGTCATTGGGTTTGATGCCTTCCAAGACTGTATGATCATTGAAGTGGCCTGTAGCGAATGAAGCATCCCATGGGTAACAATCTAACAACCCTGATTTTTCCTCTCTTGGAGACATTAGGCACAATGATCCCTAAGAAGAAAACCTTACATGAACAAAGAAAAATCCCCTTCAACAAAATTCTTACATGACATTCAAAACATTTACAAAAACATTACATTATGGTGCCTTATCAATGTTATCAGGAGCATAACTTTAGTATGGTTTGTATAATGGGAAGTTGACACACTAGCATGACTTTTTCATTATACGATGGGAAACTAACACATAGGAATGACTTTCTCACTAAACCACTTCTTTGGGACATCTCACCCCACAGACGACCTTATGTTTTGTGGCCCCAGAGTGAGCTCATCTTTTTCACCCCATTTTCCTTTCTTGCCATTAAATGATTATATATCTTATTCGTTTGACTTAGGATCTTGGATCCTAGGGGCTTGAATTCCTTCTTGATTTTTACCATTCTTTTTCATCTACATTTGTACACTCAGATCTCTCTTCAATGTCTACTTTAGTGTGAGTTTGAAGCAAGTTCATCCTCTCACTAAAGTGGGGGCTAAATGTACTGTAGAAAAAAGGGAAGTTACTTGATTTGCAAAATAATTGATGATAAATTAAACTTAATGAGGTCTTTATCTAGTGTTGCAAGGTGTTTTTCACATCCACACTAGGTCTTGGACCCTTGAAATTGAATAACATGCTTTTATTGATATCTTTTGAAGGTGTTGTGAAGTGTTGGAACACATTTCTACACTTTTCTAGACTCTTCTTATTATAATTCATATAAAAATCACTTTTTCATTCATCAGCAAGTCCTATTTTGAAGTGTTGTAAAGTGTTGTAACAAGATTTCACACTTTTCTAGGTTTTATTTCACTATTTACACCTTTCTTATGTCTTATTTGACCCCTTTATACACTTATAGGTCATATTTAAGTGTATTTTTTAATGTAAACCCGACAAATAACATTAAATGCATTTTTATTCCTAAAAACCACTTACAAGCCTAGGGTGGGACCCATTCACCATGGGTGACAAATGAGTCCCTCTTGGCTTCAAATTCAAAATGATTCAAATTTCCTTTTGGGTTTTTATTCTAAAATACCGTATGTTGGATTGTGATGTTGTATTATTGGGTTATTAACACATAAGTGTGTACATAAATAATTTTTTCTTCTCATTTCAACCCCCACTCAATCCATTAACTCATTTTCATAATTCATGCATCTTCCATCTTCTCTTTCAAGTCAAGCAAGTTCGGGTTTCATCATTACAAATCATTAATATTTCTTTCTAAGACATTCAAGGAAAAATTCTTCATGTTTTGTTGTAGAAATTCAAGATCAAACATTATGGCAAGGTAATCAACTCCATTATTGCATGCTTCATTACATTCTTTCTTCATTTGGTTTAATTACCTAAAAAGGGGTTTGACCAATGAAAACCCCCATGCCCTAACATCCAGCATTTCTTCTTCTCTTCTTGTGTATTTGCAGATTTAGACATCTTGGAGGTTTAGAAATCATTGGAGATTGCATTTCAAAGTTATTCAAGTCATCTCTTCATTGGATAAGGAAAAATATCAACAAAAAGTCACTTTTAGGCTTGAATCTAATAGTTTCAAAATTGGACACCTGGAGGTGTAGATTTAGCAAACCAAAAGCTCTCATTTCCACCTTTGAATTTTTAGAAATTCAAAAGTTGGCATAGACATAGTAAGGAGGGTCCTTAAAGGGCAATAGTCTGGATCATGTACACAATGGAAGCAACATAGAATATGGAGGAAAATGCATATTCAATCATTCTTATTATCAAAAATTCCAATTACAATCGGCCAACAACATCCAAACTTATAGATTCAAGCTCATAGGCCTCATACAACATGTTCAAAATACATTCTTCCTATATGCTCCTTAAGGTGAGGAGAATATTACAATTCAAACCCTATATTCTTCTTCACTAAAACTACTACTTTCCTAATTATTGATTACAATTATTTAAATATCATGTCCAGGGATCAAGAGTCCTCTATGTTGGCCAAAGATTATTAAAATCTCTGATGAAAGAAAATTTAATGTGTGCATGCAAGGTCAGTCTTCAAATTTGAATTTCCCCTCGGTGGGTGCATAGGATGAAGTGTGGACCAAAACTAAGGTTAGCAACACTCTATGAAACAATTTGAATCATGCCGCAAAGATCCAAAAGTTATAGGCAGGATCCACAAGAGACAAAATTAGAAATTATGCTTGAAATATTCTGGTGCTCTATTCTAGAAAATGTCACTTAATTTGGACGCGATAACTTCAAAGAAAAATATCCAATTGCTCTGAAATCTTGGAATAAGGAAAATGAACATGTCCTTGATGAAAACATAGATCCACAAGATTTGGTGAGCAAATATGATGGATCCAGAAACTTGAACTGAACAAGAAAAAAACTGAAAGAAACTATTTTTGGTTAATGCAAGATTGCAGAGAACCAAGGATGCTCCATCAAAATGAGCATATAGGAAGAATGTATTTTGAACATGTTGTATCAGGCCTGTGATCCCAAATCTGTAAGCCCAGATTCTTTCGGCTGATTGTAATTGAAATTTATGATAATAAGACTGATTGAATCTACATTTTCCTCCATATTTCATGTTGCTTTCATTGTGTAACTCTTGTTGCATGTTTCAATCTATTATCCTTTGAGGACCCTCCTTACCATGTTTGTGCTAGATGGTATCAAAGTGAGATTCATTCCATGAGAGATTGTTAGAGTTTGTGAAGTCTTATTGAAGATTTGTTGTGGGGTGGTGGACTGAGGATCAGACTTGCAGCTATAGAGGACTTGTGAAAAGATGGCGGGAAGAAGAAATGGTAGAGGAAATTGAGTGCATGGAAATGTAGACCCAGTGATAATGGAGATCATGTGTTGAGAGGAATCACTATAGATTCGATGTAGTCAAAACGGCCCAGAGGAGAGGTCGACTAGTTGATAATGTGAGTGATGAAGAGGTAGAAAAACATGAAGAAAGGGAAAGAGGAAATCAACCCACCCTTGATCAGGAAGAAGAAAGGTTCATATGATCTCTAACTAGGGTAAATACCAAACCATATTTCAATCCACCAGATTATAGTGGTAAGTTGGATTCAGATCAATTGCTTGATTAAATAACAAAGAGGGAGAAGTATTTTTATTTTGAAGGTACCACCAAAGATAAGAAGGTGAAATTTTCTTGCAAAAAGTTGAAAGGACATGCATCCCTTTGGTGGGAACATTTGTTGATAGATAGGCAAAGAAGAGGAAAGGAGAAGATAAAATCTTGGAATCAGATGGTGAATAAGTTCAAATCAAAGTTTATGCCTACAAACTATTAGATTATTTTTTTCTAAAAGTTACAGAATTTGAAGTAGAAGGAGTTGAGTGTGACAAAGTATACTAAGGAATTCTATAAGTTGAATATTAGATCTGGACATTCAAAGGATGAGATCAAGCAAGTAGCTAGATATGTGAATGGTTTGAGACCATCTATACAGGATGAAATCAATTTGATAAATAGGATGAAACAAATTTGATCAAATTGTAGAGTGTGGAAGAGGTATATCAATGTACCCTAAAAGAAGATAAGTTGAATAAAAGACATGAGCAGAGCCAAAAAGGAAGAGGTGGAAGATTTGAGAGAATAATAGTTTTTACTAGAGGAGGAAGAGGATCTTTTACAAATATGAATAAAGATAAGGAAGTTAGTAAGAATGATAATTCATACCAAAGAGATTATGGAAGCTCTTATAGGAGAGGAGGATATGGTGGTTACCAAAATGAAGGTTATAGAAAAGATGATAGAGGACAGGAGAAAAGAATATTCAAGGGAACTTGTTTTAAGTGTGCTGGAGGACATAGAGAATTTGAATGTAATTAGGGAGAGACAAGCAGAAAGATAGAGAATAGTAGAAGAACAACCTTTGTTAAGGAGGATCATGCAAAATCATCTAATAAACTAGAAGGAGACGTGTTGGTGAAAAAAAGAGTATTATGTCAAAGTGAAATGGAGCAAGAACCATTGTAGAGAAAGAATTTTTTTTAGACCAAATGCAAGGTAGTTGGTAAATGTTGCAAAGTGATTGTTGATAGTGGAAGTTCTGAGAACCTAGTTTCCGAAGAAATTGTGACCAAATTGAAGCTAGAAAGATTGAAACACCTGAAGCCCTATTAGATAGCATGGATTCAAGATGAGCATAAGATACTTGTAAGTGAACAATGTTTGGTGAAGTTGAAGATAGGAAATTATCATGATGAAGTTTTGTGTGATATCATGCCTATGGATGTATGCCATGTTTTGTTGGGAAGATCTTGGTAGTATGATAGATAGGCTATTCATGATGGAAAGAAGAACACATATACCATTGTTTCTAATGGCATGAAGTAGACTTTGTTGCCATTGGAGGATGTTCCTAGAGTTGAGATTTGTAGAAATGCTAGAATTTTTTTGGTTGATGGAAGAAGATTTATGGATGGACTGAGACATGAGAACATGTGTTATGAATGCCTTGGTTCCTAAGAAGGTTGAAGACTTGAACCATGTAGAGGAACAACCAGAGGAGATAAAAGAGTTGTTGACAAAATATGAAGAAATCATTTCAAATAATGTACCTGATGGATTGCCACCTGTGAGGAGTATTGGTTATTGTATAGATTTGATTCATGTAGCTAGTTTTCCTAATAAAGTAGCACACCAAATGACACCTACAAAAATGAACAATTGAATAGAAAAGTGCAAGAATTGTTGAAGAAGGGTTTGATCAGAGAAAGATTAAGTCCTTGCACAATACCTATTATGTTAGCAACTAAGAAGGATGGAGAATGGAGGATGTTTATAGACTCTAGATCCATAAAATAATCACAGTGAAGTATAGATTTCCTTTGCCCTAGATGGATGACATTATGGATTGTTTGAGTGGAGCTAAATACTTTACAAAGATAGATTTGAAGAGTGGATATCATTAAATCAAAATTAGAGAAGGGGATGAGTGGAAGTCAGCATTCAAGACAAATGAAGGATTGTATGAGTGGTTGGTGATGCCTTTTGGACTAACAAATGCATTGAGTACTTTCATGACACTGATGAATGAAGTATTGAAGAAATTATTGTGTAAGTTTGTGATTGTATACTTGGATGACATCTTGATTTTCAGTAAGACTAGGGAACAACATTTGTTTCATATTGTAGACATGCAAAATTGGCAAATGCATTCAACTGGGTCATATTCATCCATTTAGAAAATAAAACAAGTTTATTTATCAAAATCCTAAAGTCATCAGTTTAAATCAAATAAATCAATTTGATCCCATCACCCTCCTTTTAATTAAATAAATCAAGCATTTTATTTAATTAAATCCCAAATGCATTTTCCATCCCTTTTGATTTAAATAAATCAAATATTCAAGTCAAACGGGTCAAACTAACCTAATCATCATTAAGCTAATCTAATCATGATTAAATGCTAATCCTAATCACTTGGATTCTCTAGATTTTGCCACTTGCACAAATAAATCAATTTATTGATTTATTAAAATCCTTATTTTCTTTCAACATGGCATTTATGGGGAATATTCCCTCAAGTTTTAATTCAAAATCAAGTGGACATCTACATCCAACAAAGTAATTAATGTCTCGTACATGTCCCTTGAAAAGGTTAAACTAAGCATTAACTCTCATTTTCAAATTTGAAATTTCCCCCTCTTAGGCACATTTCCCAAATCTTGCACAACCCTCAGCTTATCACAACTTGACAAGTAGCCTCATTTCATTGGCTTGTTCTTTGTCCCACATTCATCCATTTGGCCATTCTCTCATCAAAATAATCTATAAATGAAAGCTTCATCTTTTATCAAATCCTCCACAACTTGACCTACAAAGCATATGTAAAGTCACTCTCTTCAAGAGAACTAATTTTTCCCATCTTACTCCATCATCATCATTGGTATTATATCATTTAGCTTATCTTAGCAAGGGTTGGGAAAGGGCTATTTTCCATAATAGCACCAATCCACTATGGGATAAACATACTTCATGTTTTTCATATGCTTATTTAGCTTACTTTTTGTCATTTGTTTGCATTTGGAAGAATTGATGTATTATTTCATAGAGATGTTGTTATTTTCTTTTTTTAAACTAACCATGCTAATGTGTGTTGGAGGTTTTAACAAGTTGCAGATTTCACCATCATACAAATGGAGCTAGAAGGAGGGTGAACCATATTTCTATTTCATTAGGAATTTTGTTTGAGCCCTAGCATCTCGGTTTTATTTCTCATTACACATTCATATCTACTTCACTGTTGAATCTACTTCACTGCTACTGTGGAAATTTCATCATGCTTTATTCAATATTGAAAGTAGGAATTGCTTTATTGTCTCATACTAATGGTTTCTGAAAGGAATAATACCTGTAGCTTTTTTGCATCACATGAATTGCTTTATTATTTTATATTCACTATTTCCAAAGTAGAAATTTCAGGGAGGTGTATATTTCAGTCATTCATTAATTTTGTTTTAAAAATCATCTAAAAATTTGGAGTTCTGTTATAGCATACATTGCTGCAAATATTAATGTCATTGCATTTTCAAAAAATGGCATTTCTTAAATCTTTGTTTGTCTCCAGTTGATCTCTGCACACAAATAATTGACAGAAAAAAATAAAATAAAATAATCAACACTGTTATCTTTGTTTTTGCTTCCTTTTACAGTAACAAGCTCTGTCATAGAAGGGACCTCTCTAGCTTCACCAGCTTTCCTTTCCATCCTCTTTTCTGACAATTTCTTTTTGACTTTCTATTTCATTCAATTCATTGTGATCAATGAAATAGGTTCTTCCCAATAGTTTCAGATAACCAGAATCAAAAACTAAATCAGGATATTGTTTCATTGATCTACCTTGAAACTGTGCAGAAAGAGGACTTGAGTGAGCATGCACATATGAACTCTGGCATTTTATAGAACTAATATTCAGATTAGGAAACGTGTGGGCCATTTGCTGAAAAAATAGTTCCTGCAGTCTTGTTTCTCATGCTTGCATCTCTTCAGAATTGTTATGATACCAAATAGCATTTTCAAGCATCAACTGTACATCTGCCACAAAGTCTAAATCATTGACATACTCATAGCAATCAAGTCGTTGCATGATCATTTGAGAAAAAATAGGGTTGGTGATGACCCTAGAGTAGCCCAGATTCTTGTCCCACTTAGAAAGCTCCAAAAAGGAAGTTGCTCTTTGCCTTGCATCCTTTATAACAGCACACAACAACTTGCTCTTTGCCCCCTGTCTAGAGGATTTTTTGGCATTGGGACTACTGTGACATATTTTTAAGGATACTCAAAAGAGGAATCTCTCTCTTCTGTAATAGTTTTAATAGGTTATGTGGGAAATCTTCTTCCATGATGTCTGACCAGTCTGTTTGTGATTGCCAATCTATCAAAATCTTGTGTTACATTCCTTAGCTCAGTTATTGAGAGTGAAGCGTCCAACCTCAAGAATTCATCATCCAAATGCTTTGCTCTATCCATAAATGCTTTTGCTATTTGCAAAGGCTTTGAACTTTGTATGTTTCTGAAGCTCCCTCAAGGCCAAGTTCTCATTTTCAACATCCTTTCCCAGGTCTATCCTCCAAGTGGAAACTAGCTTGCATGCATCACCCAATATTGTTTTAGCAAGAGTGTAAATTGCATTCTCATGTTCAACACTTGATTTTCCATGAATTACTGCAGTAGGAAGAGGTGGAATGAGTTGCTGCATTAGCTGAGTTGTCAGCTTCAATCTTCTTTTTACAGGTGATGCTAGTTCAACTTGCAGCTTTGTTGACTTTAGAGATCCAATAGAGATCGTTGTATTTAATATGAAGAAAAGTTTAAAACATTGATTTCCTTTACACCGTCACCTTCATAATCTCTATCAAAGCTCTAAATTTTGTTAGGATTCATGCCAATAGGCTAAATATGGTTCTGGTTGGTTATTATTTTCAACTCTAAATTCTTATTTTTTGTCCTCTAAGGAAACGTGCTCTGAGCAGTTGGTGGCGGGTCTTGTTGATGTAGATGGGTAGTTGATGAAAGGAAAGAAAGGAAGGAACTATCCCACTTTGTCCTCAACACTACTCTTCATAAATATTTTAGCTGTAGAAGGGCATATATCTACACAAAATTCATAATTCATCTGTTGGCAATCACGTGAGCTTCAAAAAAAATTCTGAAGGGAGGCGCCCATCTGACACTTATTTTTTTTGTTCCACCATTAATAATATTGTCTCTAATCATTAATGTAGTAAGGGATATATGAGAAAGGGGCACTTTTACACATTGGTACTGACTTGACAGATAATTTCCAGTTGTTGCAATTGCTAATACAGTGTATGCGTAGACACGTTCTGTGGTGAGTGTTTGATCCTCATTTTTATGCTAGTCTTCATCCACTATCCCAACACTCCCATATTGGTGCCACTAAGAGGGAAATATGATAGTCAATGAAATACGGCTTGACACTAGTTGTTTAGCGTTTTTCTTAAAGTTTCATTATGCTTTTGCTTCTTCTGCACAAGTCTTCTGACCTTACACTTACTAATTGCAGTAGCAAGGACGTCATGGTAGTTGGATGTGTTCCACGTTGAAGTAAAGGCTAGAAGATGCACTCTTAGGAACCTTGAATGTTGTGACTATGACAGTGTTTTATACGGTTAAGTATTGGGTGTTCGTTGTTGTGAATGGTGACAGCTTTTATGCCTTTGTCTATGATTCGTATATTTATATATATTGTTGCTTTCCTCACTGCCAATGGTTTCTGCTACACCAAACTCTCCCTCATTGGTAATAACCTTTTTTCTCCAATTTGGCAAGCTACAGCATAGCATTTTGATGGAGTTTCAGCATATGGTCATTTAAAGAGGGGAAGTATGGCCATTATCCTGTAGTTAGACCAAAATTTTCCTAGATTGGCCTTCCTTATGTCTTCAACATAAACATAATGCCTTAGGGTGCATTTGCTAGTTTGTAAAGTGTTTGGTTGTGTGTCTGATTGTTGGCTTGTGAACTTTGAGAATGTCAAACTCCTTCTACCTTCTTGAAAATCTATGTCTAAATGGTTGGTGCGAGTCATAAATTTAGCAACTTAATTTTGTCATTTCCATATGCGAACTTTGACCATTTGCGTAGTTTTATCCATAGCATCCACTTGGAAACCAACCATGACTACCAAAAGTAGCGTCTCCCCTGAGTTTTGAAGAGGTGGAGTGGAATGTACGAAATCCAGAATATTGTTTAAAATTTTGGCACAGTCAACACCACTCAGCCTTTAGGATGATATCAATCACACCTATGCACTAGCTCTAATTACCCTTCAATGGTACACTAACTTATATGCTTCATATATATTTTTACCTCCTCTTTCCTGTTATATGTGAATGAGTATAGGTACCCAGGAAATTGATATGGCTTCAGATATTCATATCTTCCTTTTTCTGATATTATGTGTTTGATTGATGTAGATTATATGATAATTGGCTGCCAATCCCAACAAGTATGCTAGAAACAATTTTTGATATCTTTTATGAGTTTATGGTATTGCCTGATGTAGGTCACCCACTTGGGGAAAATAAGCTATGAGAGCTTCCATGGGTAGTAATTTTTTTTTTGAAATTTGCATGGAAAATCAGATAAAGCATTATTCACTTGCAAATGTTACTTTTATTATCATGGTCATCCAAATTGTTTGTCATTTCAATTAAGATCATGTTATTGTTTAAAGTTAACAATCAAAATTGACTTTATATGATCCTCACATAATTGATTTTCTTTTGGAATAGGTGAAAATGAAGGGACACAAAGGAAAGAAAAAATAAAACAAGATTGTAGTTGAAGAATGGAGCATCAAATTTTAAATTCACAAAAGTATTTTTTAATGCTTATCGCAATAATCTAGAACATCCATTTGCTACTCTTATTTTTTATTTTAGACCAACTAATTTGGGATTTAAAATCGTTTTATGTGTTTTCAAAGCTGGGCTAGAATTGAACACTAGAAACTGACTAGACATTTTCTTTTGGGATAAAATTGAACAAGAAAACTTCATATCTCATTTTTGTGTACTAAAACGAACCAAAATCATTGCTTTAAGTCTAAAATGGACATGTGTTTTTTGTGTTTTGTAATCTTTTTCACAAGGCAATATCATCTAAAAGAGCTATGCCCTTCTCTCGCATCTCATTGCGATCTTGAGAATCAAAAGTTTTTTTATGATATTAAGTTGTCAAAAAAGATTGCCTCCACACTTTGATTTGGGTTTAAAATTGAACAATATCTTGTGCGAGTGTGAATGAATTTATTGCATGTGTTCTCCCTTTGTTTCTAAACAAGGGTTGATCGAACTATGAATAAATTTATTCATTTTTTTCTATCTTAGAGGACCTGCCTTGGGGAAAAAGTACTCACCCAAGGGAACGACTCAACTGGCAACACACTAAAGCCAAGAGTATTTCCAACCAGGATATAAATGTGGGTATTGGAGTAAACTCCACTATCACGTAGTTGATTCCAACGAGATGGATCCGAAAGGGGACTCTCACCGTATGGGTCAATCTCCATGAATGGAAAGTCCAAAATAGAACCCTTGTTTGTAGTGGCCTGTTGACTCATTCGCCGAGTTTATCAAAGTGGTGCATTGGAACTTAGATTCCAAGAAGTTACTTGCCATGTCTGATCTTGTTTAAAATATAGAGGTTAAGACTTCATTCTTAACATATCTTTATATTTTTTCCTTGGTTGCATGTAAAATCATCTCTTCTACGAAGGGAATGAGGCAAGCCCACTAAGAAAAATGTACCAATTGAGCTAGGATGTTATATTTCTTGTGAGTCAATTTGAAAACACAGTGCTTTAATCGAAAACATTGGAAAACCAACATTCAACATGAGCATCAAATTGCAAACTCTTTAGGAGAGGCAAATATCCTTGATTAAATTCACATGTTATTGCTTGCCCTTGGGATTCGTATCCTTAGAGGCTTCTAAGCATTTGGATTTCATCTCAATTTTCTCCTACTAAGGTCAACTTTAGGTAACCTTTTCCTTGATTTCCTTGATTTTTGCATAATGCACTTTGTGGGATGAAAGAGAATTAGAACATTGGACATTCAGTTGAAAACCTAATCAAGAGTGTGTTTGTGGTAAAAAGAATCTATTAAGCAAAGATTGAATCAATTGGACCCCACACATGTGCTTGGCACCTTTTGGTCATATGGTTTTCATGGAAACATTGGTCTTTTGATTTTGAATTACTTTTAGAGAAAGGCATGTTCTTCACTATCTTGGTCTAGTAAACAAGTCCTTATTAGGTTCATTTAGGATCAAAATAAAACACTTCATCCATCCAAACATCTATCAAAACCCATCCCACCAAACAACTTTAGATCTTTGTAAACATCATTCTAGACTTGAGTAAATCATCAAAATCAAAAATCACCTTGTTTAATTAGGAGTATGGGAATCCATCCTTTCAAATACCTCTAGTTAAATTAGCAATCCTTTGAACAAATTCATCCCAATATCACATCTAACATCTTAGTGTTTACAAGTTCATTATCCAAATCAAACCAACCAAAATCAGACCCTAAGTCTAGCATTGATCCAAAGTCCCTAAACATTCAACACTCACCCCCTTTCATCATTCATCTCATCATTGGTCCTAAACACCCTAGAGGTCACTTTTATAACAAGGTCAAAACACAAGGAGAACATGGAATACAAACTTGGTCCATACATCATGAGTAATCCAAATAAACTGAACTTTCAAAGCCTTACAATGCCAATTGATTATCAACAATCACACTTATAAAATCCATACATGGGACCATTACCTTCTACAAATGTCAATGGCACAACAAGTGTGAGTATGCCTAAATCAAAGTTTGGGACACCTTTCCCAATGGTAGATTTAAATCCTAGTCCAAACCTACAAGTCTGTCAACCGAACAATCAATGCATGAGCCTTCAAATGAACAACAAGAATGTACCAAGTACAAGTTTTCAAAACATGAATCCGGAAAACTTTGGGCTAAATATGGTTGCAAATCATATGAATATTGTTCAAAATCCAAACAAGATATTAACAAATCCAAGTCAAGGTAACACCATGCAAGATCAGAGTTACCTAAAATAAGGAAATGTGATCCCCAACACCAACAATGTTCAAATTCAACCCCTAATTCCAAATTTGAACATCATCACAAAGCATAACATTGTCCAAAATCAAACACAAGTACACACTCCAAATCTACTTAAACAAAATCCAAATCAACTATATCAAGGGAGTCAAGATCAAAATCAAGATCAAATCTGTAGAGATCAAATTGCTGCACTTACCAAAATAGTTGATTCATTGCACCAAGAGACATCTCCACCACCATTACCCATATCAACATCATTCCTTGGCTTAGGGCTTCCCCCTTTACCTAGCACCAATCACTCCATCCAAATCAATCCACCTAATACCAATCAATCCATCACATCAAATCCTTTGAGTATACCATCGACATCACGCCAACAAATGGTATTCAATCAAGCAACAATGTTGATCCCAACAAATCAAAACATGGTCTCCCAAGGGCCTATCACCTGGGTCATTCCAACCATCACTATCACTTTGATTATTCCAACCACCACTCTCACACCCATCATATCTCAACCCCTCACTACCATGATTAATCCAAGCATATCTCAACAACTTGGCACTACATCCAACATGATTCTAAATCCACCACCACTACCACCAAAACCAAACATAGCAAGACAATATGGCATTGCGCTAAAAGCTCACCAGGCCTACCAAAAGGCCATTCAACAATATCTATCCATGCAACAAGCAAGATGATCTCAACAAGTGCAACAAGCCTCTCAATCTTCCCAAGCCTCTCAAGCTACCCAACAAACACAAGCACAAACATACAAAATGATAACTATTGGGGATAGAGATGAACATTCAACCACTGGTGATAGCATTGACAATCTCCCCACCACAATTTCTGAAAGCAATGATCAAGATCTATCCATCAAACAGCACATTGAAAATGTTTCTATCTCGTCCAAAGATCAAATCAACATAGGTCAAGAGTCACTTTTCAATCATGATCAAAATCCACCAACAATACTAGACAATGATTCAATTCAATAAATGTCAACATCATTTGACCCTATTGTTGAGGACATCAGAAATCCCTCCACCACAATCGTTGAAAACAAAGATCAAGATCTATCCATCAATAAAGATGTTTTTGCCTCATCCAACGAGGCATCAACCAATGATCATGTTGAAAATGTCTCTACATCACCTAATAAGTTAGAGGACATATCTCAAGAATTTATGTCAAAGCATGATCAGTGTCTTTCACCAAAGTCTAGCAATCATCCTTTCCAAGACATATTGACATCCTTCGACCTCATTATTGCCGATATTGAAGGAATCTTCAACTCAACACTTGATCCCAATTCACTCAAAGATCAAGAGGATATTGAGCCACTTCCTATGCCTAATGAAGATAACCAAGAACCCTTTGTAAGAAATCCATCCTTTGAAACTGACCCATGTCAAGAACTTGATCCAAAGCATGTCGAAAGCAACTTTGAAATCATTCAAGATCAAGAATTTGTATCTTCAAGATACTACAATAATCTAATGAAAACTATACTATATATGCAAGATGATCATATCTATGTAGCACATAATCCTCCATCTACCCATGAGATGCTTTCTTTGGATGGACACACAGATGATCTTCATTCAGAACAAGATTCTTCTACTCCAGACATTATTACACGAAAAGAGCAGGTTATCGATTCCTACAATCAAACTAAGTTGACAACATTAGGATCAAATATGTCCCAAACTCGGATTGAGGACATCATGAATAAAGATATCCAGCATTATCCACTCAAGGAAACAAGTGAGATAGAACATCCAAAGTTTGTAGAGCAGCAAATTGAAACAACGTCACCTATGGTGGTCATTTATTAGAGAATGCATTTTAAACAAGAGCTCTTAGAATAGGAAAAATCAAAGCATGAAAGTATTACTTCCACAATATTCGGGGCAACTTCATCTCAAGCAAACATCAACATAGGGAGAATTAAGAGTCCTTATGATGAAACTAGTGTCAATACTACAACCAGCCACGTCATGAATCTTCATACACCCATCATCCCATCCACTAATTGGGACCAACATCAAAAGAAATAATTGAATCAAAGTGCGAAGAACGTTATCAAAGCAAAAGAAGATGAGAAGCATAATGGACAAATCAAATACACATGGATACCAAAGAATACAAAGAAAGATTATCCCTATCAAACTCCATTAGTTAAAGAAACTATGGGGAAAAATAAAAAAGGGAAAAGTATCCATCAAAAATGTCCACAAAAGCAAAAGAATGATTTTCAAGAGACATACAAAGTGTATCAAGTAGTTGGTCCTAATTCCATGCACACTTCCGTATCCACCCATCATTGCTCATCTTACCAAGTTTGGAGAGTCAAAGGTTCCAAACTGTCAACCAATCCATCTCTTATCCCTAAACACACTCCATCCATGCCTCCACACATGATATCTAATTCTCACATCAACCATGTATTAGCAACAACCCTTTATCATAAGGATTCAGAAGGCACTCTATCGCGATGTGCGCACCAACATGAACTCAACTCTAGTATCAACGAAGCAAATCAAGAATCCCAAAAGTTGCATTCAAGTGCACGTATCTTAGCAAAGCAACTTCTTCAGGAAGGATGCCGATGGCACATTGTGACAGAAGCATCTACATCGACACCACTAGGTGGGTCAGCATGAATCTTTCAGAAAAATCAAAAAAATATGAAAATATGAAAATCCAAAAAAAAAAATCAAAAAAAGGATTGAAAGCAGTAAAGAAAAAAATTGGACATCCTATAGTGAAAACCGCATGGGTGGTGCTTTGGGAAAGACCATGATGAAAACCTAGCAAACAGGCATGATGAGTAGAATCATGCATCTACATGCACCAGTTCAGATGAAAGCATCTCATCCCATCCATAATAAAGCCAACATTCCATCCATCTCAGCCATAATAAATCCATTCATCCATAAACCATTGATCCAATCCATTTTCATCCATCTATGTCCATCATCCAAGTTATCTTGATCTTGATCAAAGTTTGGGGCACATTTTACACCTGCTTATGGTAAACATCTTGACATGGGTCGTTTTCATCGATCCTATCCCATCCAACATTATCTAATCCATGAAGCATTATCCAATGAAGCATTATCTTATCACAAGATAATCCTTGGCATCCTTTACATGTTTACCATATCCATCCATCCATAACATTCCATACATTGCTAGACACTGGCGGTAAGTATTTATATCTTTCTTCGGGAATAAATCTTGACCTATATCCTCCAACTTATGTGGTAATCTGAACATTGGCAAATGTGAAATCAAAATTGGTCAAAGTATTTGTGATCCAAAATCCAAATCACTAGCCCATGGCATATTTTGACAAGGAGATGTTCCTTATCAAGTTTTATCTTCAATCGAACATTGATCCAAGCAACCACTATTAGTCGCATCTAATTTACACCTCAAAAATCATGTCAAATCATTCAAGAAACTTTTGTTCCAAACAAAGCTTCAACAATCCTGATCAATCTAATCTAATCAATCCATAATCTTGGGATGTCCTTCTCAATCATTGTGTTGCTTGACACTATCCTTGCATTGTTGTGCATCCTCAACAATTTTATCATCACCAATCCCGATCAATCAATCCTTGCATTGTTGTGCATCCTCAACAATGTTATCATCATCAATCCTGATCAATCAAATCCTTGCATTACTGTGTATCCTCAACAATGTTATCATCATCATCAATCCATCGATTCAATCAGTCAACCTTAGCTTGGTCTTCAAAAAAATCCCAAAATAAAGCACTAGTATTGTCACACATATGCATATCCAAATCGTCAAAATCCTGCGAAAAATCCAAAAACATTCAAAACATATCAGAAATCCAAAAACACTCAAAAATTCATAAAACATCAAAAACATTGGAATCTGAACTATGTCGTCTCTGAGCTTAAACGTAGGAAAGGCGAATCTCTTATCAGCCCCCGAGACACAAAAATCCAAAAACATTCAAAAAACATCAAAATCCAAAAACATTCAAAAAACATCAAAACACAAAAACATTCAAAAAACATCAAAATCCAAAAAATTCAAAAAACATCAAAATCCAAAAACATTCATAAAATTTGAGAAAACACAAAAACATCGCAAAATTTGAAAATCAAAACATTTGAAAATCTAAAAAAATACCAAAAACAGCCTCAAAACATTCCAAAAATGTCAAAAACATCCAAATATTTGAAAAAATCCATCTGTCTCATCTCGCTTGCACTCACAATAATCAATCATCCATAATAAACTGATCATCACCTTCATCCTTTGGCAAAACAAACAGAAACAATCACAACAATCAACAAAATCAAGCTTCAATCGCAAAATCAAAATCGAAACAACAAACAATTAAAACAAAATCAAACTCTTAATCATTTGCAAATATGTCAATCAACCTTATATCAACAGCCTATCAATCAAATTATCAACCTATCATCATCCTGCACAATGCATGTCCTAGGATATATCGTTCTGACAATGGGCATCATTTTGGATATCAATTTGGATTCTTATCCTATCAAAACAAATCCCTTTTGGCTAGAGATATGAAGAACATTGACTTGTTTGCGTACTTGATCTTTTCATTTGATTTATCTTATTGCACTCATTCCAAGGACCTCTCTATGATATCCGAACGAAGGATTTAGAGAGATGGGAATGGAGCAACAATCATTATCTTTTGTCTATTGTGCTTGTTGGGCGTTCTTGTAAAATAACTTGGCGAATACTTGCTTTGTTAGGTACATCCTAGCAAGGTTTATGTATGTCAAGTGCGAACAAGAATACTCCTATATGTTTGTCGATTCAAAGTCCATCGCACTAGGTACAACACCATCCTGGTTCTTTATACCTTGATGCATCGTATCTACATGTGTAATCAAACATAAGGTAAGTAGCCCTTTTAAAATCCCAATCCTTGATAAGCAAATCATCCATTCATCAGCTTCGTCATCATCTCTCATAAAGTTGGCCTATTGGATCCTCTTTTCATCACCTAATGTCTTCTTTTTTGCACTAACATCATGTCATGAATAGTTAATCATTATCACCAGTGCATCCATTTTGCATCCACAAACCATCAGCATTTTGCATATCATCCCACATGCATGTTCATCATCATAATATAGATCTTAAACCATCTCATTTGCCTCATCATCTAGAACCATCCATTTTGAACCTCTTTATCATGAGATCAACCCCCAAGTTGAATCTTTTCGCTCGATCTCTCGAGGGGGCAATGTACTAGTGTACTTCTTTCTGCTAGGGCATCTGAAAAAATAAAAAAAAAATTGAATTTCAATCACAGAAATTTTATTCTTTAAACCAACGCAACAAGTACATTACTTCAAAGAGGGGCAACATGTAGACACACAAAATTGGCATAATACATTCAACTAGGTCATATTCATCCATTTGGAAAATAAATCAAGTTTATTTATCAAACTCCTAAAGTCATCAGTTTAAATCAAATAAATCAACTTGATCCCATCACCCTCCTTTTAATTAAATAAATCAAGTATTTTATTTAATTAAATCCCAAATGCATTTCCCATCCCTTTTGATTTAAATAAATCAAATATTCAAGTCAAACGGGTCAAACTAACCTAATCATCATTAAGCTAATCTAATCATAATTAAATGCTAATCCTAATCACTTGGATTCTCTAGATTTTGCCACTTGCACAAATAAATCAATTTATTGATTTATTAAAATCCTTATTTTCTTTCAACATGGCATATATGGGGAATATTCCCTCAAGTTTGAATTCAAGATCAAGTGGAGATCTACATCCAACAAAGAAATTAATTTCTCTTACATGTCCCTTGTAAAGGTCAAACTGAGCATTAACTCTCATTTTCAAATTTGAAATTTCCCCCTCTTAGGCATATTTCCCAAATCTTGCACAACCCTCAGCCTATCACAACTTGACAAGTGGCCACCTTTCATTGGCTTGTTCTTTGTCCCACATTCATCCATTTGGCCATTCTCTCATCAAAATAATCTATAAATGAAAGCTTCATCTTTTATCAAATCCTCCACAACTTGATCTACAAAGCATATGCAAAGTCACTCTCTTCACGAGAACTGATTTTTCCCATCTTACTTCATCATCATCATTGGTATTATATCATTTAGCTTATCTTAGCAAGGGTTGGGAAAGGGCTATTTTCCATAATAGCACCAATCCACTATGGGATAAACATACTTCATGTTTTTCATATGCTTATTTAGCTTACTTTTTGTCATTTGTTTGCATTTGGAAGCATTGATGTATTATTTCATAGAGATGTTGTTATTTGCTTTGTTTTAAACTAACCATGCTAATGTGTATTGGAGGTTTTTACAAGTTGCATATTTCACCATCATACACATATAAGACAAGTTTTGTAGAGGTTGAAAGAAGAGCAATTGATGGTAAACATTAAGAAGTGTAGTTTCATGAAGGAAGAATTGGTATATCTAGGATTTGTGATATCTATGGATGGGTTGAAGATGGATCCTAAGAAAGTGAGAGAAATTGTTGAATGGCCTACACCAGAAAGCATTGGAGAGGTAAGATCATTTCATGGATTGGCTAGTTTCTACCACAAGTTCATTAGCAATTTTAGTTCTATTTGCAGTCCTATGATAGAAAGAATGAGAGGAGATAAGAAGGATTTCATATGGGAATCTGGAGTAAGCAAAAATTTTGAGTTGTTGAAGAAGAAAGTGATAGAGCAACTAGTATTGGCATTACCAGATTTCAATGAGGTATTTCAGGTACATTGTGATGCAAGTGGAAGTGCGATTGGAGCAGTATTGAGTCAAGAAGGAAGACCAATAGCTTATTTTAGTGAGGAATTGAAAGATGCTAGGAGAAGATATTCAGTGTATGATCAAGAGTTTTATGCCATAGTTCAAGCCTTGAAGAAGTGGAGACATTACTTTTTTCCTAAGGAGTTTGTGGTGTATACAGATCATCAGGCATTGCAATATTTGAACAGTTAAGGTAAGTTGAATCAGAGACACATGAGATGGGTGGAATTCTTGCAGAGTTATACTTTTGTTTTGAAGCATAGGAGTGGAAAGTCAAATAGCGTTGTTGATGCTTTGAGTAGGAGAATGAATTTACTAACGGAGATGAGAGTGGAGGTATTAGGCTTTGATGAATTGAAGAACTTGTATGAGCAAGACCCAAATCTTGTAGAACCTTGGAGAGCTTGTAAAGAACCAATCTTTGGAGATAGGAGTGTGTGGTTGGATTATTTCATTCAAGAGTATATGTTGTTCAAAGGAAACTTTTGTGTATACCCCAAAGTTCAATGAGAGAAAATATGATAAAAGAAAAACATAGTGGAGGATTGGCATGACACTTTGGGATTGATAAGACAGTAGCATTGGTAAGTGAGAATTACTTTTGGCCATAGATTCATAAGGATGTTAGGAAATTTGTGCAAAGTTGTAGAATTTGTCAAGTTGCAAAAGGGAGTGGTTAGAATGTTGGATTGTATAAGCTTTGACAGTTCCAAAGAGACCTTGGGAGGATATCAACATGAACTTCATACTTGAATTTCCAAAGACATAGAGAGGTAATGATTCTATATTTGTGGTGGTGGATATATTTTCTAAAATGGCACATTTCATACCATGTAAGAAGACAATGGATGCAGTACACATAGCAGAATTATTTTTCAAGGAAGTGGTCAAATTGCATGGATTACCTAGGAGTATTGTTTCAGATAGAGATGCAAAGTTTGTTGGTTACTTTTGGAGGAAACTTTGGAAGAAGTTAAAGACAACTTTGAAGTTTTGTTCTACTTTTCACCCACAGACTGATGGACAGATAGAGGTAGTAAACAAGATTTTGGAGATTTTTTTTCAGATGTTTGGTTGGAGAGAAGACCAGAAGTTGGGATTTAGTGGACTTGCACAAGAAAAGTTTGCTTACAATAATTCATTTAACAGGAGTACCAGAAAGACACCTTTTGAGATTGTTACTAGAGTTCATCCTAAAGGAGTATTGGAATTAAGAGACATCAGTAGTGAAGACAAAAGAAGTACACAAGTAGAAGAATTTGCAGAACATATGAAGACAATGAATGATCAGGTCGGGAAGCATTTTGAAGACATGAACAACAAATATAAGGAGAAAGCAAATGAAAAAAGGATACATAAGGAATTTGAAGTTGGAGATGAAGTGATGGTGTATTTGAGAAAGGAAGGATTTTTAGTTGATACATACAATAAGCTCAAGATGAGGAAGTTTGGACCTTGTATGATTTTAAAGAAGTTTGACTCAGGAAATGCATATGAAGTGGAGTTACCGGATGGCATGGGTATATCACCTATATTCAACATTGTAGATCTACATCATTACCATGAAGCAAAATTTAGTGAATACAGTAAAGTAAAATTGGAGAAACGGTATCCTAAGCAACAATCAAATGAGATAGAAGAGATTTTGGATGTCAGATATGGAAGGAAGACACATGGAAGATAGTACAGAGAATATCTTGTGAAATGGAAAGGCAGACTTGTGGAAGATTCTTCTTGGATTTCTCAGGCTGAGGTAGACCATATTGGTTTTCCTTTAGCCCCAGGAAAGTGAGGGACTCACTTTTCAATTAACCGCCAGATGTCTGATGCAGTAGCATCCTTGGTTCTTTGCAATCCTACATCAACCAAAAATATTTTATTTCAGTTTTGTTCTTGTTCAGTTCAAGTTGGTGGATCCATCATATTTTCTCACTAGACCCTGCAAATCAATGTGTTCATCAAGGACATTTTCATTTTAGCAAGTTATCGCTTTCGATTAAGTGACATTTTCTAGAACACAGAACTAGAATAATTCCAACCATAACGGCTAATTTTGTCTCTTGTGGATCCTTCCCATAACTTGTGGATCTTTGCAGTGTGACTCAAATTATTCTATGGAGTGTTTTCGACCTTAGTTTTTGTCCACACTTCATCCTATGCACCCATCAAGGGGAAATTCAAATTTGAAGGATGACCTTGCACACACACATTACATTTTTTTCATCATAGATTGTAATAATCTTTGGTTGACGTAGAGGACTCTTGATCCCTGGACATGATATAAATAATAGTAATCGATTATTAGGAAATTAGTAGTTTTAGTGAAGAAGAATATAGGGTTTGAATTGTAATATTCTGCTCACCTTAAGGACCATATAGGTAGAATGTATTTTGAACATGTTGTATGAGGCCTATGAACCCAAATCTATAAGCCTAGATGTTGCCAGCTAATTGTAATTGAAATTTCTGATAATAAGAATGATTGAATCTACATTTACCTCCATATTCTATGTTGCTTCAGTTGTGTAACTCTTGTTGCACGATCCAGACTATTCTCCTTTGAGGACCCTCCTTACCATGTCTATGCCAAAAGTGGACTCATTCACCAAGGGTGGTGAATGAGTCCCACTTCTAGGCTTGTTTTTGGTTTTCTACACTTTTAGATACCCATTTATCTTAAACGGGCTTTGGAACAGTTTCATAGAATTGGGACTGATTCGCCCAAAATGGCGAATGAGTCCCACTAGGCCTAAAAACCTAGATTATCAACATTTTAGAGGCTATTTATATTCTCCATCCATAACTCAGATGCACTTCTTCAATTTCATTTAGTTCTATAGTTCATTTTGCATTCATTTCTAGGTGTTTTTGCATTACACAATGTGTTTTCAAATAACTTGCATTTCTCTAGTTTTCATTTAATAAATAATATCTTCCTTCAGTTATTCACATTTAGTTTAGCTCTTCTAAACACATTTCACTCATATTCCACCCATATTGCATTGAATTTGAATGTATACATGAGCATTTTGGCCCTTCTTTCTCCTTTTAGGTGAAAAACCCTAGAAGTGCTAGAAAGAATTAGGGTACCAAAATCTATGTTAGACTTTGTTGCTGTGAATTTTTTTCTTTTGTGGTTTTTTCCATCTTACTATAGAAACCAATATTGTTTGGCTTATGGCTTTCATTTTTTGGCTTTGGTTCCAATGCAGTAAAATAGTTGATGTTCTACACTTTATGTTAATATAATGTTGCATTTTCAATTTGGTGCTATTGAACACTCTATATTTTTCCATAGGTTTTTTATTGCGAGTTTTGTTGTTTTGTGAATATTGTTACTGAAACCAATATTCTTTGATCTATGGCTTCTATTTTTTTCCTATGCTTGCAATGCAATAAAATAGTTAGTGTTATATTGTTTATGTTTCTTTCTAAAAGGCATTGTTGATCCTCATTCTCTACCTTAGGCTAAATTATTTCATTTTTGACAATGTGTTGTTGAAACAATTGTATTGTTTCAATCTTCTATAAGGTGTTGTCCACAACATACTATATTGTTTGTTACAACCAATACTGCTACATTTATGGTTTGCATTTTGTGGAATGTTTCATACAAGTATACATCACTATGTATCAATTGTGTTTGTATCTACTATGACATACATACATATCTGCACATAGGGGAAATACATTGTCCACCACTGCATACAATGTGTCATTATGTTACTATGTTGTATGCATCTGTTATGACATATATCCAACTTTGCACATGCCTTTGTTTGTTACTGCTCTGAATGGTGACATTGATGTTCTATTCTTCATATGTCCTCACTGTGTACACACCGCTTCCATTTGGCGTTTTCCTTCACCTATCAACTCATCGTTGCATGTAACTACACGCAACTACTAGTTTTATTTTTATCATCAAGACAAGTTAATACATTTTTGGAAGAGCACATGGACCAAAACATAGTCAAATCCTTCTAACTAGCTTCTGACTACATTATCTCTAAGGTTTTTATTCTTCATTCTTTCCATTTGTATGGCATCATTGGTATGGTATTTTGGACGATCTAATATTTGGTATTTATCTACTAATCTCTTAAATCTTAATTGAATTTTTCTATTAAGGAATCTTTTTTTTTTTTACATTGCAAGAATTACGTAGCCCCATATGAACTACAATGCACCTGTTGAACCCTTTTTCACGTGATTGATGATGTTGATGTGACACAACCTCCGATAGGTCACAGGGACAGGGCGAAACTAGACCTCATGATGTCTTGCCCAGAACATGATGCTTTAGCCAATCAAGCTAGGTCCTCTTCCCCCTAAGGCATCATTTTTTATCCATTTATGTATTCCTCTATTGATTTGTAGATAAGTGAAGTTATTATAGTGGTAAGCTAAGAAGATTGGCACTTTTGTCTACATTTATGTTGATCTCTCATGCCAACATAGATCCTACCATTGCATTAGGATATGATATGTAGATTATGGGGACTTTACTATGAGATTCTTCTAACTTGGTCATATTATGCATAATAGATTAAATTTCTCATTTTCTTTTAAGTAGTTGCTTTAGAGAACATTGTTGCCAAAATGTGTTCCAAATAGGACACATCTAATAATGATTATCTTTCAAAAACCATAGTTGATTCATGTCTTACTAATAAGAGGACAATTTTTTATCAAAAGGGGAAATTTTTGAATTGAAATAATGAGGTGGAGGACAATGTGGAACACATGAGAATAATTTCTTACTTTTGGATTTCCTTCTAAAGAAAAAGTCACGATTTAATGAAACAAATCCTATAGGAAGATTGGGAAATGATTGAGGAAGGTGCCTCATGGATTATAGGACTAAGAGGACACTTGCCACCAATGTTTGATTTGGTTGTTTTGTTATGCAATTTTGTTTGTATTTAGCCTTTGTATCTTTTCTTTTTACTTATTTGGCTTGATTATTATGGGCTAGTAGTGCTAGATGGATGTGTGCAATCCTTAAGTGATGCTTGTATTTCAAGTTGTAGAAGTTTAAAAATTCACTATTATATAATAAAATTCAAAAAATAAATTTCATAAATACATGATTAAGTATTTTTAATTATGGGGTTGGGTCCCTAGCTCGGTTGGCTAAATCTTTCCTATTGCAGAAGGTTGGTCACGAGGTCTAGTCTTCCCCACCCCCATGGTACTAGAGGGCGTGTCGGGCCAACACCGCCGGTCACGTTTAAAATTTTACAAGGCGCACGAGGTCGTGAAGCAAGACACCATTAAACATTGAAGGTGTAACCGAGGGTCACTGTTCTGGTACGGTTAATACGGAATTTTTTATTGTTTATGATTTTGCAACGAACACCTTAATTACGGTAGTACAATGTTCAGGCAAATAGGAGAACGGTAAAACAATACTTTCAAAGATGAAAATAGAGGATCAAGCCCAGAAACAAACCTAAAGCAATATCAGGAGGAGGAGGCTACTTATCATCAGAATTGCCCCCAAAAATATCAGAAAACAGAATCATCAATTGACTCTCCACTAGCGAGAGCACCTGCTTCTTCAAGATTGTCTTCAAGATTATCATCTGAGAACTGCTAAATACGGACTGGATAGCACTAGACATTGAAATTACAGAATATAATGAAGTTTAAAAAACAAGCTGAAGACTCCAGCTCTCGGGACATACTTTTGCTTCATCTTGTTGACAAATGAGCCTTCATAATCCCTTATTACGGATGCAAGGAAACAAAAACTTCAAAATCTTATCAACCCACTTAAAGTATTTATATCTCCATCCCTTTCTGACTGCAAGCAATAACATTACACAGCAATAACCTGCTACATGTGACAATCCAACTCCGATCTCAAACCATATTGTTTGCTTTCTATCATCTTCATTTCTATCTTCCATATTATTTGGAGGAGGAGGAACAAATTCTGGCCAAAAACATTTCTTTGGAAGTGGACATCCCTCCAAATATGGATTTCCAGAATATGATGTGTTGTTAAATGTGTTCATCTGTCCTCCTAGTGGAATCCTGCCTGAGAGGTTGTTGTTGGACAAATTTAGACTTTCCAATGAAGTCGCCTTTTGAATTTCTGCAGGAATATTTCCGGAGAGCCTGTTTGTAGAAAGATCCAGCGACTCTAGTTGCCTCATGTCCCCCAAACTGGGTGGAATAATTCCACTCAGATTGTTCATTGATAGATTGAGATACCTCAACCCCTCCAACTCTCCTATAGCCAACGGAATTTCTCCATTTAATTGATTACTGGAGAGATCTATGGCTGTGAGTGTGGAAAGAATATATGAGTAGTGCTGTCTTAAGCCTTTCACAGTGATGTCCAGTTCTTCTTGAGAGGAAACTTGATATACAATTGTCTCAATAGGGCCAATCTCAGGATATGACTTAATGCCGTTGTCTTTTGTGATAACATGAAAAGGGTTCAACTCAGCAGATAACTTATGGCCGTATTCTCTTTCTACACTCATTGCTTTTAGAGATGCAATACTGGGGGGAATAAAACCTGATATATTGTTAGACGAAAGGTCTAAGATCTGGAGCTGCTTCAGTTGGACAATTTCTGAAGGAATGCTGCCTCTGAAACCATTACCATTCATCATCAACACTTGAAGGGCTGATAGATTTCCAACTGAGCGTGGAATATCCCCGGCAAATCTGTTGTGCCCAATATCTAGTACTTGTAATCTCTTACAATTGGCGACTGACACAGGGAAGGCTCCACTCAACTCATTATTTCTCACAATTAAAGACGAGGAGCATAGCCCAGGGGGTATACTTCCATCCAACCTATTGTCCCCCAAATTTAACACTTGAATTATCTTATAGTTGGCAAAGCATGGAGGAATGCCTCCATTCAACCTGTTGTTTGACAGATCTAACTTCTCCAGGTGAGTTAAACTGCACAAACTTAGAGGAATATTGCCAATTAGAGAATTGTCATTAACCATCAAGAGCTGTAGATCTGGAGGCCACGTGGTTGCTAAGCGTCCAGTGAATGCATTCCTAGATACATCAAATACTGTCAACCAACGAATTGATCTACTTGGTATAATAAGGCTGCCACTCAAATTATTTCCTGAGATGTTGAACAGATACAACTGAGGATTGTTCTCCCATAACCATGAGGGGATTTCTCCAACAAGGTTGTCGTCAGCCAATGCCAACCTCTGTAATGAATACTGAGTGGCAAGCCACTGGGGAACTCGACCACCAATACTACATGAGACCAGATCTAAGCCTGCTAACTGGAACTGGGGAAGCCAACTTGTGCTAATATTCAGAGAACAATACGATACGAACAAAAATTTCAATTTTGCAAGGTTATGAAACAGAGTATCTGAAATGGTAATGTGGGACAGCCAGAGAACCTTTATAGAGGACGGCAATGCCAACTGCGAAGAAGTAATGTTCTCCGGTAATGAAAAATCACGAGCAAAGAGCAAGTCAAGGGAGGAAAGCCCAGTGAGTTGAAGATTCCCATTGAACCTGTTACCAGAAATACTCAAGAACTTGAGCAAGGAGAGTTTGTTCAAGGAAAGTGGGATTTGCCCTGTTAAATTATTGTAATGGACACTGAGCCTACGCAGATAAGTAAGATTCCCTAGACATGGTGGTAGGTTACCTCCGAGTTGATTAATGCTTAAATCTAGATAGTTAAGATTTGTGAGCAGGCAAATGGCAGGAGGAACTTTCCCAGTCAATCTATTATTTTTTAACACCAAAAGCTGGAGAGAAGAAAGATTTCCCAAACAGGAAGGAATATTACCTGTTAATCCGATGTTTTTCAAGGTGAGGTATTTGAGAAAAGGAAGATTGCACAAATTACTTGATATGACTCCAGTCTGCAAACCCTGCTCTATATGGTTGGTGTAAGCACTCAAATTGACCATCTCTGCATTGTTGGTGTAAGCAGTCAAATTAACCTGCTCTACATGGCCGGTGACATTATTGCAGGATATACCTTCCCATGTGGAGCAACAGTCACTTCCATTAACCCATGAACTGAGAATGCCATCAGAGGAATTCATGGCTGCTTTGAAGGAAAGAAGAGCTTGGGATTCCTGGGTAGGACAAAGGAATAGAGCAATACATGGGTTTGTGAAAAGGATAATAAAAACTGCACTGATAAAGGCAAAATTTACTGTAGCAGCGGCCATTGCTTGAATGGAACTGAAGAGGAGAAAGAAGCAGACTTTGAGAGGCATATTTATAGGATATCATCCCCGGGAGTTTAAATTGGCGGCATAAACTTACTATAAAAAGGATTTAACAAAAATAGATTTACGTGGCTAGAAAATTATTCTAATCACTCTACTGTAAGCCATTGACTGCAGTAAATGGACGAGCAACCCCAGACCTTGGGTAGACTGAACAAGAATGCTATAGTACACTGTCTGTTGACAGAGAAATGAATTTGTGTAGATGTGAAATGTTAGTGTATTGATTATAATGTACTATCGAAATAAATTTTTATAGATTAAAATATCAATTAATAATAAATTATAAATTCATTTCAATAAAAATATAATATAAATAGCTGTCGCCGTTTATAGACATTGACAGAAAACAAAACTTTTAAATATGAATAATTAATATATTAATGATAATGTATTTTAGTGGATATGAGTTTGGTACAATTTAAAAAAGTTTAATTCAATTATTCACTTTGAAAAGAAATCTTTGTAAGTTTGTATGGAAAGCATAAATTATATAAACCATATCAATTGGTAAATATTTAATTGAGGTAATTATAAAAGCCATTAATTATACATAAAGGCTTATAAAATAATAATCATGATTTTTTAAAATTTTAATTAGTTAGAAATTTAATACAAATACTAAGGTCGTCATATGGGGGCTTCATGATCAATTCAAGGAGCAAGGGGTCTCCTGAGAAAAAAAATACCATAAGATTAATTGGTATATTTTTCTCAATAATAGTAGTTCTTATTTTTTAGAGCTACAAATTTGAGTGGGTGAAATTAAGGTGGGGCTAGAAATTGGCCCACCAATTTTGAGGGAAAATAATCTGTATTTATTTATTTTTATCTCTATATTTATAATTCATTCCATTGACTTCCCTAAATTTTGAAACTTAAACTTTTAAATTGAATTACACTATTAAAATTGTGAGACCAATAACTTTATTCCTCAACAACATCCCCTATTTTTTTTTTAAACTCCCACTTTTATTAGTCTATTAGTTGAACTATGAAAAATAAATTCTTAATTAAAGATCATTCTATTAAGAAAGAATTTAAATTTAAAAAAAATAAAATTGAATAACTATATAAAAGATTTTAATAATAGCTAAATGATATAGATTTTTATTAGATTAAGAACAATTATTACACATGGCTCCCAAGAAGCTTTCAAAATTACAAAGTAAACAAATGGTTGTACATACAATACATAGCAAATAATAATATAGATCTACATCGCCGAAGAGATTTATTTATACATTAAAACTTTCTTTTACACATCTCTCAAACATATTATGTGATCATTTTGGTTAAGAGATAATATAATAATTAAAAAATTCATAGTGTTCGTTTTAGAGAGATTACATGGGATGGATGATTTGATAATTCTTTTAAAGAGGAATTTTTTTAAATATATAAAGATTATGATATTTTTATAGAAATATTGCAATGCAATTGTAAAAATGAAAAATATTGTATTTTAATCAAAGTGTCATATTTTATATTTGAGTTTTATTTATAATACTATTATAGTATAATATTAGTGTATATCATTTTTAAAGAATAGGATAAAAGCATAAATCTGTGTCACACTTTTGGTCAATTAAATAATTCTCAATGAAACCATTTCAATCTACAAAAATTTGATTGAAACCCAAACCATGACCTGTGCGTGACACATAGAGTTTCAAGTGAAACCCTTTTCAAGCAAAAACCTTTCTACCAAAATTGTTTGTTTAATATTTTGATTTTTTTGATTTTTTTTAATTTTAAGTAATATAAGTAGGTTGTTAAAATTAAAAATGAGGTTGATTAGAAATTTGAAATAATACTAAAACATATTAAAAATAAATAAATATAAGATGCAAGTTAGAGGAGATAATCCAAAATAATAAAAAAATATATAATAGTTTGAGATAATCCTCTTTAAAAGGGTATAATTTGTTTTTCAAAATAATAAAAGAATTATATAATAGTTGACATGAAATTACAATATGCATTAAAATTTATTATTTTTTTCCATACACTAGATATTGAAGTTAAAAAATTAAAATATATTTTGCAAGTTAGAGGTCCACTTCAAAAGGGTATAATTTATATTTCAAAATAATAATAAAAATTATATAATAGATATTGAAGTTATCTATTTCGGAAAAATATTTAGAGGAAAATAAAAAAAATTACTTTTTTTTTTACGTCAACTAAACATCACTTTCTCCTCAATTTTCAACCATTCAAAATTAGCCTTCAAAATTATAAAAAAAAAATATTAAAAGAATTTTTAATTTTTTTGAAAAATTACAGTAATAAACCTCATCATGAGTTCTAAGTTAACATCATTTTGAAATTGAAAACATAAATACCACTTTATGCAGTCAAATTTGAGAATTTGTGTTTGTGTTGATCGGTTCCTTTATAAAGTGTGACATAGGTTTGTAGTTTTACCCAATAGTCTTGATTTTGAAATCCTTCATTTATCATTTTCAGCCATATTGTGAGTGTAGAAGTGATTGATTCATTTCTACATTCATAGACCTAAAATTTATCTATTAAAATAAAAATAAAAATATTCATCTTGTTAATATTTCTACTAATCATTTTGAACTAACATGTCACATATTTGTGTTGACTCATTTACTTTTCAAATGGATCATGAACTTCTTGTTTAAACAAATCACCCTAATTTTATTTAAGAAGTTTAAGATCCCCTTCTTAAACTCTTAACAATTTTAAATGTTTTTTTATTTTTATCTTTTGTCGTTTTGAACCTTTATGATGTAGCTTATAGCATTCATTGAGTTTGATGACAATGTATTTAATTCACTTTCACTTTGCAACTCTCTGTTGATGTATATGTTCGATTTGGTTTAGGCTGTAATGTTTAAATTAGTTTTGGTTTTTAGTTTGCTCCACCTCCACATAATTAGTTGCCTCATTTATTTAATGCTAATTTTACCTTCAAAGGTGTTCTCAAGGCATAATTTTCTATGGTGAGCCTCTTTTTTCAAGTTGTAAGTATAATTGAAGTCTATGTTTGAGCTTTTTCTTTTTATTCTATTTTAACATTGACATGGGATTTATCCATTTTTAATAGATTCAAGTGATTTGTTTAATGCATTGAGGTAATTTGTAATTTGTTTTACAAGTGATTTACTATTGTAGGTATTTGAAATGACTAATTTATTATCATTTCCCTAGCCTATAATATTGCACTTTATTGTTATAATCATTACAATGACATAAATAAATCTTGTGGGTACAATTTAGTTTTCTTTGTTTTTCCCTAAACCATGGAGCTTCATGATCAAGGTTAGTCATAAGATCATGTTGCCATTTAATAGCTAGGGCATGACATTGAGAATTTAATTATTTGAAATATTTTTTGAGTAGACTTGTCTTAATATTATTGTTCAAATAATATGCTAGAGCTTGTTCAATTCCTAAGGTTTTCATTTTTTATGTGTCATGGTTTTGTGCCCTAAGTCTAAAACCCTAGTTACCCCCATGACACTATTTATTTTCTTATTTTTTGAGGTTGAATTCTTATATTCCATTAGAAATAACTTACATGACCATCTCAAGACTTTGTGTTCATTCAATTATCAACCCAATTCCCTATTGACCACATGTATCAATATTTATCTTGCATACAATTTAAAACATTTAAATTACCTATTAAGCACTCGCTTAAGTGGTCCTGATCACTAATACACTACCTATTGCCTTCTCATTTTATCACACTCGATTAGTGTATCATAGTTTCATAGTCTCCATTGTTAATGTAAGTTGTGAAGCCACTATATAGTCCCATCTACTAGTTTCTCATTTGATTGCAAGACTTCTTCATAGTGTCACTTCATGTTCACCAAGCTCTTCCTCAAATATAATATCTCAACACTCTAATAGGTTGACACATGTCTTCACCTTATTAGAGCACATGCCCTCTTCACAATGCAACTTTTGTTTCCTTAAAGCTATGAAAAAAGTTGTATTGGTGCACCTACTTAAATATAAAATCATTGTACATGAGGTTGTTCCTCATTTGGTCACAATTTATTAGTTCATTATAGTTTTCATCCAATCAAAGTTATTCATAAATGTTATAACATTATTTCCTTCCATGTGTCCATGGGCTCACTCTAGTCTATAGCCACTCAACACTTTACATCTGTTGATTACATTGCAAGGTTATAATACATCATAATTTCAACAAGGAACTTTCAAATTCCTTCAACAAGGAAGTTTCAAATTCCTTTTTCTATGTATTGAGAGAATGTGATGGTTGTTGATCTACCATGCCAAATTTCAATTAATGGATATTATTCAAACTTTGGAAACAAATACATCTAGAAATTCATTTCATTCAAGTTTTCCTTAATTACAATGAATTTTTCCTACTACCATTATATGAATATTTACACAAGTTTAAGCAATTTAGTACATCTAAAATCTATCAAGAATTCATGTGAGAACTATAAATTTTCAAAGTGAAAAATTAGGGTTTTAGAGAATACAAATAGGTAATTTTTATCACTATCTATTTTGAATTATGTTCTTTAGTATATTTTTAGGAACCATAAATTAGGGCTTGTAGTGTACATAGTAAATTTTCTTATGTCATAAGAAATTTCCTAGTGTATTCAACAATACTTATAAAATGAGTCAATATTCTAGAAAGTATCATGGAGGTAAGAGGATTCTTGAGGAAGACCTAATAAAATAATTGCCCCAATCCTTTAAATGATGAAAACATGCTTAGGGAACTAAAGTGGTTACCAATAAATTTGTTGACAAGGCTGGTGGTAATGGTGATGTTGTTATCCCTCAACAAGTATGGAATTTTTTTGAATATGGCTATAAGAGAAGCCTTGTAGACATGCCTATTTCAAATCTTTAGTGTATGTACTTGTAGAAAGTAGTTATTCCCAATATATTTTTAAATGTGGACCTCATTAGAGCCATTTCTTGAAGATATGATGTACAAAATAGATTCATCATCAATAGCAATGGTGTTATCCTTCTACAATTGATATGCATTATATCACTAAGTTTTTCAATCTCAATGTAATTGGAAATGTGCCAATCAATTTCAATTCCCTCAACAAGGAATTTTCTCAAGATAAACATAGGGACATATTCCCTTAACACAATAAAAGATTTTTAGAACATAAAATAGTTAAATTCATGAAACATGAAGTGGATCTCTTCAACTATAGTATATTTTATTAGTGTAGTAATTATTTTAGAAATTATTTTATAAATTTATGTAATTGTTTACATTTGTAGTTAAGCCATCGTAGGTGGCTTCATTAGAAACATAAAAAAATTTGATAATACTTTTCCAAGATCTGTGGCAAGTTACCTCCCCATTTGAGAGAAACAAACTCATCACCTTTGGTTGCATGCATGGGTTGAATCCTTTAGAGTTTCAAAATATTTTCATTATATGTACTTTTATTTCCATTGTAAATGTACAACTAAAATGAAGAAAAATGGGTTTGATCAAAATAAATTCATAAAAGGGAGATATGATGCACCTATTTCTCTAATTTCATTCAAAATATGTGTTATAAAGGAAAAATATGAAATCTGACAGAACTAACTAGCAAAATGCACATCTGGAAAGGGTAAAATGTTGTGTACCTATCACCAAATATGCCCTTTTAGACCTCACCGAGGACTCATTTTCCCTATGGCGAATGGGTCTTAGCTAGGGCTTTGAAGAATTATTTTTTGGGTTCTCTTCTACTACGTTTGCACTCCCAAATTCTAGTTGTTCACTTTTAGAAACTCCAAAATAAAACCTATAGATCAATTTCCATGGTTTGATAACTTTTCTTGCAACTTTGACAACTTTGCAACTTTCTTCAATTTTTATCTTCAATGGATCTTCAACCTAAAATTTGCAATCATGCATTGAAGAGAGAAAAATGTTGTTTCTTATGGAATGGGGGTTTTCCTTGGTCAAACCCCATTTTCGTAATTAAACCTTACGATGAAACAATGAAGGATGAAGGATGAAACAATAAAACATGAGATAATGAAACCTTAATAATAGATATGCAATCTAGCATGAAGTGGTCTCCGTGGAAGTATATCTTGATCTTGATACTTGTCTTGAAAAAATTCCTTTGATATGAATTGATAGATGTTGAAGATTACATCACCATATTAGCTAAAACAACATGCATGATGCAATAAATCTTTGACATTATGAAAGGAATCTTGATTGCTGCAATAATATTCTACAAATCTGCCCTTTAATACCTTGAAAATACTCTTGAATCCTCTATCAATGCTCTCTTGAATTCTCTTATGATAACTTCAATTTGTTAGGTTTGATAAGATGAAACATACTGAAATAGCCTTGTATCTATACATATCTTAAGATTAACTCCTGAAATTCAAATATTACAAGCTGACATTGAATTATGGATTTTAAATCATTAAAATACTGCCAAAAAAAAATCCAAAAGAGGAGTCCTAGGTCTATGTGAGGACCCATTTGGCATAGGGCTAATGGGTCCTAGGACACACATTCGACAATGTTAAACATTATGTAAAGTCAGGGTCCTAGGACTAAGTAAGGATCCATTCGCCCCATGTCGAATGGGTCCTAGGTCACCTACCTAGGACACACATCTTCCAAAGTTAAGTGTTGTGTAATGGAATTTAAAGGTGAAAACCCTAGGAATAATCATAAAATAAAGAATGCCTAAGTTTAGCTTAAGTGAAATAAAGTAAAGGTGACTTAATTAATTAATCAATATGATTGAATTAATTAAGTAAACAACCTATTACTCTAACACCCCCCCTTAAGATGAACTTAGGGAGAAGCTAAAAAACTAAGGATAGATACATGAAAGAAAAGATGGGTCCCAACAACTAGTCCTAATGAGGTACCCATGTAAAAATGTAAAATATCTCTCACAATAGGAGAAAGGGAGAAAACCTCGTGGAAAAAACTTCTCTCCAAAAGAGAGAAATACATGTGAAGGACTAAGAATCCTCCAAACAAGAATGTCCCAAAAATAATAGGAACAAGTCAAGGACTAAAGAAGCCTCCAAACAAGAGGGAAGGAATGAAGAAGCCTCCAACAAGAGTGAAGGATGAAGAAGCCTCCAACTAAGAAGAAATTTTCCCAAAAAATAGGAAGAAAAGATGAACATGAAAAAACACCACTGAAGAATGAAAAAGCTGCAAACACTATTGTATAATGACTGTTGATTTGCTGAAAGAAGAACCTCCATTGAAACCTATGATGATCAAGATCAAGAAGACAAAAATATGTATGAGTGCCCCCAACGACACTACTCGAATCTGATGGGAAACCAAGGAAAACATCAAGAACTATAAGATACATATGGCACAAGTACCAATAGTCTGAAGAACTGATCAAGTGAAAATGGAAGGTCACCTCCTAAATGCAAGAGTGTCCATATGGTAAGTGATCCATCTCAATGAAATACAAGTAACAAACCATTGATGTATGTTGTATCTAAAAGTACATAGGAACAAATACTAAATACATAGCTCACTCCAACGAAACCAAGGAAGCAATATCACCAATAGTAGAAACCCCCCATAATGCTGACAAGGGAGAGTCATGACAGGTACACTAAAACTGAATGCCAAAAATAAGTTCATGAAGAAGAACCATGAAGATCTGAATGTGAAAACATTAAAGTACCATCAAAGTAGAAAGGGTGTGCAAACAAAGGCACACATGCATGAGTCAAGAATCAATGTGATTCACTATTGTCATGGAACGAACACTCAGTACACAAAGGTATGATGGCAAACAAAGGAAAACATCAACCCCCCATGGAACTTTATAGAATAGTGAAAGTACAATAATCGCACAATATGATGTGCAAGAATTCCAATACTACACATACAAAGTTGAGGCACTTATTTTAGTGTATTTACAGATGATAAATACAAGCAATGTGAGCCCATAAGGTCCAAAAAGGACTACATATGAGAAGGATTTTTGGAAAAAAATAAAATTATATCTATAAACCACCTAAACCATTGCAAAGAGCTTGAACCTAGATTTCCTATGATATTTTTTTTCCCGATTTTGGACATCATATGCAAAAGTTATGCTAAAAACATTAAAGGAAACTCCAATAAAGAAGATTTGACTTTGAATAGAAATAATAGGGACCTGAGAAAAAATCTTCAAAAAATACATAAACCACTAGAAATTTCTTTGAGTCCTCTTTCCAACTATATCTTGTTTTCCCAATTTCAACACCGTGGGAAAAACTTATGGCCTCTAGAAGAAAAGTGGTACTAGAAGTTTGATACCTTTGTCTTGTCACTGGGATTTTTGAGATCTAAATATAACCATTGTGTGTAATATTACAAAATTTATAATGGTCTCATTCTCATAATTGCATTGTACATAGATGATATGTTGTTTATTTAGGAATGGTAAAAGTTAGATTTTAGATTTGAAGTCTCAGTTGTCAACACAGTTTGAGATGAAGGATCTAGGTGCAATGAGGTATATTCTAGGGATAGAGATCAAAAGAGATAGAGCTAATAAAAAGATTTGGTATCTAGGTGTAGTGAGGTATATTTTGGGGATGGATATTAGAAGAGACATAGCTAACAAAAAGCTTTGGTTAAGCTAGAGCAAGTATGTGAATACAGTGTTGGAGAGGTTCAACATGACAACTTGCAGACAGTTAGTTTTTCCTATAGTGTTAGGGACAAATATTTCTATGGAGGATTGTCAAAAATCTCCTATTGAGATGGAGGACATGACCAGAGTACCATATGCGAGTGATTTTGGCAATCTTATGTATTCTATGATCTATAAGAGGACAAACATTTCCCAAGCAGTGGGATTCCTTAGTCAGTTTATGGCTTATACTGGATGAATACATTGGGATGTTTTGAAGAGAGTGTTCAAGTATTTACAAGGTACTTCAGAGTATGCTCTATTTTTTCATGGTTATCCTACTAGATCTTAGCATTCAATGAGTATTCATGGATATGTGGATTTGGATTGGGCAGGTGACATTGACAACAAAAGATCCACCAGTGGTTATGTGTTCACCATGTATGGTGGTCTAATCTATTGGATGAGTAAGCGGAAGGCTATAGTAACTTTTTCTACTATAGAGGCAGAGTACATGGAAGCTACTCATGATTGGAAGGAAGTCATTTGGCTTAAGTGTTTGTGTTATGATATTGGTTTTGATCCAAGGAAAATTACTATCTATTGTGATAGAGTGCCATTTGGTTGGCAGAGAATCCTACTTTCCATGCCAGAACAAATCACATTGATGTTTAATTTTATTTTGGTCATGATATAGTGGAAGATGGGAATGTGAAGTTGCAGAAGGTTGACACATTGACGGATTTTGCAGATGCATTGACAAAGCTAGTGAGCACATAAAAGTCCAAATGATGTTCAAAGTCTATGGGCCTCACGACCTCTAGAAATTAAATATTGTTACTTACACTGGCTCTTCAAAGGTGTTTGACAAGTGGGAGAATGTTGGAAAAGGTGTCTCAACCTTTGATTTTTCTAAAGATTTATTTTCTCTAAATATTTGAAGTTGTTGATTTTCTTACTCTGTCTTTGTGAGTTAATACTTGCAATTTCTATTCGAATGAGTCAAGTTGGAAAGTTGTTTCTTATATGTGCAGTTGTGAATAAATGGTTTTTTCTATTTCCACCTTGAGTTTGCATGGAATGTGAGTTTTTTAGGTGCAACTATTTTGAAAAGTGTAGATTTTTTTAGATTGGCATGTGGTGACAATTGGAAACTTACCATTGTGTGTCTATAGTGTTTTTGGTGCTTTCCATGTTGCAAATTTATCCTTTGGCAATTGTTTTAGAAATGTTTAATCTATGCATTGTAAGCTCTTATATATTGAGCACTTGTATTTTGGATTTGTATGTTGTTATTTTATTGAAGCACTATTATGCTACAAAAAATACTCCAGAATTGTGAAGAAGTGTGAAGATTCCTACAAGAGCATAGCTCTACAATTATATTGTAATTGTTTATTTTTGCTAAATAATATAATTGGGTTTTGTTTTGGAGTGTGGGTTTTTCCTCCCGAAAGGATTTTCCCTACATAAAATCTTTGTGCTAAGCTCATTTTTTATTTGTTTATGATATGTATGTGCATCTTAATTTGTAATAGTTAAAAGTTTTTAAGAAATTTTTGCAACTCTCTCCTACTTATATTAGTGTAGGAAGCTACTTCCGCTTGCTCGACTTCCTTTCAAAAATCTTGTCAACCTTCTTCAAGTATTTCTCTCCATTTCTTTCTCACTTCAAGCAATAACAGTATAGAGGAAAGTCCTGATACATGTGAAAATCCTTGTCCAATCCTATATCATCATATTTTTTTTCTATGATCTTCATTTATATCTTACATATCATACATAGGAGGGAGGGGAGTGTCAAATTGTATCCAAGAAAATTTCTCTAGAATTGGACAGCCCTCCAAATATTCACTTCAAAAATATGATGTTTTTTCAAATATTATTATCTATCCTTCTTACATTATGTTGCTTCAGAGGTTGTTGGTAGAAAAATTTAAGCATGCCAATGAATTCAAAGATTGAAACTATGCATGAGTATTTCTAGATAATATGTTTCTAGAAATCTCCAATGACTAGTTGACATGTTTCCCCCATACTTAGTGTAATAAATCCATTGAGATTGTTCATATGTAAATTGAGAAGCCTCAACCCCTTCAACTTTCCAAAATAAAAAGGAACATTTCCATTCGATTGATTTTTGAAAATATTTATGTATGTGTGTGTGAAAAAAATATGTGTAGTGCAACACTAAGCCTTTCACAGTCATGACTAGACAATGATGCCTATCTAATGGACTATAGATTCATGGAAATAAAGCAAGAAAACCATGGATGAAGCATAAAATAAATTATCTGGCCATATATGCTATGAAAAAACATAGAGAGAATACTTAGTAATCCACATTCAACTACATACACCCATTTGAAACCTGCATGGGCCTATTATAAATCATGCAAGATTTGAAATTTTTTTACATTCACCAATTTCATGTTATAATCATACTCAAAATGTGGTAAGGGAGAATATTTAAAACCATCAAAGACCCTCTTGGGAAAATACAAATAATGATGAAGACATTTTGTACACAATATCCATGCATGCATCTTATTTATCTACATTCTCTAGGAATCCATAGCTATCTTGTAACTAGTCATGGAATGGGTTAAACAGTACACAAAAAATGCACCTACATCACCTCTAGTAGCCATGAAAATAACCAACATCTCCATTAGAATGAAATCTTTTCGTTAAATATGCACCAAGGCACCCAACCCCAAACTGCAACACACCATAAGACAACTCAAATGTATGGCCCAAGATAAATCACACCTAAAATGGAATAACATATGGAAGGAAACCATTTGCAACCAAACTAGGTCTACCATAATAAAATCTAGTATTTGGGATAGTCATCACCACTAATGTAGGTTGGTGGAGGGAGTCGGTAAAAGAAAAATATTACTAGGTTGCAAAACACCCAAAAACCACATAAACTTACGTGGCACTAAAATGGGATTAAAAAATAATTATCAACATTAAAAAATGAAAACCCTTGCAAAAAGAACACAATATCACCAAGGGTCAAGCCATTGGCCTACATACATAACTTGTAATCATAAGGCCTCAAAAACTTCCAAGGACCCATGCAAAACTCTACCAAGAGGAGCAAACAAATCAAGCATTGTCCTTCAAGCCTATCACATACTATCTATGAATCAAACCACAAATATAGGTGAGAACAATTAAGAAACCTCACTACACAAATTTAGATTAGGCTAATGAGAATCAAACCTTTGGCCTGTCATCGGCCATCAGGTGTCGGCCTAAACCTTTACATATGCTATGATGGGATGATGACATGGAGAAAAAATACCAACTAAAAAACTCAAACATTCCAAATTATTCAATGTTGATGATTGTGCTTCGAGAAAAACCTGGAACGAATTAAAGGCTTCTAGTAGCTCTTAGAACTACTCAAATCATTGAGTCATCAAAACTTGTGCAATTTCATCAAAACCTCACCAAACCAAATTTAGGCCACCCAAGCCACTCTACTATATGGAACTTGAAATTTGGACATGCAGTGTCTTAATTCACCCAAACTGGTGACTCCAGCCCCATCGAGAATAATGTTAGCAATAGAGGGAGTTTCTAGTAACCGCATTGGTGATCAATCAAGATTCATGAATCAAGATAATTTTTTGACAAACATCACTTAAACACTCTATCACATTTTTTATGTCATCACTGAAAAATTGGTTAAGGCATGAGAGAAATTTATGGATAATAATGGACATGAAATTTAGAAAAAATTCATGGTTCCCAAAACTACCATCATTATCAATTTAGGTTCTTGTAACAAAAATAAAATGATTGGCCAAAATTCAGATATTTATATCCATTAAGTTGTTTTACGACATGCAAGTCTGACATAATCTCCAAACATAGCTAATTTTGGGATTTTTGAGTTATGAAGAGTCAGACTAAGGAAAAGGGAGAGGAACACATAATCGACATTAAAAATTAAATATTGTAACCATGACAAGCTATCTAAGATTGGTTATGTATGAGGGATAATGAAATGGGAACAAAAAGAGAAGGGAATCAAGCCAAAAAAGGGTTTCATGTGATTGAGTCCCAATAGAATCCATATCAAAATCATCATGCTATGAAGGTTATATTGTTGAGAGATCAATCTGCATCATAAAAATAAAAGGTGCAAATCAAATGGACATGGGTGCATCTACTTTAGCTCAATCTTGATGTGAGAAAGGAAAATGATATAGATAAAATAGCCATTAATTCAATTATATTTTTATTTACATTTTTTAAAATTTTCCTCATCTTCATGGACCTCCCACTAGAGTGAGTTAAAAGATATTTTTATCTTTACTTATTTCTTCACTATCTTTTGTGGTTAGCAAAATATATCTCATTTATTATTGCGAAGCTATGCCACTACTATTTCAAATGCAATCAAAGAAACTAAAATGATGAAGATGGAATCAACACTTAAATTCCTCTAATCAATTGTGAAGGTAATGGACTTACTAATTTTGGTTAAACACCATTTTTCTCTATTTTCAATTATTTCTTCAACAACTTTGGTGGCCGACAATCTAGATCTCATTTATTATTGTGAAGGTATATTATAAAAGCTTGAAATATAGTCCATCAGATTAAGAAGGTAGCTGACTTCCTAATGTAGGTTACATGCTATTTTTTCACCAACTTTAGTGGTTGGCAATCTAGATCTCATTTATTATTGTGAAGCTATGCCACTAACTTTTGAAATTTAGTCAAAGAAAATAAAATTGCAAAGATAAAATAAACATGTATTTCCTCTAGACTCAACTCAAAAGTTAATTGACTTGGTAATCTTTGTTACATAATATTTCTCTATACTTTCATTTATTTCTTCAACAACTTTGGTGGTTGGTAGTCTGGATCTCATTCATTATTGTGAAGCTATGCCACTACCATTTAAAATGTAGTTGAAGGAAAGAAAAATCATGAAAATGAAATTGCTACTTAATTCCTCCACTTGATTGAGACTTTAATTGACATAGTAATGCAGATTATACACTACTTTTCTTTATTTTCCTTTATTTCTTCACCAACTTTGGTGCTTTGACAATCTAGATCTCATTCATTATTGTGAAGCTATGCCACTACCATTTAAAATGTAGTCAAAGGAAAGAAAAATCATGAAAATGAAATTGCTACTTAACTCCTCCACTTGATTGAGACTTTAATTGACTTGGTAATATAGATTACACACTATTTTTCTCTATTTTCCTTTATTTCTTCACCAACTTTAGTGCTTTGACAATCTAGATCTCATTTATTATTGTGAATCTATATCACTACCATTTTAAATGTAGTCAAAGAAATAAAAATATAAATATGAAATCAACACTTAATTCCTCTACTGAATTGAGAAGTTAATTCACTTGCTAATTTGGTTTGTAGTCCGTTTTTCTCCATTCTCATTTATTTTTTCAAAAAAAAAATTGGTTGGTAGTCTGGACCTCATTTATTATTGTAAAGTTGTGCCACTACCATTTGAAATGTAGTCAGAGAAAAGAAAACTCATGAAAATAAAATCGCCAATTAATTCCTCCACTTGATACTTTTCTCTATTTTCCATTAGTTCAAGAGTTAATTTACTTGAAAATCTAGGTTACACACAATTTTTCTGTATTTTACTTTACTGCTTCACCAACCTTGATAGTTGGCAGTCTGATTCTTATTTATTATTGTGAAGCTGTCACTACCATGTAAAATGTAACCAAAGAAAATAAAACTCATGAAATTGAAATCGCCACTTAATTCTTCCACTAGATTGAGAAGATAATTAACTTACCGATCTGAATTACACTATTTTTGACTATTTCCCTCTATTTTCCTTTATTTCTTCACTAACGGTAGTTGGCAGTCTATATCCCATTTACTATTTTGAAGTTGTAGCACTGGCAATTGAAATGTTCCCAAGGAAAACCAAAATCATGAAAGATGAAATGAATCGGTCACAAAGCATTTTTCTCTCATTCTTCACTCGATTTTCTGCTTGGCTGTCTGGATCCTATTTATTATCCTCATGCTCACTGCAATTTGAAAAGTCGCCAAAGAAAAGTAAACTTAGTACGGCCCCATTGTCCAGAAGAATAGAGGATATTAAATTAGAGTATTTAAATGAATGAAAGCTTCACTTGCACTGGTTTGGTAAGCATTCAATATATTCTCTGTTCACCAGACCGCCATCTGTAAATGCAGTTTCTACTGTTTAGTTTTCTTGTCGAATGGCTTAAATGGCGTGTGACAAAGGTTGACAAAGTTTATAAAGTAGTTGATTGTTCATGTCGGTTACATAAAGTTATAACTGCGTCCATTTCATTTCTCTATTATAGAGCACAGATATTTATTTTTGTTGGTATATGGAAAATTTATCGCGAGTAATTTATTGAGAAAAAATTCACTGCCAACAATTTATTATGGGAAAATTCACTGTCATGAGAATTCACCGCGCGAAAAATTAATTGCATGAATTTTTGGTGGTTAATTTTCCATGGCGGTGAATTGCTGGTGGCCATAATTTTCCCGCAGCGAATTGTTTACGGTGGATTTTCTGTCCGTGAATTGCTGATTGTGAATTTTCCAAGAGCCATTTTTACTATCTTTTAAAACATATGTTATTAAAGTTAAATAAACAATTTTATTGAGTGTACAATTTTTCTTAATAAAGATCATGATCAAGTGCCAAGAATAAATTAGAAAATAATTTAATCAAGGGTGGAGGTTGATTGAGAGAAAAAAGACATGGATATATAAAGACTTGAGGTGGAAGATAAGATTGACATAGAAAAAGAGGTTGTTGGAGAGAATTAAATAATAAAGATTATTTAATTTAGGTAGCCAACATAGGAGAAATAAATAAAATATTAATTTTATTTATTTAAAGAGAAAGGTGAGAACAAATAATTAAATAATTATAATTATAGGGGAAAGGTGGAGTGTTCAACATTAAATAATTAAACTTATTTAATTGGGGAGATAAAGAAAGGAAAAATAATTAAATATATAACATTTATTTAATTATAGAGAGAAAAGGATAATGAATAATTAAATAAATGAGATAATTATTTAATTATAGAAGAAGAGGGAAAAGTTAACTTTTGAATTAAAATAATATTTAATTCAAAAGTGGGAGGGGAAAGTACCAATAAAAGTCTAGAAAAGCATGAAAGTCATTCAAGACATGAATTTTATTCAATTTGCAAGGGCCCAATACCTAATGTGGATGTGTAAAATACCTAACAACACTAAATCAAGGCCTCATTGAGTCCAATTTATCATCAATTATGCCCAAATCAAGAAAGGTATACACTTTTTTGGCAAAACAAATAGTAAAAAATTAACAGTGATAAAAAAATATTTTCTTTTTCATTACTTCCCCAAACTAGTAAAATATGTCCACTCTCTAATGAGAAAATCCACTTTGTCGAGGAGGGTGATAAAGTCCAAATTTCTTCTATAGATTTATTTCTATTTGTTCAATTACTCAAGCTATTGTCCTCCTAGAGGGTCCTTCATTTTTGTTCCCTTTGATTTTTTTAGAGTTTGGTCTAAAGTAGATACATACTAATGATTAGTTTTAAATGTTGTCATTTCTCAAAAGAACACACCTCAACCAAGTTTATCTTAACCAAGTCTTGATTTTTCTTTATTTTAGTGATAGTTTGCATCATCCCTTCCCATCTATTGAAATTTTCTAGCAATTTTCTCACCTCTCCTAGACCTATTAATCTTCTAGAGTGTTCAGTCATCCTTGTTGAGCTTGAAAACCTCCAATCACATCCACTTAACTATTTGATTAGAGTTATACTATTGTGTGAGCAACAATTTCATAATGTTACTATATAATTTGATTCTTTCATGGAGGTTTGTTTACATTACTTTTTGATGGGTTCCAAGTGATTATATTAAATAATTTACCAAATTTTTATTTTATAATTCGTACTATTTAAATGACCTTTGAGTAAGGGTTAAAAAGTAAAATTTTAATCATATTTTTTATTATCTTTCTAATATATAATAAATAGTTAGACCCTTCTATTAGTCAACTTATCAAGTTCAAGGAATATGCTTTTCTACTCACTGTAAGGAAGGAGATCATAATTCAAGTGTTTTATCTCTATCCATAAACAAAGTGGCCCCCTACTCATCTTCCTACTACAATTGACAAGGAATTTCATTAATGGTGAAAAATAATGAAATTTGTAGATGTACCATAACTACATTTAAGAACCATCTCTATAATAATTATAGTCACTATCACATATACTCAACTATTTCATTAGGGAAATCTATAAATGAGGTAATTCTTAATATCTTGGCTAAGTCTAAATATCTATAAGATATATGCAATTGGAGGCCTACCAACTTTCTCAAATTTTCATATAGTATCATCCCCAAATCTTTCTCCTTCATTGTGTGTCATGTCCTTACAGAAATTATGTGGCTAGACAAAACTAGTTTCATAAAAGATAGGTATATAATTTATAATATTATTACATTTTGGGAAGGTATGGAATGAGAAAGAAACTCACTGTAAAATTATTTATTCTTAAAAATTTATTTTCCTGAGGCCTATGATTATATTGAATGCCCCTTTATTTTGGCCATTCTTTGATCTCTAGGCTTTGGGGTTGGTTTCATTCAATTTTTTAGAATACTCTTTATTGATGTCTCATCATGTGTAACAAAAAATGGTCACCAATATAGTACCCTTGGGATTTTTAGATCTACTTTATATGGTTTTCCCTTGGCCCCCACTTTCTATGTGCTTGTGTTGAATGTTGTGGCTACATTTGTGTCTCAAGGACCAGCCAAAGGTATTAGCCTACCCAATTCATTGAATTATCTTGTCAGTGGCCACTTCGTAGATGACTCATTCCTCACTCTCCTTGAAGAGGAGAAGAATATCAATTATTTCTAAAATTCTTTGATAAATTTTATAAATTATTTTTCTATGTCATTTAGTAGAATAAGATTCAATGTTATAGGCAATCCTTTCTCATTACTCCATTATTCCTTAGATATTTTAGATAGAAATGATTTTTTTACAAAGATGCTTATATATTATTAGGAATTCCTTTCATATTCTAGGATTCATAGGTTTCCTTATAGAATGTGGTTCTCTTCAAAATTGAGAAAAATACTATCATATTTGGTCACAAACCCCTTCCCTTTGGTAAGTAAATTTCAGGTGTGTTCTAAGATTATTTCAACTATGACTATTTATTATTTATGTATTGGGTTCATTTTAAGGCCTCTTACATGAAGTTTGAAAATATTATTTGTGATTTTATTTGGGCTTCAATGTAAAATCACAAGGATTTCCTAAAAATTTTGTTGCCTCCATCAAGAATCTAGACAATTGGGGATTTTATCCAAGTAGTTCCAAGGTTTGGAACTTTGTGGTGAATGGATTATCAATACCTTTCATGAAGAAAAATCTTGGAAAAATATTGTTCAACATTTTATTACCTCTGGTCATCCTGTTAGATGACCTTCTTGTAAAGGGATTGGGCTCTAAACACTTATCACCATTAAGAATGTAGTTCTCATTGAAGGGACATTTTTTATCAAGAGATTTTGGAGATCTTGAGGAGCCATCAAACCCTACCTTTGTAAAATGGTTCAGTCTTTCATGAAAAAATTTCAACAACTAAAAAAATATTTGGTGGTGCCTCATTCCATAAGATCAAGGTCACCTATTATATATATTTCCTTGTGTACATGCCTTGAGATTCAAAAAAGTGAATTCAATTTTAGAAACATTTATTCTTCCAAAAATTCTAGATGAGTCTATGTCGTGAACTAAAGTATTTTTTTCCCTTCTAATTAAGAGCATAAATATTTTGATATAGTCATGGGGGCAATTTCAATTGATACGGTTCACAAAATTGGTATCAATTCATTAGGCCTTGGTGGAAATATTGAAAGTGGGATCCAAATTTGATCTTCCTTATTAATAATTCTGTAGCGCTCAAAAAATTAAAAGTGTTTTCAATCCGTTCAAATCAGTATAAAAGGGAAATTAAGAGTATTTTCAATTTATTCAAATCATTATAAAAGATTTCCAAGTAATCAACATTGTTCATAACACTTCCAAATGAGCTTAATAAAAGAGAATTTAAATTGCATTTCATGTATAATAATAATATCAATGTAATGTATCAAGATTATACAAAGCATAAGTATTTCAATGACTTTTCTCATATACATATATTCAACCATACTTGGAAGAATCAACAATTCCAATAGAAACATCTTTTCTATGCTAAGTCATAAAACTTTAATTCCTCAAATCAATGTTACATTAGATACTTTCAAATCATACTTCTATTTCAAAGTTTCAACAAAGAATGTCAAATACATATACATTTATAATGGGGCTTCACAAGCCAATCCAGAATAATACACAAGTACATCAATAGAAAATAAAACTCGGAACCACCAACCGCCGTGACACCATCGGTCTTCTTGAGTTGGGGCCAAGAATGTGATTCAGGCACCTTTTCTGCCCAACCACGAAGTCCATGACTTCCCCGGGTTCCTTCCTAACTCGAAGGAATCCCCGGCCCTACATAAAGGAGCCTAGCAACCCAAAACAGTAAAACAGGAGGGAACTCTGATGCGTGCCTGATGCCTATATGCATTTCTAACATGAGAAATAAACACATTTCTTGCAACAGGAGGTGGCAGAGACTCAAATACATATAAGTTTCTAGGCTTTTAAAACAAACCCATCTATTTCAATGGTACAAGTGCTTGGCCAAGCATAAATAATACAAGTAAATGGTAGTTTAGAAAAGGTAATACTATCGTCTCTGTTGGTCCACCTTCGGCACCCTGTCCCGGAAGTTACCACAAGTAAAGTATGAATAAATACCAAAGCAGAAAGTTATGCTTTTTCTTACATGTTTCAAACATTCAATTAATTCTAAAAGAATTTCAAATGTGAATTTCAGAACATCCTTTGAAAGAAAAATTGTAAATTCAGTAGTAAGATTTCGTTTACTCTTTTGTAAGTAATCATTTTCTGATTTGGATAAAGGCTCTATTTTTAAAGAAGAAAATGGATGTCTTAATACTTTTTAGTGCACTATTAGAAAGAAAGATTTAATCAATTTGTTTGAATGAAACAGTGTTTTCTGATTTAAGTATGTACTTCTATTCTTTCCAAGTTCAGGCTGACTGATAGTGTAATTCCCAATTTTAATACAGGTTTTAGAGTATTAATAATATACTGAAACACTGCAATTTATTCAGAATATTAGAGGTTTGAAAGATAATATTGCATTCAATTTTTATGTTGTATTCCTTTACTCAGGATTGTACTTCTGTTTGTAAGTATATGACAGAGTAATCAAGATGATTTTCAATTTACAGGGTTTCTCAGAGACATTTCTATTCTTGTTCCAGGTTTAACATTTCTGAGATATTTGTGTATTTTTAACAGAGTTCATACCACTTTCTAGAAATGGTTTTCCTGTTTCAACTTGTATTTTGGTATATATATGCATGGATATCTATATATATATATATGTATACATATACAGCTAAGTGTATATGTATATATATATATATGTGTGTGTGTAAAAATTCATATACAGCTACGTGTAGTTTTGAAGAAAGAAATACTGGTTTTAAAACTATTCAAAAGTTCACTGGCCGTGCACACAGAATATGACATTTTTCAAGGTTTTCTTACTGGCGTTGAGCAACATAAGGGCGTAGGAAAGCCCTTGCCCCTCCCATGGGGAGGGGGCAAGCTGTGAGGGGCTCGTGCCTCCTCCACAAGCCATGGCTTCTGGAGGGCGCGAGCCTCCCACAGTGCCACGTCCTTCCCATGGGGAGGACAAGGGATTAAATCCCTTCCTTATTCCTATGTAACAATTTCAAAACTCAAAAAAAAAAAAGACATTTTGCCCAGTATATACTGCATTCGAATTTATCTCAAAGGCATTTTGAATTTATTTCAGATGATAGAGTTTTTATGCAGACATTACATGCATATATATAAATATATATGTATATATGCATGGGAATTCAGATTCCTGTGCATATATATATGTATATATATATATATGTTTATATATATATATATTTCCAATTATAATTGAGAGCAGTTTAATAAATTGCAGATTTTGCAACAGAATGAAACCCTAATTCTGGAAGAAAAGATTGTGTATTCTATATTGCAACAAAGAGAAGTAAGCTATTACCCAGATTCAAAAATGAAATTGGAAAGATTTCTCAGAATGATGCATTTCATTCCTTCAATTTCCTTACTGCAATTTTAAATTAAATGAAGGCAAAGCATGAAAAGAACCTGGCAATTTTCTTCTCCAGTGTAGATGCCCAGTAATACCTTCTTGTCGCCTATTTTCCAGAGCTCTCTGATATGTCTGAATGAATGTTCTCTTTTCTCTCTTAAAGCTTTATTCCTCTTTTCGAGGATCATGCAAGTATTTCCAGATGACAGATAAATTTCTCATGCAAATTCAAAAGATTGCCACATGCCAACAACATTGTTGGTTTTAAGAAAAATTTCCAGAGCCCAAAGTTCTCTCGGGCTGTTCATTCCTCTTTATTTTGGAAAAATAACCATATACAAAACAGAAATATCTCCCCTTTATACAAACCAATTATTTCATTTTATGCAAACATAATATTCTACTTCATTATTTGTTTTGTTTTATTTATTTAATTTCCTATATATTATATTTCTTTTAAAAATAGATTTTTCCTTTTTTATTGCACAAATATAATGGGATAAATTAAAATAGAATAAACCATATTCTTTTCACAATTTTTAAGGTTAATTAAACTATATTTTAATTTTTCTTTGCTAATGAATTTCAAACAATCATATTGAAAATGGACATGACCTAATGCAGCTACATGATTTTAAGTGGTGTGTGCGTAATCAAGAGCTTCTCCTCTTTTACCTTGTCAGGAAGCTAACCTTCTTTTCCTCAATCACACTCTTGGCCTTCAATCACCTTGGCCTTCGATCACTTGCAACTCAAATGCACTCAGGCGTGCAAAAACGAAAGTGTATTAGTAACCAATGTAGAAATATAAATTTAAACAATAATTAAATCAACATTCCTATTTTATATAAAATGCACTCATAATGTTGAAAGAAAACAATTATTTTTCTACATTCCCATACATCAAAGCATTGTAGTATATTATATTTCTCTAACACGTATCATAATTTATATATTAAATCCCAGAAAGTCATGGTCAAACAACATCAAAGTAAGTCATGGTCAAAATAGCATCAAAGTAAGTCATGGTCAAAATAACATCAAAGTATGAGACGTGACATCCTTCCCCTCTTGGGAAGAGACATTGTCTCGATGTCTGAAAGCAAGTTACATAACAAAATTGAGATATTAGTACTTCTTAAGTCTCTATTAAAGAAAATATAATTATGCTAAGGTCTCAAATGAGGAAAGATTCTATCTATATCCTCAGCATTTTCCCAGGTGGCATTATCCACCGAATACTGGTCCCATTGGACCCTATATTGCATAATGTCTCTATTACGCAACTTAACGTTGCACTCTTCCAGGATCCTGACGGGTTCCACCTATATCACCCCTGGGTCCTAGACCTGCAATGCACGCCAATCAAGGATATGAGCAATATCTGGATGGTAAGGCTTAAGTACTGAAACATGAAATACATTATGTATTCGGGATAGAGCTGGTGGCAGAGCAAGCCTGTAAGCAACTGGATTCACCACCTCCAAAACATCAAAAGGGCCAACAAACCTAGGATCCAACTTAGAGTTCTTGCCGAAAGAGATTGAACTCTTATGCGGCCAAACCCTCAAAAAGACCTTATCTCCTGCAAAGAACTGCCTAAAGCTCCAGTTCTTATCTGCTAGACTTTTCTGTCTATCTGCAGCCTGCTTTAATTTTTCTTTAATGATTTTCATTTGGTCTTCCATTTCTCTGAGCATCTAAGGGCCAATCACCACCCTATCTTCTACTCTGTCCCAACTAATGGGTGTCTGACATTTACGTCCATAAAGGGCTTCAAAAGGTGCCATGCCCAAAGAAGCATGGTAGGAGCTGTAAGCAAACTCCACCAAAGGAAAATACTCCTCCCACTTATATTGTTGTTCCATACAGTACATGCGAAGGAGATCTTCTACTACCTGGTTCACCCTCTCTGTCTGACCATCGGTCTGAGGATGATATGCAGAACTAAAATTTAATTTAGTTCCCAGGGAAGAGTTTAATGTGATCTAGAACCTAGAAGTCATTTGAGTGTCTCGATCTGAGATGATCGTCTCTAGCACTCCATGCAACTGGAAGATTTCCTGAACAAATTTTCTTGCTAAAACCATTGATCCATCCTTGAGATTTCTAGGAATGAAATGAGCAACCTTTGTCAATTTATCTACCACAACCAAGATGGTATCATGTCAATTTTTAGACATTGGTAACCCCTATATAAAATCCATAGTGATAACCGGCCATTTATACTCTGGTACCCTATGAGGATATAAGAGTCTTACCGGATGTACATGCTCAGCTTTGACTTGCTGGCATTCCAAGCATCGGGCTACATGGGATGTAATATCCCTTTTAAGTCCTGGCCAGAAGTACAGTGGCCTAAGTCCTTCCATCATTTTTGTAATACCGAGATGTCCTGAGTATGGAGCATTGTGGAACTCTTCAAGCACCAACTCTCTCAAGTTTGCAGAACTAGGAATGTACATTCATCCCTGGTATCTCAATAGTCCATCTGATTCTAATATATAACCCTCATATCGACGATCTGAGGGATTCACCCCAAGGGCTTGTTTCACCTTTTCATAATGTTCATCCCCAAAGGAGGATTGCACTACTTGTTGCCTGAAATATGATTTTATGGTAACCATGGCTGCAAGGTGCCTCCTTCTACTCAGGGCATCAGCCACTATGTTTTCCTTACCTTTAATATATTCAATCCCAAAATCATACTCACTCAGGAATTCCAGCCATCGCCTTTTTCGGGCATTGAGATTAGGTTGAGTGAAGATGTATCTCAATCTTGCATGGTCTGTCTTAAGTTCAAAAGGCTTTCCCAAGAGATAATGTCTCCACATTTGTAAAGCATGGACTATGGCTGCCAATTCTAAGTCATGTGGTGCATAATTTAATTCATGTTGTTTTAACTTCCTTGATTCATAAGCTACCACTTTCCCTTCTTGCATAAGAACTGCTCCTACCCCTTCCCCTGATGCATCAGTAATAACTATAAAATGGCCATTTGGATCTAGCACAACTAGGATGGGTGCGGTAGTGAGTTTCTTCTTAAGCAGCTGAAAAGCTTTCTCACATTTATCGCTCCATTCAAACTTCTTTTCCTTCTTCTGTAGTGCTGTGATGGGTGCTGCAATTGTTGAGAACCCCTGAACAAACTTCCTATAGTATCCTGCAAGTCCCATGAAACTTCGAACTTCAGAGACATTTTGCGGGGCTGGCCAATCCATAATTGCCTTAATCTTCTCTGGGTCCACTCTTACCCCTTCCGCTGAAATCACATGACCTAAATAATGCACTTCAGATTGGAAGAAAGTACATTTAGACATCTTCCCATATAGCTTATGTTCCCTCAGATGCTGCAACACAATCCTCAAATGCTTCTCATGTTCTTCCTCTGACTTAGAATAGATCAAGATATCATTAAGAAAAATTAGGACAAAATTATCCAAACAATCTCGGAAGACACTATTCATCAAGTTCATGAAAGCTACAGGAGCATTACTTAGCCCAAATGGTAGCACAGTAAACTCATAGTGCCCATACCTTGTTTTGAAGGCAGTTTTGTGAATGTCTTCTTCCTTCAGTCTCAACTGGTGGTATCCTGATGTTAAATCAATTTTTGAGAATACCTTGGCATCTTTTAGCTGATCAAACAAATCATCGATGCGGGGGAGCATGTATTTATTCTTGATAGTGACCTTGTTAAGCATTCTATAGTCAATGCACAACCTCAAGGTACCATCCTTCTTTTTCACGAAGATGACTGGTGCTCCCCAAGGTGACACGCTTGGCCTAATAAGACCCTGTTTCAGTAATTCTTCTAGTTGGGCCTTAAGCTCAAATAATTCTATTGTATTCATCCTGTAAGGAGCCTTAGACTGAGGTTCTACTCCTGGAATCAGATCAATTGAAAAATCAAACACACGCCTAGGCGGAAGCTTAGTCAGCTCAGTAGGAAAAACATCCTCAAATTCTTTCAGAATGGGATGATCATTAATTGGGGATTCTTTCTCATCAAGGTCCTTGACCTTTATTGCAAAGATAGTGCATCCCTTCCGACTTTCCTTTTTCAACTGCATGGTGGAGACTTGCCTAAGCTCTAAAGGCTTTTTAATACCACAAAGCTCCACTTGGTTTCCTCGGTCATCAAGACACTTAATTGACTTCTCTTCACAATCCACAAGAGCCTTATGTTTAGAGAGCCAATTTATTCCTAATATCACATCGTAAGACCCCAATGGTGCAACATACAATTTCACCTGTGTTTGAAGGTTAGGGAGTTCAAGTTTGCTGAAATACATGCATTGCTCTACCTTCTTCTCTACCCAGTTTCCATACTGAACTTTCCAAGAATTTTCCATAAAACTTGGTCTAACTAATAATTTAGTCAAAACATGAGGATCTATAAAACTATCAGTAGCACCAGTATCAATCAGAACAGAAACAGGGCATCCAAATAATTTACCTGATAACTGGATGGGAGTTGCTTGATAATCTGCTTGGCAATTGTCAACCGCTGCATGAATATGATGTTGATTCCTGTTATTTTGTTTGTTATTTCTCTGAGGGCACACACTGGCGTAATGCTTGCCACCACAGGTATAACAACCTCCATGAGGTGCTTTGGGCTTGTCAGAAAAATCTCTCCTATTATTATAATTCCTTTTATTGAAGTTGCCCCTCTTGTTGTTATTGTTCCTATTTCCTTCGTTGAGGTCCTGAGGACTACCATCCCTCTTCAAATTTCTGATTTGCCTATTTTCATTCCCTTGACTGTCCTGTTTGCTCTGACCACCCTGATTGCTATTACCTTGATGATTCCCTTGGAACTTCTTATTGCCATACTTGGCTTCCCTGCTCTTCTTATAGTTAGCAGCTTGTTGCAACTTGTGTTCCTGTTTGATTGCTAAATCAAAAACTTCATCCATGGTGGCTGGATTATGTAGATCTATTTCATTTCCAATTTGAGGTCTAAGCCCCAAAATAAATTTTTGAACTCGAAATCTCTCATCATGCTGGTATTGGGGTGCGTACTTAAGCAAGTGAGAGAATTTCTCCCAATATTGAGTCACTGTCATGCCACCCTGTATAAGTACCTGGAATTCTGTCATTTTCTTATCAAAATGAGATTGTGGTAACCACCTCTTCCTAAATAGTTGTAGGAACTTATCCCAAGTTACCTTCCCATGCATAAACTGCTTATCCGCCCTTTCATTTTCCCACCAAGTAGCAGCCTCACTGGTGAGTTGATATGAACCCCATTCAACCTTTGTTTCATCTGATAAATTTTGTAGGGCGAAATACCTCTCCATTTCTATAACCCAAGCTTCTGCCCCATCTCCAAAGGTTTTCCCATCAAACTTCAGAGGAGCGACCTTCTTTAAGTCTTTTCCCAACTCCTCAGCCACCCTATTTAGATTTTCCTCTTTTCCAGGTGGTTTAGCATTTGTTTCTCCATCCATTTCATTTGTGTTTAATCCTTGATGGCCATCTCGCTTCCCTTGTTCTAATTCTTCAATTCTAGCCCCTTGACTTTGCAGCAAGGCCAAAATTTGATCTAGTTTATCATTGGGACCTCCACGAGATCCACAAATTCGCTGGTACACTCTATTTTCCATTTTAGGTCACCCTGATTAAGACACAACGTCATACGTAGTTAGGCATAGGTCCTAGAGTTGAACCTTGCGGCTTTGATACCAAGATGTAGCGCTCAAAAAAATAAGAGTGTTTTCAATCCGTTCAAATTAGTATAAAAGGGAAATTAAGAGTATTTTCAATTTATTCAAATCATTATAAAAGATTTCCAAGTAATCAACATTGTTCATAACACTTCCAAATGAGCTTAATAAAAGAGAATTTAAATTGCATTTCATGTATAATAATAATATCAATGTAATGTATCAAGATTATACAAAGCATAAGTATTTCAATGACTTTTCTCATATACATATATTCAACCATACTTGGAAGAATCAACAATTCCAATAGAAACATCTTTTCTATGCTAAGTCATAAAACATTAATTCCTCAAATCAATGTTACATTAGATACTTTCAAATCATACTTCTATTTCAAAGTTTCAACAAATAATGGCAAATACATATACATTTATAATGGGGCTTCACAAGCCAATCCAGAATAATACACAAGTACATCAATAGAAAATAAAACTTGGAACCACCAACCACCGTGACACCATCGGTCTTCTTGCAAGCTGGGGCCAAGAATGTGATTCAGGCACCTTTTCTGCCCAACCATGAAGTCCATGACTTCCCTGGGTTCCTTCCTAACTCAAAGGAATCCCCGGCCCTGCATAAAGGAGCCTGGCAACCTGAAAGAGTAAAACAAGAGGGAACTCTCGATGCATGATTGATGCCTATATGCATTTCTAACATGAGAAATAAACACATTTCTTGCAACAGGAGGTGGCAGAGACTCAAATACATATAAGTTTCTAGGCTTTTAAAACAAACCCATCTATTTCAATGGTACAAGTGCTTGGCCAAGCATAAATAATACAAGTAAATGGTAGTTTAGAAAAGGTAATACTACCGTCTCTGTTGGTCCACCTTCGGCACCCTGTCCCGGAAGTTACCACAAGTAAAGTATGAATAAATACCAAAGCAGAAAGTTATGCTTTTTCTTACATGTTTCAAACATTCAATTAATTCTAAAAGAATTTCAAATGTGAATTTCAGAACATCCTTTAAAAGAAAAATTGTAAATTCAGTAGTAAGATTTCATTTACTCTTTTGTAAGTAATCCTTTTCTGATTTGGATAAAGGCTCTGTTTTTAAAGAAGAACATGGATGTCTTAATACTTTTTAGTGCACTATTAGAAAGAAAGATTTAATCAATTTGTTTGAATGAAACAGTGTTTTCTGATTTCAGTATGTACTTCTATTCTTTCCAAGTTCAGGCTGATTGATAGTGTAATTCCCAATTTTAATATAGGTTTTAGAGTATTAATAATATACTGAAATAGTGAAATTTATTCAGAATATCAGAGGTTTGAAAGATAATCTTGCATTCAATTTTTATGTTGTATTCCTTTACTCAGGATTGTACTTCTGTTTGTAAGTATATGACAGAGTAATCAAGATGATTTTCAGTTTACAGGGTTTCTCAGAGACATTTCTGTTCTTGTTCCAGGTTTAACATTTCTGAGATATTTGTGTATTTTTAACAAAGTTCATACCGCTTTCTGGAAATGGTTTTCCTGTTTCAACTTGTATTTTGGTATATATATGCATGGATATCTATATATATATATGTATACATATACAGCTAAGTGTATATGTATATATATATGTGTGTGTGTGTAGAAATTCATATACAGCTAAGTGTATATGTATATATATATGTGTGTGTGTGTAGAAATTCATATACAGCTGCGTGTAGTTTTTAAGAAAGAAATACTGGTTTTAAAACTGTTCAAAAGTTCACTGGCCGTGCACACAGAATATGACATTTTTCAAGGTTTTCTTACTGGCGTTGAGCAACATAAGGGCGCAGGAAAGCCCTTGCCCCTCCCATGGGGAGGGGGCGGGCTGTGAGGGGCTTGCGCCTCCTCCACAGGCCACGGCCTATGGAGGGCGCGAGCCTCCCACAGTGCCGCGTCCTTCCCATGGGGATGACAAGGGATTAAATCCCTTCCTTATTCCTATGTAACAATTTCAAAACTCAAAAAAAAAAAAGACATTTTTCCCAGTATATACTGCATTCGAATTTATCTCAAAGGCATTTTGAATTTATTTCAGATGACAGAGTTTTTATGCAGACATTACATGCATATATATATATATGAATATATACACGGGAATTTAGATTCCTATGCATATATATATGTATATATATATGTTTATATATATATTTCCAATTATAATTGGGAGCAGTTTAATAAATTGTAGATTTTACAACAGAATGAAACCCTCATTCTGGAAGAAAAGATTGTGTATTCTATATTGCAACAAAGAGAAGTAAGCTATTACCCAGATTCAAAAACGAAATTGGAAAGATTTCTCAGAATGATGCATTTCATTCCTTCAATTTCCTTACTGCAATTTTAAATTAAATGAAGGCAAAGCATGAAAAGAACCTGGCAATTTTCTTCTCCAGTGCAGATGCCCAGTAATACCTTCTTGTCACCTATTTTCCAGAGCTCTCCGATATGTGTGAATGAATGTTCTCTTTTCTCTCTTAAAGCTTTATTCCTCTTTTCGAGGATCATGCAGAGTATTTTTAGATGACAGATAAATTTCTCATGCAAATTCAAAAGATTGCCACATGCCAACAACATTGTTGGTTTTAAGAAAAATTTCCAGAGCCCAAAGTTCTCTCGGGCTGTTCATTCCTCTTTATTTTGGAAAAATAACCATATACAAAACAGAAATATCTCCCCTTCATACAAACCAATTATTTCATTTTATGCAAACATAATATTCTACTTCATTATTTGTTTTGTTTTATTTATTTAATTTCCTATATATTATATTTCTTTTAAAAATATATTTTTCCTTTTTTATTGCACAAATATAATGGGATAAATTAAAATAGAATAAACCATATTCTTTTCACAATTTTTAAGGTTAATTAAACTATATTTTAATTTTGCTCTGCTAATCAATTTCAAACAATCATATTGAAAATGGACATGACCTAATGCAGCTACATGATTTTAATTGGTGTGTGTGTAATCGAGAGCTTCTCCTCTTTTACCCTGTCGGGAAGCTAACCTTATTTTCCTCAATCACACTCTTGGCCTTCGATCACCTTGGCCTTCGATCACCTGCAACTCAAATGCACTCAGGCATGCAAAAACGAAAGTGTCTTAGTAACCAATGTAGAAATATAAATTTAAACAATAATTAAATCAACATTCCTATTTTATATAAAATGCACTCATAATCCTGAAAGAAAACAATTATTTTTCTACATTCCCATACATCAAAGCATTGTAGTATATTATATTGCTCTAACACATATCATAATTTATATATTAAATCCCACAAAGTCATGGTCAAACAACATCAAAGTAAGTCATGTTCAAAATAGCATCAAAGTAAGTCATGGTCAAAATAATATGAAAGTATGAGACGTGACAAAATCTTGACATGGATATCATTAAATCTCTCTCCATTTTCCCATGGCTTTGATGTTAAACTAGAGATGAAATTTTTAATATTTTTTTATAGTTTGGAAATGTAGATTTCATACCATCTCATCAGCTACTTTGGAACAAAAATTGGCCCACTTTTCCTAGTTTTTTCTTTTCAAAACCATTGTTGTGGGCTCCAAGTTATCTTATTTAGTTTTCTAGAACCTTCATTACATTTTCTATTGGAATTTAGAGTTTTTTAAGAATTTTATTTGGTTCTCCCTTATAGTGTATGAGAAATGAAAATTGCATAAAGTATATAAAACTTTCAAGATCAAATTTTCATACCTACATTAAGATGATTCAACAATTTTAAGAATGTTCAAATTATCCTTTTTATAGTTCTTCAAATGGAAATAAATATAAACTATTCGATTACTTGAGGCTAAATAGTAATCTATAATAGAATAATGAAAATAAATGTTTGCATAGCAATAACTAAAAAAAAAAATCAATAGAAACCAAAAGTAGAAATTTTGAAAATGATTCTATTTGTCATAGAAATTCTTGGCCTTGGACACCAACACTTAGTGTAGACATCTTTGTGATGTATAGTCATCCATTACAAAGGTGGTACAAAAAGTATAGATCGCGTTGAATGAAATCCTACACACAAAAATAAAACTACCAAATTTAAATAGTATGAGGAATACTAGAATTCCAAAAATAATAATACAATTTAACTATTTGAATGAAAACTAAATGAAAATAAGTATGTAAAAATATAGAACTAGATTTTTTTTATTTTTTATTTTTACTAGAAAACCCACACACACATAATGAATGAAAAATATTGTTTACTTGTTTAGGGGCTTGGCTCAGTCAAACCCCTATTTAGATATTTCTAGCTCGACAATACCGATTTTTTTACATGTAATTGAAAAATATGTGAAAGGTGTAATGAAAATTTATATGAAAAATATACAAATGGATTAACAATAAGAAATTAACATCTAATACATTCAAATTCTTATATGAGAGGAAATTTGAAATGATAACTAAGAACAAAGTTACCTTGAAGCTTCAAAAAATATGAAAACTTCATTTGTTGCATTAAGAATGTTGAGAAAATGATAGATGGTAACATGCATTGTGAATAACTTGGTGTGCTTTCAATGGTGATTCATTGGGTTTGTCCTTCAAAGAGTATGCATGAGAGAGCGAGAGATAGAATTAAAATCTAATTAATTCTTCCTATAAAGGAAGTTGGAATGATTTTTTTAGCATGACTACATTCAAGGTTGTTACATGTGAAAAAATAGTGGGAAGCTAATGATCCAACAACCATTAGAATCATGAATTTTCATAGGATGGTAGCATTCCATGGAAATGTCCATGCAAAATTCCCATATAGAAAAATTTGGACATAAAAGACTAGGAAAAGCATAAAACTAACATGAATGCATGATTCATGTGCTAATATTCTAAAATTAAACAATTTTTGTCATAAAGTTAAAGAGAGGGTGTTATGTAGTGTGAAATTGCAAGGGTATGCAATTTATGAAACTAGATACCATATAGCCTAGAAGTTTTGAACCTAGATTCATGATTTTTTTCAAGCCCTTCCAACTATAGGCATTTTCTTTCCAAATGGTTCTTTTGAAGGATTCACCTCATATCCCTCACAAATTCAACCATATTTGATATGATTTTAGGGTGGTTATTGTCTTTAGCAGATGAGAAGATAGAAATTCTATAAATTTCATTACTTGATATGTTGATCAACATACTTCAATTTTTTCTATAGCAAGTATTTATTCTATTGAATTCTTACAGATCCAAATACAAGATAATAAAGTTGACCTAGAAGTGACTCACCTTCAAGTACTTCTCAACCAATAGGGTAGTGCCCATTGTGTAATTTCTAGAGTCTTTTTTCTCATGGTAACTAGGATACTTACTCCTAGGCTCTCCTCTTAGTGTAGAAGCACACGGGTGGACAGGTGATCAACACCAAGAAAAAATATTTTTGGTTTTTTTTTCTCAATTTTGGCTTGCCTAAGTTGTGTTTGACATCTCTCGACATAAGGAAATCAGCTGTGCAATCAAATTGTCAATTTGAAGTTGTCGCCAAAACGTCATTTTTGGACTCCATGGGTAGTTTTTGAAAATTTTATTTCTTTAAAAATTGTAAGGCCTCAAGTAAAATGCTTTTGCAAGGGAATTTATGAAGATACCATGTGAAATTCTAAGGTTCCTTTGCTCACATCATATAATTATTCAACATGGCATCAAAATGCATGGAGTATTCTAGTGACTGAAGGTCACACTCTATATGTTGAAAATAAGGTACCTAAACCTACTGATGATGAGAAAAAGTTAAAATGGATGATCAAACATACCAAAGCTCTTGGGTATCTTTGTAGACTTGTTTCTCAAGATTTGTTGTTCCAAATTGAATTATGTAAAAATTCTCATGAATCTTGGGAAAAATTGAAAACATTATATGGTACTACAGATGAAGTAAGAGGCTATCAAATTGAAAATGATTTGATGAATCTTGATCCTAAGAACATTGAAAATATCCAGGACTATATCACAAAGGTTAATGATCTAAGAGAGCAATGTAAAGCATGTGGAATTGATAAGGACATTCAGTTGGTCTACAATACAATGAAAAAACTTGGTATTGATTATGCTTCTTTTGTTTCTAGCTTTCATAATCATAGATTAACTATGGAGTTTGCATATACTACACCTTCATTTGCATCATTTTCTAAGATGTTGATACATGAGCAACAAAAGATTATCTCAATGGGTCTCATCAAGACTTCTAAATCTCAAGCATTGTTGGTGAAAGAATCAAAATCAGATAAGAAACAGAAGAAAGCAAAGAATAATCAACATTCAGATCAAGTAAATCCACATACAAATCAAGCAAAGAAGAAATCATCTTCTAAAGGGGAATCATCTAAGAAGGAGAGGCCTTTTTGTGCATAATGCAAGAAGGATGGACATGAAGAACATTATTGTTATAAGAAGGATATTGATGAGTTGAAAATTTTTCTCAAATGGAATCATATTGATTTACCTTCTAGAATGTTTGAATCTTCTTCTCCTTCTACTTCAAAATAGTCTAAAAAGGATAAAGATCAAGCATCTACATCAAGATATAAAGGACAAGCTCTTTATGCTCTTTCAGGTCCAAGATCAAGGAGATGGCTTCTAGAATCAAGAGCATCTCATCATATGGCATCTTCACAGTCTATATTCTTATCATTTCAGCCTTGTTCTATGTCTTCTATCTTGATGGGAACCAATACATACATGAGTGTAACAGGGAAGGGATCTATTAGTTTTTGGGACAACACTTTTCAATATTTTTTGTGTGCTCCTCATTTGACGAACAATCTTCTTTCCATATATCAGATTACACATGGTGGAGATGGGAGAACTATGGATTTCACACCTGATTCTGTCATCATTCAAGACTTGGAGAGTAGAGAGATCATTGCTACTGGGGTGGTTGATCATTCATCTTTGTTGTATACCTTTGCACAGTTTTCTTTTGATGATGACCTTGTTCCTTCAGATGTTGATATGAATCATAATTCAGCAGAGATATTTGGCTTTTTCAACTTGGGAGTTCTCACATCAAATCCAGTACATGAGCCATGTATTTCATCTCCTGCACCTTTTGTTGTAGTTGATGATTCTTGTGATTCCATAGTTTGGGTTCCTTGTGATTCAATGTAGCAGGACATACATAGTTTTCCAAAGATGGCTACTTTGGATGACTTCCTGACAGGTATTTTAGAGTTTTTGTGGAGTCTCATCTTGCAAATTTGGAGGACACCATCAATAGCATTCATCTTCTCTTTGATGAAGATGCTCCTTCTTCAGTTGTTGTGAGGGAACACTTTGACGCTTTTGTTCATTCTCTACATGATCATTCTTCACAGTTTGGCATGAGTGTGGATTCTTTTGGACAACATTTGGAGGAGGCTTCTTTGTCTTCAGAGGGGATATTTTTTGTCTTTGGATAGTGCTCTACATTCATCTCTACTAGATATCAGATTGTCCTCTTCAGTAGTGTGGCCTATAATGCCTGTTAGGAGTATATCATCTTTTGGTATCAACATGGAGACACTTGAGCATGCTTCAGAGACATCATCCATCATCTATCTTCCTGACATCCTACATACATTCATGGTTTTCTTTCTTCCTAAGGGGATGAAAATTGTTCGACGAGATTGGATCATCTTCAACATTCAATGTTGAGCTTCTACCATCATTGCAGGAGACTGAACATTGAGGGGGGTCTACCTTGTCTCTCTTCTACTTCACTCTTATGGGGGGGTCTTTTTCCTCACAAGGGGTTTTTACATTCTCACTCATCATTGAGATAATTTCATTTATGTTTTGTCTCTTTCATCTCTCTTTTGGGGAGGAGTTTTTTCCAACTGGGTTTTCTCCTTTTCCCTGTTTGTGAGAGATTTTATTTGAACGTACATGGGTACCTAAAATGGCCTAGTAGCTAGGACCCGTATTTGCATCTTTATGTCATTTGCATAATAATCTAGACTACTCCCTAAGTTGCACTTAAGGGGGGGTGTTGGTGTAAATAAAGTCTTGTACCTAGTTAATTCATTACTAGGGGACTTATTTACATCTTAGTTCAGTTTACTTAGGTCCTAGAAAGGAATCTTTCTAGAAGGTTTTAGTTGTCATTAGTTTTTATCTTATCCTTTGACAACTACTACATGTGAACCTAGGTAAGTGTGATTAGTTGTCTCATGCCATATGATTAAGACACTTGTCATAATCCTATGACATCTTGCATCTCACCTTCGCTATATAACCAAGGGGTTTCTCTCATTTGTAATCAATCACAATCATATCATTGACATTGAATATAGTTTATTCTTGTCACATCATATTCTCTCTCTTTTTGTGCTTTCCATTTGGTCCATATATCTTGGCATCCATAGCCAATTCTAACACTCACAATTCAAAGATGTTGTCTTTAAATCAATAAGCTCAATCTCAATATCAAAATTAGTAGTCACAACTAAAAATAATAATTGAAGATAAATTTTTAATAGGAGAGAAAATTTTCAAAAATTTAGTTACCTCAACCTAATTTCTTTTGTTTTACTAATCAATTTTTTTTTTGAATTGATAAGATTGGAAGGGATAATACCCATTACAGAGAATATATAGAGGCAGAGGTGGCTAAAAAAAAGTTAGTCAATAGAAAACAGGATTCACAAGAGGTGAGCCAGAAAAGAACAACACACAAACCATGATTTTGAATAGAGAATAGAACTTAAAACTAACACACTTACAACAAAAACAACACCAACAAGAGATCAATGCTAAAATACTAGTACTTCTAAGACAGGATAAAACTTGTAGAAGCCAGTAGCTTCAAAAACCCCATAGTCACCACCAAAGGGACAAGACTTGGAACTTAGCTCCAACTACTCTCCACATTGACAGAAGAGGAGTTGAAACTACCCACACCCTTTTGAACCCACCTCAGCATCTAAAGGAGGGATCTCTATCTCAAAAGGAGGCACATTCAATAGGCCCAAAAAGAAAGTAGACATATCTTTGAAGACTGCTAGAAGAAACAACACCATCACCAAAGGAGTATTCCTTCCAAAAAAAATGAAGAATTCCACATACAACAAAAGAAAATTTTCAAAAATAGTTTTAGAAACAATCTCAACAAGAGATAAAGCAACCACTACCTCAAACAAGACAACCCAGAGAAACACTAAACTCCAAACCACTAGGCCCAAAACAACAGAGCAAAGAACAAACTTCTTTGAAAAAGAGTAGAGCCTCTACCACAACCCAAGAGGGGACATCAACCTAATTGAAATAAAGCTAACCAAAGAATGGAGAGAGAGTAATCCAGAGACCAACACAACATAGTCTTTAGAAACTAAAGAAAAATTCAGATCAAAGACAAACAAGTAGGAGTACAAGATGCCTAGAGCCATTAGCGATGTGCAAAACAAAAACCTCATAAAAAGTGCCCCATCTCCCAAGACCACAAAGAAGAGGTGAAAGCCAAGAGACGCTTTCCCAAATATAAGGAGATGTAGAACCTCAAGAATGATTGAATAACCATCTACTCTACCAAAAAGAACAAAGAAAAGATACCATGGCCTAGAGACCAAAAAGTAAGTAGCCAAAGTAGAGAGGGGGCTTAGTGAACCAAGGAGAGGAAACACTGCAACAACAACCTCTCTAGTGTAGCAATAAGAAATAAACCAAACAAAACCAAAGCTAGCACCAAAGAAGTGGTTGGATGTAGGACAACAAAGCTCGTAGGTAACAAAATTGGCAAGAAAGAAACTCACCAATAAAAGGAGCAAGTAAATGTCGTTACAGGGGTCAAACCAAGGTCTCATTGAACCCAAAATGAACACTACAGAGAGAACACAAAAGGAAGCAACCAACAAAAGGCATAAAATGGTGTAACCATCTCCATAGAAAAAACCAAAAAGAAAAGAGCACACCCACCAAAGGGTGGAATCCAAAATAGAGGAGGCAAATGCCATACAAAGGCCATATCTGCAACAAGGAAAAAGAACAAAGGAATAGTCTATAGAGTAGACAATGTTGTGCAAGTATCAAACAACAAAAACCCGCCCATGAGACCAAAGTAGCAAACGAGACCTACCTAAATAGAGACAGCCAGAAAGAAGCAAGAGCTTTGAACCTTGCAGGAAAAGACCCCTCTTGTTTTGCACTAGTCTCCTTTCGCTCCACACACCCAATGACTAGCTAGAGTGAGGAAATAATAGATCTTCCCTATTTTCATCAGGGTCATCTTCCCCATCACCTGAATCACCTATAGCTTTCAAAAAACCTTCATCACTCCCATTTGCACATCTCATAATTTCTTTTCTTTTCCTTGGTACCCTACTATGCTGTAGAAAAAAGGACCCTTCGCTTGACATGGGATTAATTCATGATAAATGGACTTAATGAGGCCTTCATTTAGGTGTTGTGAGACATTTTGTGCATCCACACTAGGTCTTGGACCCTTACAAATCAAATAACATGTGTTTATTGACATCTTATAAAGGTGTTGTAAAGTCTTGTAAAGGACTTTCATGCTTTTCTAGACTTAATGAACCTATTTCTCCTTAATTCAACATTATTAAATGTATTTAAATACACCTTCACATCAATATAGAACATTTTTTAATTAAACTTAATGTTAAAATAGTGTTGTAAAGTGTATTTAATCACACTTTCACATTGAATTCTATGTCCCAAGCCATATTTGACATTTAGATCTTCATTAATAGTCCCGTGTTAATCCATATTGTGCATCCCGAGGCTTAAATTGATCAAATATCCAACAAGGTTGCATTTTAGACCTTATTTCCTTATATCTTGGCATCTAAGCTATCAAAATAGCCCTTATGGGACCGATTCGCCATGCATGGTGAATCAGTCCTATCTAGGTGGGACCCATTCACCATGTGTTGCGAATGAGTCCCATTTGGCTCAATTTTGACCTTTGAGTAGGAAAGAAGTGAAATTTGAGTTTATTATTTTAACATGTCGGCCTATGATGAGGTATTAATGGGTGAAATAGGTAAAATTCCTATAAATATAAGGATGGGCGCATGAAGTTGGGTACCAATTTTCTGGCCACTTATGATTTTTTTTTTAAAATGCACTCGCGTTATAACATGAGCGCATTATAATGCGCATGTGTTATTTCACATTAAAAGCAAAGAAAAAAGTCAAATTATTTTCCTTGGAATACCAACCCAAAGGCTTGGAGGGCATTCCCAACAAGCCTACAGACGTGTTTTTGCAAATTCTACAATTTTTCACATAATCGGGTCCGTGCTCACCATCAAGATTGCATCTAGTTCAATAGTGACAAAATAAAAAATATGATTAATGTTAGATTCTATCTTAGCTATCCAACGATGTAATTTTTTTCACTTTTTCGACAATGTTAAGCCTTTCATCCATAAGTTTTTTTGTTTGTAAGTCTATTTTTTTAAAAAAAGCAGTGTTTAGTGTTTTTTTATTATAAATTAACCGTTCATCAAAATTTTAAATAAATTACCATTTTAGAAACTAGACTCCATTCTACAATTTTATTTTATTTTTTAAAAATCAATTATTTTAAAAAATTTGTAGGGGGAGCACGGCCAAAATTCTACTTTTTAGGAAGTACCCACTTATAAAATTAGTAAAAAATCAAATATTCATTAAAAAATTATCAGAAAAATTGTGCAACAACTAGAGGCTATTAGCTAACTTTTGACCATAGCGATTTTAAAAATACTACAAAAAAGTTCACCATGCTCAGGTCGTACAAGACTTGCTATGTTATGTTTTTTTGACAAAAACAACACAAATTTTGTTACATCCCTCTTTTGAACCCGTTAATCTCAACCATTTTAAAAATAAATTAGTAGTTTAGAAAGTAGACTCGGAGCACATCTAGTAGAACCAAAATGGACAAGTTTAATGGTAAAAAATTTGAGTGTTGTAACTGTGGAAAATATGGTCATTTCAGAAAAGAGTGCACATAAGAGAAAAAGAAGAAAGATAAAAATAATTTCTTAAATTTTGACTTTGATAAGTCCTCTCAAATTGACGTAGATGCATTTGTCACAGCTTTAGCAACACAGGCATCTGAAGATGTGTGGTTGATAGACTTAGGTGCTTCCTTCAACATGACCTCTCATAGAGGTTGGTTTTCGAAGTATGAAGATTGTGATGGTGGGAAGGTGTATCTTGGTGATGACTCTCATCTGAAGATTGTTGGTCATGGAAGAGTAAAAATCAGATTCCCTAATGGAAGAGTGAAAGGGATTGATGGTGTATTGCATATCTTATGTTTGGCATGAAACCTGCTTTCTGTGAGAAAATTGAATGATGTGGGAGTGCACAAGTTGTTTTCTTGAGTAGAGGATTCAAGATGATGAGAGGAGATATGGTGTTTGCTAAGGGTGTTCGGATTGGCACCTTGTTCAAGTTGGATACATGCAGAGTTGAGTACAATAGTTCTTCTGACAAACCAAAAAAGAAATCTTTGGATTCTTCATCCTCATTCGAGCAAAGAACTTTGTAACAGGGACATCTGATGGTCATACATTTTGGGTACTTAACGGGGCCCATTCCTTGGATATGAAGCTTCTTGTAGAGAAGACAATGTTATGGCACCAACAACTTGGTCACACCAGTGAGAACGGTCTTAGAGCCCTAAAATCTAAGATCCTTGTTGAAGGAATTGATGATTGTAATCGAAAGTTTGACTTTTGTGAACATTTTGTTTATGGTAAACAACACCATGTTACTTTTCACTCTAGTTCTCAGAAGTCTTCTAGAGTTGTGGACTATGTTCATGTAGATGTGTTTGGTCCTGTAAATGTTCCTTCATTGTCAAAATATGTATATTTTGTTTATTTCATAGATGATTACAGTACATTTCGCCTTTCATTCTTAATAATTAAATAATTTTTAATTATTTAATTATTTTCTAAAGTCATAATTCTTCTATTAATTAAATAATTTTAATGATTTAATTAATTTATTTTTATCTTTATTCTCCTCTTTGATTAATTAAATAAATTTTATTTATTTAATTATGTCACTAATTAAGTCTTCCTTCTAAAATTAAATAAATTCTTATTTATTTAATTTTTGTCCACTTTCCACTATAATTAAATAATTATTTTAATTATTTAATTATTCATTGGCCTCTTCTCTCATAAATTAAATAAATTTTATTTATTTAATTTGGTCCACAATCTTGAATTTTGAATTAAATCATTATTTAATGCAAAATGATTCCTTTTCTCACATTCTTCTATAATTAAATAATTATTTTAATTATTTAATTATTCATTGGTCACCTAGATTAAATAATTTTAATTATTTAATTTCTCCTATCACCTCTTTTTCTATGCCAATCTTATCTTCCACATCAAATCTTATCTCTTGACATCTCATTTAATTTTAGCCCTTGACTGAATTATCTTATAATTCAATCTTAGCAATTCATTTCTTGTCATTTCCCTAATTTTGACCTAACCCTAGTCCATACTACAACATTCAATCTTGGCCATTGATTAAGACATCTTATTGACATTCAATCTCAACCGTCAATCCAAATCAGACATTTCTTATAAATAAACTCTCTCATAAGCCATTGGGGGGTTGATTCTTCAAGTATCCTTATGTTGTCAAAATCATTCTTTAGTCTTTCATCCATTCCTATCGATTGTCATTCATATATCATCCCCATGTCAATGTTATGCTATTTAATTGAGCAACCAACATTCCTACAACAATCAACCTTCAAAATCTTGCATTCTTATGCAGGTGGAGAAGAGCCCTGGAGGTCAATCAAGTCTAGTTTGAAAATTGGTTTGCATTTCCTTTGTTTATTTGCATTTTCATTCTAGTTTGTGCTTCATGGTGCTTAATAGGGTTTACTTAATTTGTTGTTTTCAACATTAAATCTGAATTTTTCCCTATTTACATTGGTGAATTCGACATATTTTAACACATTTTGAGAAATCTTGGAGTTGGATTCTTTTGTTGCAGGTTTGACATCATTGTGGATAAAGCCCTAGTTTCCAAAGACTCGACCATAACTTTCAAACAACTGCGTATTTTTTCACAATTTTTTTTTTGCAGATTGGAGACAACGTCTAGAGCTTCCATTCCAAAAATCAAAATTTTCAGGTCTGGTTTGATTTCTTATAATTTTTTTCTATTTTTCATAAAAAATTAATTTTGAGAGAAAATTATTGAATTTTCCAGATAGGTTTATATGTCTGGAAAGGTCTCTAAATTTTAATAGGGGTATGTTCTTTATTTTTCAAATTTGGATGCACAATTATTAGTGAAATAACAGATCTTTTAAAATTAGGGTTTCACACATATTTACCTATATCGCACAAACGGTTGTAGATCTGATCACAATTTTTTTTTTTCAGATTTGGAATGATATAATACGATGTCAGTCAAAAAATCAGAATTTTTGGAGCTGTTTTGTATTTTTTATAATTTTTTTTATGATTTTTCATAAAAAATTAATATTGGGCGCAAAATAGGGAATTTTTCTGACTTCTTTACATTTATAGAAAGCTCTCCAAAAAATAATATCAGTCCCTTATTTGATTTTGTATTTTTAAGATTAATAATGTCTTCAAATAATTGAATCTAATTCGGCTATGTTAAAAATATGTATTTGAAATTGCAATTTTCTAATGAGTTTATTTTTTTTCATGGCTGCATTATGATATTATTTCTTTTTATTTTGTAGGTGATCATAAGGAGTTTTAGTGGTATAAATATCATTCATACACAACAAATTGGAAAGCGAATAATCAGGTGCACATATTCCATCTTCCATTTCTTAATCTTGTTTGTCACACATTTGGATTTGGGCTCTTAAAAATGAATTTTGTCTTCAATCACATATCAAAATTGGGTCTGAAATTAACCATTGTCTTCCTACACATTTGAATTGGGGTTAAAAAAAATAATTGCTTCTATTGTTTGCATACAAACATTTCATTTCTAAGGGAAATTAATCACTGCGAGTGTGAATCAAGTGTGTGTGTCCTCCAAAACACCTCACTTGGTTTACTTTTGTCATACCCTTTTTAGGAGGCCTGCTTGGAGCACACACTCCTCCAAGGGACAACCTCAATCGAGTGTGAATCTAAAGATACACTCATTTGGGAGATGAAATCTTGTCACTCTAAGCTAAGCCCCAAAGAACTTTATACCTTTGGGAAGTGAAGGTGAAGGGTGGGTTACCCCTTTCTCCTGGCTTATTGGCAAGATTTTTCTTTCAAAATTCTTCCTTAGTCAACTTTGTGCAATCTAGCTTGAGACCTAATTGTCCATACCCCACTTAACTAGTCATAGGGCTTGTTGTTGTGTATTCAAGTGTTTGATTAATCATAGCATTTAATCTTGAAAGAAAAATTTATCATTGTGTTTGGTATGGGTGTTTATGCATTTACATGTAAAATCTTGTGTTTGATATTGCCCAAGTCAAACTTCAAATAAAATTTTTCCACATCATCCAAGTCATCCAATCTTTTCATTCCACATCATATCCTCATCATCATCATCTCTTCATTCCAATCAACATAATTTTACACCATGACAACATTCGAAGACATAGCACTAGAGCTTATTCACATGCTTCATGAAGCTTAAACAAATCAAATAACTTTAACCCAACAAATCATTCACAGTGCCCATAACATTATCCAACATCTTCAAACAAACCAATCACCTCAAATGCAACAACTCATAGCACAAATTCAATATCTCATGGCCAATTGTCAAGTCCAACAAGCACATTATCTAGTCCAATCACCACATCAACACATTTCACATCAATCCTATGTGTCACCTACATCATCATATCAACCTCATCCATCCACATCATGTTACCCCTTCATCAAACTATCACACGTATTCTAATGTCAACCCTTTTCCATACAAATCCACCTCTCAACAATCATTACCCTATACAACCCCTCAATCATCATTACAACAACAAATCATATCACAAGTCCAAACACCATTTCAACCTCAACACATTCAACCCCAATCCTATGTGTCACCTTCATGATCATGCCGAACTAACACATCTATCTATTATGACAATGCTACATCAACATGTCCACCCATATCACAACAAGAATATAGGATCCCAAGTCCACCTTGGCAACAACATCAAGAGCCTTTAAGTCTTAATGCCACCTTTGACAAGGGGAACACCAATCTAGTTCATGCACCCTTACCACCATCTAATCAAATGCATATCCCTAATCCACCATGTCCTAGTCCTAATCCATTGGATTCTCCATCTTCTAACCCATCAAACTCTTCATTACCCCCACCATCATCTAATCCTCCATCAACTCAATGCCTTACATTTAGATATTTAAAACATAAATTGATGGCATTAGATAAATCCACCAATTCACCTACAAAGGATGTGACCCAAAGGCTACTAGCAAGGAATCAATTGTTGCCATGTCATTCAACTCGTCTACTTGAACATATAAAAGAGTCCTCAAACATCATGCCAAGTCCTTCAAGTCAACCATGTCATCCTCAACCCCTTAAGCCAAGTCAAGAGTCTTTCTTTGTAAGTCCAAGTCACCCTCTTTCATGCTCCTATGTTTTTGACCATCTAGCACATGTCGATCCCATTCAAGAGTCATCCCCTTGCACTTCCATTCAAGCAACCCAAGAGGCATGTCAAGAGCCTACTCCTAAGCATGTGGAAACATCAAGCCCTAGTCATAATCAAGATCAAATCACTTTCATCCAACCTATTCATAACATTTATCTTTTCCATGATCAAGATGATATCTATAATGATGATGAGCCTATCCATGAGCAACTTGATCCGACACTTGTCCATGAGCAAGATATTCAAATTGCTCCTATACATCCTCCATCTAGCACCATCCATGACCTTCGAATATCCACTTTCCTTGATGAGACACTTGCCTCCCAAGCTAGTATAGAAGATCAAACCAATAATGTGGATCTAAATGAACATACTCAAGACCCCTTAAATCCTCCATCATCCACTATCGACCCCTTTGCAAGTCCTCCATCATATCCACTTGGTCTTTCCAATAAGGAACTCATGTCTAGTTTTCCACCTACACCCAGTCCCATTGTCCATTGCACACCCCAAGGACACCAATCTCAAGATGTCGGTACTTCCCCCATGTCTCCTAAGTCCACCCCCTTCCATTATAAGCCCTATCATACCCCGAAAACATACATGGCCATCCCCTCTCCATCATCCTACAAGTGTCAAAAGCATGTGACCATACACCTTCCTCCATCCAATTTACCACCATTACTTCCAACTCCTAATACCCCTCCATCCACTTTCCACCATTACTCCCAACACCTAATATTCCAATCATTCATAAATACCCTAAATATCCTAGTCATGACCAACAAATGCACACATTGTGTAAACATAAAGCTTCCACTCATTCCATCCACCCCATGGGATTCAAAAATAAAAATTTGGATGCCTCTATTTATAAAGTCAAAAATCCTAAGGACCCTCATGCCTTAGGACATCAATACAAAATTTCAAAGCAAAGTACATCTAAAAAGCTATATAAGCCCATACCTCCAAAACAAATGTCTAAAAAAAAAATGGTCTCGGTACCTAAGCAAAAAGAAATCAAGTCAAATGAGGCATCCACATCACAAAAATCCCAACCATCCCCCCCCATCCAAAATACATATTCCATTCAAAAATCTCAATTTCCTAAAGTCCACAAGAAAAATAAAAATCATAAAAATACTAAGTCTATGTGGGTACCTAAAGCACTTCGTCCACCATCTCCTAAGCAAACATCTCCTTTGCTTCCTACACCCAGTCCACATCAAAAGCTTCAATGTTTATCACAGTGTGTGCAACCATTGGTCATGATTCCATTCCAACATACCTCTATCTTTCCATCCCCCACCCATTATCCTACATATCTTCCCCATCACATCCCTATGGTCCATGCTTTTGGCTAAGCCTCCTCATTCATCTTTTCCATAAGTCCCATATAATCCCTATCATCTTCCCAACATAATCTGCATCATAATCCATTATTTTCCTCCATAATACACATCATAATCCATCATCTACCTACTCTATCTCCATTTCATGTCATCCCTTACCAACATCTATGGGCATAATGGCGTTTGACAGGTCCATGCATTGGAATCCATCCCTCGTGGGACTATCACCTTTCATGCAACTAGACACTTGAGTCCCTCCTCTCCAAAAGTAAAAAAGAAGTAAAGAGAAATCGCTTCATCCAATGGTGAAAACCTCCAGGTAAACAGGTGCCCTGGATAAGTACCATGATGAAAACCTGGAAAACAGGCATCACGTGTAGGTTGATCTTCTATGTCACTTACACTTGGGAGCACAATGTCTTATCTATCCAACCTATCATTTCCATCCTACCTACCATCTTAGCCATCATACCTACCTATCATATTGGGTCCACTTATCCACCCTTCTCCTTTTGATCTTGATGAAGATATAGGGGAAAAATGTTGTAACATGTTTTGGGTATCTCTTGACATACCTCATCCTATATAAACTAATCATATCATTATCCTATTGTCATAAGCTTTGTCATGAAAAATCCTAAGTCTTGTACCTAGAATGGGGCATGTCATTCCTATGTGACATAGTCTTTGGAGATCACATCCTTGCTCTCTTATGATGCATACATCCTTTACATCCATCCATTTATCATGAGCCTTCTATCCCTTATCCTATCACCCACCCTTGCACCTAGACTTGGTTTTCCCCTTGTCATTGGTATCTAGCACAAAGGCTACCCAAATTTTCATCCATTGACACCTCAAAATATTCTCAAAAATCCAAAAAAAATCATAACATGTCAAAAATCCAAAAAAAAATCAAAACATGTCAAACATCCAAAAACACAAAAACATCCAAATAATTCTCAAAAATCCAAAAACATACTCAATGTTTGTCACATTAGTCAAATAATTCAAACATAGTCAGTCATTTTAAATATCATAATTTAAATCATGAACCAATAGACAACATAGTCCAAATAGTCATCTAGTCAAAATTAGTCAAATTTCCAAAACAATGTCAAATCAGTCTTCAAATTATCCCAATCACATCAATTCTTCTATTCAATTCATCACATCCTCTCATCCATGTCAAATCTTCATTAGTCATTCCAAGCAATAATCCAAATGCAAGTCAATCCTTACTCCATGCCAATCAAGTCGATCAATCTTGCCAAATAATCCAATCATATCCTTTGGTCTTGATCCTAATCTTGTTGTAAATCCAATCAATCAAAGTCAATCAGTCAAATAGTCAGTCATCCTTGTGTTGATCTAGGGATATGTCTTTCCCCACAATGACAACACTATCAGTCATCATCATCAATCAATCAATCAACGGTTTACAGCTTGACAGGGGCAATACCTTGTTTGTTTTTGTATCATTTGTGCATGCTTGCTTGCTTGCTTGTGCATGTTATCATTTTTATCTTGCATTTGTATCAAGTCTGACTTATTCCAGTTAATATTAATATCTTGTATCTAGACAAGGTTGTATTACACTGGGGCACAAGACACATCGTCACCTTGGTCCTTATACCTTGGTGCATCATGTCTAGTGTTACATCAAAAATCATGGTTGCTCACTTTCTTGTAGCATAATGTATCATTCATCTCCTTCATCTACTTCCTATCTTACATCCTTCATCTTGTCCCTCCTTATCATTTCATTTCGAGAGCATACCCTTGTTTTTCCAACTCACCTATCCTCTCGAGGGGGCATCATCATCCCATTCTTATTTCGTCATCATCCTATTTTTCTATCATCATCCATTTTCCTCTATCCATACCTTAGCTTCTTTGAAATGATGTTACTCGACACAAAGCTCATCGTCTCAAACATCATCTCAAAGAGGGGCAAAATGTAGACACATAAAATTGTCCTAGGCTTGCAACTCTTAGATTATTCAACATTTCCCCTTTCATTCTTAATAATTAAATAATTTTTAATTATTTAATTATTTTCTAAAGTCATAATTCTTCTATTAATTGAATAATTTTAATTATTTAATTAATTCATTTTTATCTTTATTCTCCTCTTTGATTAATTAAATAAATTTTATTTATTTAATTTGGTCCACTCTCTTTAATTTTGAATTAAATCATTATTTAATGCAAAATGATTCCTTTTCTCATAGTCTTCTATAATTAAATAATTATTTTAATTATTTAATTATTCATTGGCCACCTAGATTAAATAATTTTTATTATTTAATTTCTCCTATCACCTCTTTTTTTGTGCCAATCTTATCTTCCACATCAAATCTTATCTCTTGACATGTCATTTAATTTCAGCCCTTGATTGAATTATCTTATAATTCAATCTTAGCCATTCATTTCTTGTCATTTCCCTAATTTTGACCTAACCCTAGTCAATACTACAACATTCAATCTTGGCCATTGATTAAGACATCTTATTGACATTCAATCTCAACCGTCAATCCAAATCAGACATTTCTTATAAATAAACTCTCTCATAAGCCATTGGGGGGTTGATTCTTCAAGTATCCTTATGCTGTCAAAATAATTCTTCAGTATTTCATCCATTCCTATCTATTGTCATTCATCTATCATCCCCATGGAAATGTTATGCTATTGAATTGAGCAACCAACATTCCTCCAACAATCAACCTTCAAAATCTTGCATTCTTATGCAGGTGGAGAAGAGCCATGGAGGTCAATCAAGTCTAGTTTAAAATTTGGTTTGCATTTCCTTTTTTTATTTGCATTTTCATTCTAGTTTGTGCTTCATGGTGCTTAATAGGGTTTACTTAATTTGTTGTTTTCAACATTAAATCTAAATTTTTCCCCATTTATAGAAGGATATTTGTTTATTTTCTCAGAAGAAAAGTTGAAGTCTTTAGGGAATTTAGGGATTTTAAAGCCTTGGTAGAAAATAAAACTAGTAGAAAGATTAAGTATTTGAGGACTAACAATGGTGGTGAGTTTTGTTTAGCAGAGTTCAAAAAGTTCTGTAAAGAGCATGGGTTTGAGAGACATAAGACATCTCCATACACCCCACAACAAGTTGGAGTTGCAGAGAGGATGAACATGATGTTGATGGAGAGGGCTAGGAGTATGTTGAGTGGTGTTGGCCTTGAGCAGAAGTTTTGGACTGAAGTTGTAGCCACTGCATGTATTTAATCATTAGATCTCCTACATCAGTGCTTGTTGATAAGACATCCATGTAGGTGTGTTCTAGTAAAAATCCTTCGATGAGACATCTCAGAGTATATGGTTGTCAAGCTTATGCTCATGTTCTGATTGAGAAGAGGTCTAAGTTGGAGAAAAAAGAAAGTAAATGTATCTTCATCCACAATGGTGTTAGTGTGAAGGGGTACAAGCTTTGGGATCTAGTGGCCCAAAAGGTTCTCTAAATCAGAATTGTGATCTTTTTAGAAATGAAACCTTCCACAGTTGAGCTACAACTAGTGAAAGAGTGGAAACAAAAGGAGATAGTTCAAGTTCCACTTACTTTGATTAAAGAAAAACTATGTACTCCTATTGAACCTAGTGATGAGGAGAGTTTGAGAAGCTCTAAAATTTCTGAAGATGAAGAAGAACCTCAACCTTAGCAATCCAAGAGGTCTACCAGATATAGTCGACAACTTGGTGGGTTTGGATATTCAATTGAAAGATTTGGTTTTTCTTTAATGGATTCTAGTTGCATTTTTTCTTTTATTTCTAACACTGATGAGCCTAGGACTATTAGAGAGGCTATGGGCATAAGTGATGCATATTCCTAGATGAAAGCCATGGATGACGAAATGGCTACAATGAAGAAAAATGATACATGGGATTTGTAAGGATGAAAAGGTTTGTTGGATGTAAATGGGTGTTCAAGAGAAAATCTAGTCTAGATGGTAGTGTTGAGAAGCATAAGGCACAGTTGGTTGCTAAGGGGTATTCTCGAGTGAAGGGAATTGGCTATAGTGATATTTTCTCTCCTGTTATGAAGCTAACATCTATCTAGTTCTTTTTATCACTTGCAACATCATATGATCTAAAAGTGGAACAAATGCATGTGAAGACAACGTTCGTTCATGGTGACTTCAAGGAAGAGATCTATATGTCACAACTAGAGCATTTTGTGGTTAAAGGTAAAGAAAATCTAGTTAGGAAGTTGAAAAAGTCTTTGTATTGTCTTAAGCAGTCTCCTAGAATGTGGTACCAGAAGTTCGATACCTTTGTGTTGTCACTGGGATTTTTGAGATCTAAATCTAACCATTGTGTTTAATATTACAAACTTTATAATGGTCACATTCTCATAATTACATTGTACGTAGATGATATGTTGTTTATTTGGGAATGGTAAAAGTTAGATTTGAGATTTGAAGTCTCAATTGTCAGCACAGTTTGAGATGAAGGATCTAGGTGCAATGAGGTATATTCTAGGGATGGAGATCAAAAGAGATAGAGCTAACAAAAAGATTTGGTATCTAGGTGTAGCAAGGTATATTTTGGGGATGGAGATTAGAAGAGACAGAGCTAACAAAAAGATTTGGTAAAGCTAGAGCAAGTATGTGAATACAGTGTTGGAGAGGTTCAACATGATAGGTTACAGACAGTTAGTTGTTCATGTAGTGTAGGGGACAAAACTTTCTATGGAGGACTATCCAAAATATCCTACTGAGATGGAGGACATGACTAGAGTACCATATGTGAGTGATTTGGGCAATCTTATGTATTCTATGATCTATAAGAGGCCAAACATTGCCCAAGTAGTGGGATTCCTTAATTAGTTTATGGGTAATCATGGATGAATACATTGGGATGTTGTGAAGAGAGTGGTCAAGTATTTACAAGGTACTTCAGAGTATGCTCTATTTTTTCATGGTTATTCTACTAGATCTTAGCATTCAATGAGTATTCATGGATATGTGGATTCAGATGGGGCAGGTGACATTGACAACAAAAAATCCACTAGTGGTTATGTGTTCACCATGTATGGTGGTGTAATCAATTGGATGAGTAAGCGGAAGGCTATAGTAACTTTGTCTACTATAGAAGCAGAGTACATGGAAGTTACTCATGATTGGAAGGAAGTCATTTGGCTTAAGTGTTTGTGTTATGATATTGGTTTTGATGCAAGGAAAATTACTATCTATTGTGATATTCAGAGTGCCATTTGGTTGGCAAAGAATCCTACTTTCCATGCCAGAACAAAGCACATTGATGTTCAATTTTATTTTGTTCGTGATATGGTGGAAGATGGAAATGTGAAGTTGCAGATGGTTGACACCTTGACGAAGTTTGCATATGCATTGACAAAGCTACTGAGCACATAAAAGTTCAAATGTTGTTCAGAGTCTATGGGCCTCACAACCTCTAGAAATTAAATCTTGTTACTTACATTGGCTCTTCAAAGGTGTTTGAAAAGTGGGAGAATGTTGGAAAAAGGTGTCTAAACCTTTGATTTTTTTGAAGATTTGTTTTTTCTAAATATTCGAAGTTGTTGATTTTATCACTTTGTCTTTGTGAGTTAAAACTTGCAATTTCTATTTGAATGAGGAGTCAATTTGGAAAGTTGTTTTTTATAGGTGCAGTTGTGACTAAATGGGTTTTTCTATTTCCACCTTGAGTTTGCATGGAATGTGAGTTTTTGAGGTGTAGTTATTTTGAAAAGTGTAGATTTTTTTAGATTGGCATGTGGTGACAAATGGAAACTTACCATTGTGTGTCTATAGTGTTTTTGGTGCTTTCCATGTTGCACAATCAACCTTTGGTAGTTGTTTTTGAAATGTTTAATTTATGCATTGTAAGCTCTTATATATTGAGCACTTGTATTTTGGAGTTGTATGTTGTTATTTTGTTGAAGTACTGTTATGCTGCCAAAACTACTCCAAAATTGTGAAGAAGTGTGAAGATTCCTGCAAGAGCATAGCTCTACAATTATATTGTAATTGTTTATTTTTTCTGAATAATATAATTGGGTTTTGTTTTGGAGTGTGGGATTTTCCTCTTGAAATGGTTTTCCCTATGTAAAATCTTTGTGTTGAGTTCATTTTTTATTTGTTTATGATATGTATGTGTATCTTAATTTGTAACAGTTAAAGGTGTTTAAGAAATTTTTGCAACTCTCTCCTACTTATATTAGTGTAGGAAGTTGCTTCTGCTTACTTGACTTCCTTTCAAAAATCTTGTCAACCTTCTTCAAGTATTTCTCTCCATTTCTTTCTCACTTCAAGCAAAAACAATATAGAGGAAAATCCCCATACATGTGAAAATCCTTGTCCAATCCTATACCATCATATTTTTTTTCTATGATCTTCATTATATCTTACATATCATATGTAGGAGGGAGGGGAGGGTCAAATTGTAGCCAAGAACATTTCTCTAGAATTGGACAGCCCTCCAAATATTCACTTCAAAAAAATGATGTTTTTTCAAATATTATCATTTATCCTTCTTACAGTATGTTGCTTGAGAGGTTGTTGGTAGAAAAATTTAAGCATTCCAATGAATTCAAAGATTGAAACTATTGATGAGTATTTCTAGATAATATGTTTGTAGAAATCTCCAATGACTAGTTGACATGTTTCTCCCATACTTAGTGTAATAAATCCATTGAGATTGTTCATATGTAGATTTAGAAGCCTCAACCCCTTCAACTTTCCAAAATCAAAAGGAACATTTCCATTCAATTGATTGTTGGAAAGATTTATGTATGTGTGTGTGAAAAGAATATATGTGTAGTGCAGTACTAAGCCTTTCACAATCCTGACTAGACAATGATTCCTATCCAATGGACTATAGAGTCATGGACAAAAAGAAAGAAAACCATGGATGAAGCATAAAATAATTTATCTGGCCATATATGCTATGAAAGAACATAGAGTGAATACCTAGTAATCCACATTCAACTACATACATCCATTTGAAACATGCATGAGCCTATTATAAAGCATGCAATATTTGAAATTTTTTGGCATTCACCAATTTCATGTTATAATCATACTAAAAATGTGGTAAGGGAGAATATTTACAACCACCAAAGACCCTCTTGGGAAAATACAAATAATGATGAAGACATTTTGTACACAATATCCATGGATGCATCTTATTTTTTTACATTCTCTAGGAATCCATAGCTATCTTGTAACTAGTCATGGAATGAGTTAAATGGTGCACACAAATATGCACCTACAACACCTCTAGTAGCCATGAAAAATAACCAACATCTCCATTAGAATGAAATATTTTCACTAAATATGCACCAAGGCACCCAACCCCAAATTACAACACACCATAACACAACTCAAATGTATGGCCCAAGATAAATCACACCTAAAATGGAATCACATATGGAAGGAAACCATTTGCAATCAAACTGGGCCTACCATAATAAAATCTAGTATTTGGGATAGTCATCACCACTAATGTAGGTTGGTGGAGGGAGTCGGTAAAAGAAAAATATTACTAAGTTGCAAAACACTCAAAAACCACATAAACTTACTTGGCACTAAAATGGGATTAAAAAATACTTATCAACATTAAAAAATGAAAACCCTTGCAAAAAGAACACAATATTGTCAAGGGTCGAACCATTGGCCTACATACATAACTTGTAACCATAAGGCCTCAAAACTTCCAGGGACCCATGGAAAACTCTCCCAAGAGGAGCAAACAAATCAAGCATTGGCCTTCAAGCCAATCACATACTATTTGTGAATCAAGCATAAAATATAGGTGAGAACAATTAAGAAACCTCACCACACAAATTTACATCAGGCTAATGAGAATCGAACCTTTGGCCTGTCATTGGCCATCAGGTGTCAACCTAAACCTTGACATATGCTATGATGGGACAATGATAGGGAGAAAACATACCAACTAAAAAACTTAAACATTCCAAATTATTCAATGTTGATGATTGTGCTTTGAGAAAAACCTGGAACCAATTCAAGGCTTCTGGTGGCTGTTAGAACCACTCAAATCATTGAGTCATCAAGACTTGTGCAATTTCTTCAAAACCTCACCAAAATAAATTTAGGCCACCTAAGCCACTCTACTATATGGAACTTGAAATTTGGACATGCAATGTCTTGATTCACCCAAACTGGTGACTCCAACCCCACCGAGAACAGTGTTAGCAATAGAGGGGGCTTCTAGAAACCACATTGGTGATCAATCAAGATTCATGAATTAGGATTATAAATTTTTGACAAACATCACTTAAACACTCTATCATGTTTTTGATGTCATCACTGAAAAATTGGTTAAGGAATGAGAGAAATTGATGGCTAGCAATGGACACAAAATTTAGAAAATATTCATGATTCCCAAAACTACCATCATTATCAATTTAGGTTCTTAGAACAAAAATAAAATGATTGGCCAAAATTCAAATATTTATACCCATTAAGTTGTTCTACAACATGCAAGTCTGACATAATCTCCAAACATAGCTGATTTTGGGATTTTTGAGTTATGAAGAGTTAGACTAAGGAAAAGGGAGAGGAACACATAACTGACATTAAAAAGTAAATGTTGTAACCATGACAAGCTATCTAAGATTGGTTATCTATGAGGGACAATGAAATGGGAACAAAAAAGAGAAGGGAATCAAGCCAAAAAAGGGTTTGATGTGATTGAGTCCCAATAGAATCCATATCAAAATCATCTTGCTATGAAGGTTATATTGTTGAGAGATCAATCCGCATCATAAAAATCAAAGGTGAAAATCAAATAAACATAGGTGCATCTACTTTAGCTCAATCTTGATGTGAGAAAGGAAAATGATATAGATAAAATAGTCTTTAATTCAATTATATTTTTTATTTACTTTTTTTAAAATTTTTCCAATCTTCATGGACCTCCCACCAGAGTGAGTTACAAGCTATTTTTATCTTTACTTATTTCTTCACTATCTTTTGTGGTTAGCAAAATATATCTCATTTATTATTGCGAAGCTATGCTACTACTATTTCAAATGCAATCAAAGAAACTAAAATGATGAAGATGGAATCAACACTTAAATTCCTCTAATCAATTGTGAAGGTAATGGACTTACTAATTTTGGTTAAACACCATTTTTCTCTATTTCAATTACTTTTTCAACAACTTTGGTGGCTGACAATCTGGATCTCATTTATTATTGTGAAGGTATATCAGAAAAGCTCGAAATATAGTCCATCAAATTAAGAAGGTAGTTGACTTCCTAATGTAGGTTACATGCGATTTTTTCACCAACTTTAGTGGTTGGCAATCTAGATCTCATTTATTATTGTGAAGCTATGCCACTAACATTTGAAATTTAGTCAAAGAAAATAAAATTGCAAAGATAAAATAAACACGTATTTCCTCTACTCAACTCAAAAGTTAATTGACTTGGTAATCTTTGTTACATAATATTTCTCTATACTTTCATTTATTTCTTCAACAACTTTGGTGGTTTGTAGTCTGGATCTCATTCATTATTGTGAAGCTATGCCACTACCATTTAAAATGTAGTCGAAGGAAAGAAAAATCATGAAAATGAAATTGCTACTTAATTCCTCCACTTGATTGAGACTTTAATTGACATAGTAATGCAGATTATACACTACTTTTCTTTATTTTCCTTTATTTCTTCACCAACTTTGGTGCTTTGACAATCTAGATCTCATTCATTATTGTGAAGCTATGCCACTACCATTTAAAATGTAGTCAAAGGAAAGAAAAATCATGAAAATGAAATTGCTACTTAACTCCTCCACTTGATTGAGACTTTAATTGACTTGGTAATGTAGATTACACACTATTTTTCTCTATTTTCCTTTATTTCTTCACCAACTTTAGTGCTTTGACAATCTAGATCTCATTTATTATTGTGAATCTATATCACTACCATTTTAAATGTAGTCAAAGAAATAAAAATATAAATATGAAATCAACACTTAATTCCTCTACTGAATTGAGAAGTTAATTCACTTGCTAATTTGGTTTGTAGTCCGTTTTTCTTCATTCTCATTTATTTTTTCAAAAAAAAATTTGGTTGGTAGTCTGGACCTCATTTATTATTGTAAAGTTGTGCCACTACCATTTAAAATGTAGTCAGAGAAAAGAAAACTCATGAAAATAAAATTGCCAATTATTTCCTCCAATTGATTGAGAAATTAATTGACTTGCTACTCTAGATTGAATGCTACTTTTCTCTATTTTCCATTAGTTCAAGAGTTAATTTACTTGAAAATCTAGGTTACACACAATTTTTCTGTATTTTACTTTACTGCTTCACCAACCTTGATAGTTGGCAGTCTGATTCTTATTTATTATTGTGAAGCTGTCACTACCATGTAAAATGTAACCAAAGAAAATAAAACTCATGAAATTGAAATCGCCACTTAATTCTTCCACTAGATTGAGAAGATAATTAACTTACCGATCTGAATTACACTATTTTTGACTATTTCCCTCTATTTTCCTTTATTTCTTCACTAACGGTAGTTGGCAGTCTATATCCCATTTACTATTTTGAAGTTGTAGCACTGGCAATTGAAATGTTCCCAAGGAAAACCAAAATCATGAAAGATGAAATGAATCGGTCACAAAGCATTTTTCTCTCATTCTTCACTCGATTTTCTGCTTGGCTGTCTGGATCCTATTTATTATCCTCATGCTCACTGCAATTTGAAAAGTCGCCAAAGAAAAGTAAACTTAGTACGGCCCCATTGTCCAGAAGAATAGAGGATATTAAATTAGAGTATTTAAATGAATGAAAGCTTCACTTGCACTGGTTTGGTAAGCATTCAATATATTCTCTGTTCACCAGACCGCCATCTGTAAATGCAGTTTCTACTGTTTAGTTTTCTTGTCGAATGGCTTAAATGACGTGTGACAAAGGTTGACAAAGTTTATAAAGTAGTTGATTGTTCATGTCGGTTACATAAAGTTATAACTGCGTCCATTTCATTTCTCTATTATAGAGCACAGATATTTATTTTTGTTGGTATATGGAAAATTTATCACGAGTAATTTATCGAGAAAAAATTCACTGCCAACAATTTATCATGGGAAAATTCACTGTCATGAGAATTCACTGCGCGAAAAATTAATTGCATGAATTTTTGGTGGTTAATTTTCCATGGCGGTGAATTGCTGGTGGCCATGAATTTTCCCGCAGCAAATTGTTGACAGTGGATTTTCTGTCCGTGAATTGCTGATTGTGAATTTTCCTAAAGCCATTTTTACTATCTTTTAAAACATATGTTATTAAAGTTAAAACATTTAAAATAATTTATTATGATAATAATAAAGAAAAAAAACAATCTCATTTAATGAAAGTTTTCCTTATAAGTTCCACTACCTTTTAAGATATATATGATAAAATTAGAAGTATTAAACACAATATTATTATATATTGTTGTGGTGTTTATAATGTTTCAATCATATTTTTATAAATAGTTAAATTATAGATTAATTTTTTTATATTATTATTGTTTAAAATTCTACAAATAGTGTTTGTACAATTTTGAATAGTTTAAGGAAGATTAACATTTATTTGTATAAATTTTGATTGATTCTTGAGGTTTTTTTCAAATAAACAATTTTATTGAGTGTACAATTTTTCTTAATAAAGATCATGATCAAGGGCCAAGAATAAATTAGAAAATAATTTAATCAAGGGTGGAGGTTGATTGAGAGAAAAAAGACATGGATATATAAAGACTTGAGGTGGAAGATAAGATTGACATAGAAAAAGAGGTTGTTGGAGAGAATTAAATAATAAAGATTATTTAATTTAGGTAGCCAACATAGGAGAAATAAATAAAATATTAATTTTATTTATTTAAAGAGAAAGGTGAGAACAAATAATTAAATAATTATAATTATAGGGGAAAGGTGGAGTGTTCAACATTAAATAATTAAACTTATTTAATTGGGGAGATAAAGAAAGGAAAAATAATTATATATATATAACATTTATTTAATTATAGAGAGAAAAGGATAATGAATAATTAAATAAATGAGATAATTATTTAATTATAGAAGAAGAGGGAAAAGTTAACTTTTGAATTAAAATAATATTTAATTCAAAAGTGGGAGGGGAAAGGACCAATAAAAGTCTAGAAAAGCATGAAAGTCATTCAAGACATGCATTTTATTCAATTTGCAAGGGCCCAATACCTAATGTGGATGTGTAAAATACCTAACAACACTAAATCAAGGCCTCATTGAGTCCAATTTATCATCAATTATGCCCAAATCAAGCAAGGTATACACTTTTTTGGCAAAACAAATAGCAAAAAATTAACAATGATAAAAAAATATTTTCTTTTTCATTACTTCCCCAAACTAGTAAAATATGTCCACTCTCTAATGAGAAAATCCACTTTGTCGAGGAGGGTGATAAAGTCCAAATTTCTTCTATAGATTTATTTCTATTTGTTCAATTACTCAAGCTATTGTCCTCCTAGAGGGTCCTTCATTTTTTCTCCCTTTGATTTTTTTAGAGTTTGGTCTAAAGTAGATACATACTAATGATTAGTTTTAAATGTTGTCATTTCTCAAAAGAACCCACCTCAACCAAGTTTATCTTAACCAAGTCTTGATTTTTCTTTATTTTAGTGATAGTTTGCATCATCCCTTCCCATCTATTGAAATTTTCTAGCAATTTTCTCACCTCTCCTAGACCTATTAATCATCTAGAGTGTTCAGTCATCCTTGTTGAGCTTGAAAACCTCCAATCACATCCACTTAACTATTTGATTAGAGTTATACTATTGTGTGTGCAACAATTTCATAATGTTACTATATAATTTGATTCTTTCATGGAGGTTTGTTTACATTACTTTTTGATTGGTTCCAAGTGATTATATTAACTAATTTACCAAATTTTTATCTTATAATTCGTACTATTTAAATGACCTTTGAGTAAGGGTTAAAAAATAAAATTTCAATCATATTTTTTATTATCTTTCTAATATATAATAAATAGTTAGAACCTTCTATTAGTCAACTTATCAAGTTCAAGGAATATGCTTTTCTACTCACTGTAAGGAAGGAGATCATAATTCAAGTGTTTTATCTCTATCCATAAACAGAGTGGCCCCCTACTCATCTTCCTACTACAATTGACAAGGAATTTCATTAATGGTGAAAAATAATGAAATTTGTAGATGTACCATAACTACATTTAAGAACCATCTCTATAATAATTATAGTCACTATCACATATAGCAACTATTTCATTAAGGAAATCTATAAATGAGGTAATTCTTAATATCTTGGCTAAGTCTAAATATCTATAAGATATATGCAATTGGAGGCCTACCAACTTTCTCAAATTTTCATATAGTATCATCCCCAAATCTTTCTCCTTGATCGTGTGTCATGTCCTTACAGAAATTATGTGGCTAGACAAAACTAGTTTCATAAAAGATAGGTATATAATTGATAATATTATTGCATTTTGGGAAGGTATGGAATGAGAAAGAAACTCACTGTAAAATTATTTATTCTTAAAAATTTATTTTCCCGAGGCCTATGATTATATTGAATGCCCCTTTATTTTGGCCATTCTTTGATCTCTAAGCTTTGGGGTTGGTTTCATTCAATTTTTTAGAATACTCTTTATTGATGTCTCATCATGTGTAACAAAAAATGGTCACTAATATAGTACCCTTGGGATTTTTAGATCTACTTTATATGGTTTTCCCTTGGCCCCCACTTTCTATGTGCTTGTGTTGAATGTTTTGGCTACATCTTGGCTACAATTGTGTCTCAAGGACCAGCCAAAGGTATTAGCCTACCCAATTCATTGAATTATCTTGTCAGTGGCCACTTCGTAGATGACTCATTCCTCACTCTCCTTGAAGAGGAGAAGAATATCAATTATTTCTCAAATTCTTTTATAAATTTTATAAATTATTTTTCTGTCATTTAGTAGAATAAGATTCAATTTTATAGGCAATCCTTTCTCATCACTCCATTATTCCTTAGATATTTTAGATCGAAATGATTTTTTTACAAAGATGCTTATATATTATTAGGCATTCCTTTCATAGTCTAGGATTCATAGGTTTACTTATAGAATGTTGTTCTCTTAAAAATTGAGAAAAATACTATCATATTTGGTCACAAACCCCCTCCCTTTGGTAAGTAAATTTCAAGTGTGTTCTAAGATTATTTCAACTATGACTATTCATTATTTATGTATTGGGTTCATTTTAAGGCCTCTTACACAAAGTTTGAAAATATTCTTTGTGATTTTATTTGGGCTTCAATGTAAAATCACAAGCATTTCCTAAGAATTTTGTTGCCTCCATCAAGAATCTAGACAATTGGGGCCTTTATTCAAGTAGTTCCAAGGTTTGGAACTTTGTGGTGAATGGATTATCAATACCTTTCGTGAAGAAAAATCTTAGAAAATTCTTGTTCAACATTTTATTACCTCTTGTCATCCTGTTAGATAACCTTCTTGTAAAGGGATTGGGCTCTAAACACTTATCACCATTAAGAATGTAGTTCGCATTGAAGGGACTTTTTTTATCAAGAGATTTTGGTGATCTTAAGGAGCCATGAAACCCTACCTTTGTAAAATGGTTCAGTCTTTCATGAAAAAATTTCAACAACTAAAAAAATATTTAGTGGTGCCTCATTCCATAAGATCAAGGTAACCTATTGGATATATTTCCTTGGGTACATGCCTTGAGATTCAAAAAAATGAATTCAATTTTAGAAACATTTATTCTTCCAAAAATTCTAGATGAGTCTATGTCGTGAACTAAAGTATTTGTTTTCCCTTCTAATTAAGACCATAAATATTTTGATATAGTCGTGGGGGAAATTTCAATTGATACGGTTCACAAAATTGGTATCAATTCCTTAGGCCTTGGTGGAAATATTGAAAGTGGGATCCAAATTTGATCTTCCTTATTAATAATCCTTGACATGGATATCATTAAATCTCTCTCCATTTTCTCATGGCTTTGATGTTAAACTAGAGATGAAATTTTTAATATTTGATTATAGTTTGGAAATGTAGATTTCATACCATCTCATCAGCTACTTTGGAACAAAAATTGGCCCACTTTTCCTAGTGTATTCTTTTCAAAACCATTGTTGTGGGCTCTGAGTTATCTTATTTAGTTTTCTAGAACCTTCATTATATTTTCTATTGGAATTTAGAGTTTTTTAAGAATTTTATTTGGTTCTCCCTTATAGTGTATGAAAAATGAAAATTGCATAAAGTATATAAAACTTTCGAGATCAATTTTTCATACCTACATTAAGATGATTCAACAATTTTAAGAATGTTCAAATTATCCTTTTTATAGTTCTTCAAAAGGAAATAAATATAAAATATTCTATTACTTGAGGCTAAGTAGTAATCTATAATAGAATAATGAAAATAAATGTTTGCATAGCAATAACTAAAACAAAAATTCAATAGAAACCAAAAGTAGAAATTTTGAAAATGATTCTATTAGTCATAGAAATTCTTGGCCTTGGACACCAAAATTTAGTGTAGACATCTTTGTGATGTATAGTCATCCATTACAAAGGTGGTACAAAAAGTATAGATCGCGTTGAATGAAATCCTACACACAAAAATAAAACTACCAAATTTAAATAGTATGAGGAATACTAGAATTCCAAAAATAATAATACAATTTAACTATTCGAATGAAAACTAAATGAAAATAAGTATGTAAAAATATAGAACTAGATTTTTTTTATTTTTATTTTTACTAGAATACCCACACACACATAATGAATGAAAAATATTGTTTACTTGTTTAGGGGCTTGGCTTAGTCAAACCCCTATTTAGATATTTCGAGCTCGACAATAGTTATTTTTTTTACATGTAATTGAAAAATATGTGAAATTTGTAATGAAAATTTATATGAAAAATATACAAATGGATTAACAATAAGAAATTAACATCTTATACATTCAAATTCTTATATGAGAGGAAATTTGAAATGATAACTAGGAACAAAGTTACCTTGAAGCTTCAAAAAATATGAAAAACTCATTTGTTGCATTAAGAATGTTGAGAAAATGATAGATGGTAACATGCATTGTAAATAACTTGATGTGCTTTCAATGTTGATTCATTGGGTTTGTCCTTCAAAGAGTATGCATGAGAGAGCGAGAGATGGAATTAAAATCTAATTAATTCTTCCTATAAAGGAAGTTGGATTGATTTTTTTAACATGACTACATTCAAGGTTGTTACATGTGAAAAAATAGTGGGAAGGTAATGTTCCAACAACCACTAGAATCATGAATTTTCACAGGATGGTAGCATTCCATGGAAATGTCCATGCAAAATTCCCATATAGAAAAATTTGGACATAAAAGACTAGGAAAAGCATAAAACTAACATGAATGCATGATTCATGTGCTAATATTCTAAAATTAAACAATTTGTGTCATAAAGTTAAAGAGATGGTGTTATGTAGTGTGAAATTGCAAGGGTATGCAATTTATGACACTAGATACCATAAAGCCAAGAAGTTTTGAACCTAGATTCATGATTTTTTCATGCCCTTCCAACTAGAGGAATTTTCTTTCCAAATAGTTCTTTTGAAGGATTCATCTCATATCCCTCACAAATTCAACTAGATTTGATATGATTTTAGGGTGGTTATTGTCCTTAGCATATGAGAAGATAGAAATTCTATAAATTTCATTACTTGATATGTTGATCAACATACTTCAATTTTTTCTATAGCAAGTATTTATTCTATTGAATTCTTATAGATCCAAATACAAGATAATAAAGTTTACCTAGAAGTGACTCACCTTCAAGTACTTCTCAACCACTAGGGTAGTGCCCATTGTGTAATTTCTATAGTCTTTTTGCTCATGGTAACTAGGATACTTACTCCTAGGCTCTCCTCTTAGTGTAGAAGCACACGGGTGTATAGGTGATCAACACCAACAAAAAATATTTTTGGTTTTTTTTTTCTCAATTTTGGGTGCAATCAAATTGTCAATTTGAAGTTTTCACCAAAACGTCATTTTTGGACTCCACGGGTAGTTTTTGAAATTTATTTCTTTAAAACTTGTAAGGCCTCAAGTAAAATGCTTTTGCAAGGGAATTTATGAAGATACAATGTGAAATTCTAAGGTTCCTTTGCTCTTAGCATATAATTATTCAACATGGCATCAAAATGCATGAAGTATTCTAGTGACTGAAGGTCACACTCTATATGTTGAAAATAAGGTACCTAAACCTACTGATGATGAGAAAAAGTTAAAATGGATGATCAAACATACTAAAGCTCTTGGGTGTCTTTGTAGACTTGTTTTTCAAGATTTGTTGTTCCAAATTGAATTATGTAAAAATTCTCATCAAGCTTGGGAAAAATTGAAAACATTATATGGTACTATAAATGAAGTAAGAGGCTATCAAATTGATAATGATTTGATGAATCTTGATCCTAAGAACATTGAAAATATCCAGTACTATATCACAAAGGTTAATGATCTAAGAGATCAGTGTAAAGCATGTGGAATTGATAAGAAGGACATTCAGTTGGTCTATGATACAATGAAAAAACTTGGTCTTGATTATGCTTCTTTTGTTTCTAGCTTTCATAATCATAGATTGACTATGGAGTTTGCATATACACCTTCATTTGCATCATTTTCTAAGATGTTGATACATGAGCAACAAAAGATTATCTCAATGGGTCTCATCAAGACTTCTAAATCTCAGGCATTGTTGGTGAAAGAATCAAAATCAGATAAGAAACAGAAGAAAGCAAAGAATAATCAACATTCAGATCAAGTAAATCCACATTCAAATCAAGCAAAGAAGAAATCATCTTCTAAAGGGGAATCATCTAAGAAGGAGAGGCCTTTTTGTGCATAATGCAAGAAGGATGGACATGAAGAACATTATTGTTATAAGAAGGATATTGATGAGTTGAAAAATTTTCTCAAATGGAATCATATTGATTTACCTTCTAGAATGTTTGAATCTTCTTCTCCTTCTACTTCAAAACAGTCTAAAAAGGATAAAGATCAAGCATCTACATCAAGATATAAAGGAAAAGCTCTTTGTGCTCTTTCAGGTCCAAGATCAAGGAGATGGCTTCTAGAATCAAGAGCATCTCATCATATGACATCTTCACAGTCTATATTCTTATCATTTCAGCCTTGTTCTATGTCTTCTATCTTGATGGGAAACAATACATACATGAGTGTAACAGGGAAGGGATCTATTAGTTTTTGGGACAACACTTTTCAATATTTTTTGTGTGCTCCTCATTTGATGAACAATCTTCTTTCCATATATCAGATTACACATGGTGGAGATGGGAGAACTATGGATTTCACACCTGATTCTGTCATCATTCAAGACTTGGAGAGTAGAGAGATCATTGCTACTGGGGTGGTTGATCATTCATCTTTGTTGTATACCTTTGCACAGTTTGCTTTTGATGATGACCTTGTTCCTTCAGATGTTGATATGAATCATAATTTAGAGGAGACATTTGGATTTTTCAACTTGGGAGTTCTCACATCAAATCTAGTACATGAGCCATGTATTTCATCTCCTGCACCTTTTGTTGCAGTTGATGACTCTTGTGATTCCATTGTTTGGGTTCCTTGTGATTCAGTGTAGCACAACATACATAATCTTCCAAAGATGGCTACTTTGGATGACTTCCTGACAGGTATTTCAGAGTTGTTTGTGGAGTCTCATCTTGCAGATTTGGAGGACACCATCGATAGCATTCATCTTCTCTTTGATGAGGATGCTCCTTCTTTAGTTGTTGTGAGGGAACACTTTGATGCTCTTGTTCATTCTCTACATGATCATTCTTCACAGTTTGGCATGAGTGTGGATTCTTTAGGACAACATTTGGAGGAGGCTTCTTTGTCTTTAGAGGGGATAATTTTTGTCTTTGGATAGTGCTCTACATTCATCTCTACTAGATATCGGATTGTCCTCTTCAGCAGTGTGGCCTATAATGCCTGTTTGGAGTATATCATCTTTCAATATCGACATGGAGACACTTGAGGATACTTTAGAGAAATCATCCATCATCTATCTTCCTAACATCCTACATACATTTTTGGTTTTCTTTCTTCCTAAGGGGATGAACATTGTTTGGCGAGATTGGATCATCTTTAACATTCAATGTTGAGCTTCTACCATCATTTTAGGAGACTAAACATTGAGGGCGGTCTACCTTGTCTCTCTTCTACTTCACTCTTATGGGGGAGTCTTTTTCCTCACAGGGGGTTTTTACGTTCTCATTCATCATTGAGATAATTTCATTTATGTTTTGTCTCTTTCATCTCTCTTTTGGGGAGGAGTTTTTCCCCACTGGGTTTTCTCCTTTTCCCTATTTGTGAGAGATTTCATTTGAATGTACATGGGTACCTAAAATGGCCTAGTAGCTAGGACCCTTCTTTGCATCTTTATGTCATTTGTATAATAATCTAGACTACTCCCTAGGTTGCACTTAAGGGGGGTTGTTGGTGTAAATAAAGTCTTGTACCTAGTTAATTCATTACTAGATGACTTATTTACATCTTAGTTAAGTTTTTTTAGGTCCTAGGAAGGAATCTTTCTAGAAGGTGTTAGTTGTCATTAGTTGTTATCTTATCCTTTAACAACTACTACATATGAACCTAGGTAAGTGTGATTAGTTGTCTCATGACATATGATTAAGACACTTGTCATAATCCTATGGCATCTTGCATCTCACCTTGGCTATATAACCAAGGGGTTTCTCTCATTTGTAATCAATCACAACCATATCATTGACATTGAATATAGTTTATTCTTGTCACATCATATTCTCTCTCTTTTTGTGCTTTCCATTTGGTCCATAGATCTTGGCATCCATAGCCAATTCTAACACTCACAATTCAAAGATGTTGTCTTTACATCAATAAGCTCAATTTCAATATCAAAATTAGTAGTCACAACTAAAAATAATAATTGAAGTTAAATTTTTATTAGGAGAAACTTTTTCACAAATTTAGTTACCTCAACCTAATTTCTCTTGTTTTACTAATCAATTTTATTTTTTTGAATTGATAAGACTGGAAGGGCCAATACCCATTACAAAGAATATATAGAGGCAGAGGTGGCTAACAAAAGGTTAGTCAATAGAAAACAGGACTCACTAGAGGTGAGCCAGAAAAGAACAACAAACAAACCATGATTTTTGAATAGAGAATATAACTTATTAAAACAAACACACTTACAACAAAAACAACACCAACAAGAGATCAATGCAAAAATACAAGTACTTCTAAGATAGGATAAAACTTGTAGAAGCTAGTAGCTTCAAAAATCCCATAGTCACCACCAAAGGGACAAGACTTGGAACTCAGCTCTGACTACTCTCCACATTGAAAGAAGAGGAGTTGAAACTACCCATACCCTTTGAACCCACCTCAACCTCTAAAGGAGGGATCTCTATCTCAAAAGGAGGCACATTCAATAGGCCCAAGAAGAAAGTAGACACATCCTTGAAGACTACTAGAAGAAACAACACCATCACCAAAGGAGCATTCCTTCCAAAAAAAATGAAGAATTCCACATACAACAAAAGAAAATTTTCAAAAATAGTTTCATAAACAATCTGAACAAGAGCTAAGGCAACCACTACCTTAAAAAATACAACCCAGAGAAACACTAAACTCCAAACCACCAGGCCTAGAACAACAGAGCAAAGAACAAACTTCTTTGAAAAAGAGCAGATCCTCTACCACAACCCAAGAGGGGACATCGACCTAATTGAAAGAAAGCTAACCAAAGGATGGAGAGAGAGTAATCTAGAGACCAACACAACATAGTCTTTAGAAACTATAGAAAAATTTAGATCAAAGACAATCAAGTAGGAGTACAAGATGCCCATAGCCATTAGCAATGTGCAAAACAAAAACCTCAAAAACAGTGCCCCATCTCCCAAGACCACAAAGAATAGGTGAAAGCCAAGAAACGCTTTCCCAAATATAAGGAGATGTAGAACCTCAAGACTGATTGAATAACCATCTACTCTACCAAAAAGAACAGAGAAAAAATACCATGGCCTAGAGACCAAAAAGTAAGCAGCCAAAGTAGAGTGGGCGCTTAATGAACTAAGGAGAGGAAACACTGCAACAACAACCTCTCTAGTGTAGCAATATGAAATAAACCAAATACAACCAAAGCTAGCACCAAAGAAGTGGTTATGTAGGACAACAAAGCTCGTAGCTAACAAAATTGGCAAGAAAGAAACTTACCAATAAAAGGGGCAAGTAAATGTCGTTACAAGGGTCAAACCAGCGTCTCATCAAACCCAAAATGAACACTACAAAGAGAACAAAAAAGGAAGCAACCAACCAAAGGCATAAAATGGTGCAACCATCTCCATAGACAAAACCAAAAAGAAAAGAGAGCACCCACCAAAGCATGCAATCCAAAATAGAGGAGGAAAATGCCATACAATGGCCATATCTGCAACAAGGAAAAAGAACCAAGGAATAGTCTATAGAGTAGATGATGTTGTGCAAGCAGCAAACAACAAAAACCTGCCCTGAGACCAAAGTAACAAATGAGACCTACCTAACTAGAGACAACCAGAAAGAAGCAAGAGCTTTGAACCTTGTAGGAAAAGACCCCTCTCGTTTTTCACTAGTCTCCTTTTGCTCCACACACCCAATGACTAGCTAGAGCAAGGAAATAATAGATCTTCCCCATTTCCATCAGGGTCATCTTCCCCATCACCTGAATTACTTGTAGCTTTCAAAAAACCCTCATCACTCCCATTTTCACATCTCATCATTTCTTTTCTTTCCCTTGGTACCCTACTATGTTGTAGAAAAAAGGACCCTTCGCTTGACATGGGATTAATTTATGATAAATGGATTTAATGAGGACTTCATTTAGGTGTTGTGAGACATTTTATGCATCCACACTAGGTCTTGGACCCTTAAAAATCAAATAACATGTGTTTATTGACATCTTATAAAGGTGTTGTAAAGTCTTGTAAAGGACTTTCATGCTTTTCTAGACTTAATGAACCTATTTCTCCTTAATTCAACATTATTAAATGTATTTAAATGCACCTTCACATCAATCTAGAACATTTTTTAATTAATCTTAATGTTAAAATAGTGTTGTAAAGTGTATTTAATCACACTTTCACATTGAATTATGTGTCCCAAGCCATATTTGACATTTACATCATCATTAATAGTCCCATGTTAATCCATATTGTGCATCTTGAGGCTTAAATTGATCAAATATCCAACAAGGTTGCATTTTAGACCTTATTTCCTTATCTCTTGGCATCTAAGCTATCAAAATAGCCCGTATGGGGCCGATTTTCCATGCATGGTGAATCAGTCCCATCTAGGTGAGACCCATTCACCATGTGTTGCGAATGAGTCCCATTTGGCTCAATTTTGACCTTTGAGTAGGAAAGAAGTGAAATTTGAGTTTATTATTTTAACATGTCGGCCTATGATGAGGTATTAATAGGTGAAATAGGTAAAATTCCTATAAATATAAGGACGGGTGCATGAAGTTGGGTACCATTTTTCTGGCCACTTATGATTTTTTTTTAACAAATGCGCGTGCATTATAACGCGAGCACGTTATAACACACACACATTATTTTGTGTTAAAAAAAAAGAAAAAAGTGAAATTATCTGCCTTGGAAGACCAACCCAAAGGCTTGGAGGGCATTCCCAACAAGGCTAGAGACATGTTTTTGCAAATTCTACAATTTTTCACATAATCGGGTCCATGCTCACCATCAAGATTGCATCTAATTCAATAGTGACAAAATAAAAAACATGGGAAATGCTAGGTTCTATCTTAGCTATCCAACGATGTAATTTTTTTCACTTTTCAACAATGTTAAGCCTTTCATCCATAATTTTTTTTGTTTGTATGTCTATTTTTTTTTTAAAAGTAGTGTTTAGTGTTTTTTTTATTATAAATTAACTGTTCATCAAAATTTCAAATAAATTACCATTTTAGAAACTAGACTCCATTCTACAATTTTTTTAAAAAATTAAAAAAATCAATTATTTTCAAAAATTTGTAGGGGGAGCATGGCCAAAATTCTGCTTTTCAGGAAGTGCTCACTTAGAAAATTAGTAAAAAATCAAATATTTATTAAAAAGTTATCAGAAAAATTGTGCAACAACTAGAGGCTATTAGCTAACTTTTCAGCATAGCGATTTTAAAAATACTACAAAAAAGTTCACCATGCTCAGGTCGTACAAGAGTTGCTATGTTATGTTATTCTGACAAAAAAAACACCAATTTTTGTACATCCTTTTTTTGAACCCCTTAATCTCAACCATTTTAAAAATAAATTAGTAGTTTAGAAAGTAGACTCAGAGCACTTCGATCCTTGTTTTTGTTCCATCTCAAAATTTTGAGTGTAACTATCCTCAATTTCATGTCCAAGGTCAACATTTCCTAATTTTAGAAAAACAAGTGGCCACTTAAGCCCCCTTTTTGGGAACCATCTTGGTGCACTTACACATAATTATTTTAACTCATTTTCATAACCACTCTTCATTATTCATCCACCAATCTTATCTTGCAAGTCAAGCAACTTAGGGTTTCATCATTTCAAGGCATTAAGACATCAATTTTCAAACATTCAAGGGTAGATCCTCCATGTTTTGCTATACAATTTCAAGATCAAACATCATGGAAAGGTAATCAAATCCATTATTGTATGTTTCATTCATTTTGATTCATCATTTTGGTTTAATTACCTAAAATGGGTTTGACTTAAGAAAACCCCCATGCCCTAACATTCACCATTTTTCTCTCTTATCTTTTGTTTATGTAGATTTAGGACTCTTGGAACCTTGGAAATCATTGAATATCAAGTTGCAATTTTTTCAAGTCTTATCCTCATCAGCCAAGTCAAAATATCAACAAAAAGTGACTTTCAGACCAATAAATTAGAGTTTCAGAAGCAGACACCTATAGAAAGCTAAAGTGCATATCAGAAGCTTCATATCCCACTCTTGAATATTCAAAAATTCAAAATTAGACTCATTCACCATTAGTGAAAAATGAGTCCCACCTCTAGGCTCAATTTTGAGTCTTCTGTATTTTTGAGTACCCTTTTGTCAGAAACAGGTTCCAGCTCAGTTTTGCAAAACTGGGACTAATTTTTCCAGAATGGTGAATGAGTCCTTCTAGGCCTGAAAAATAGCATCAATGACATTTAAAATGTAATTTCTAGTCTTCATCAAGGTTCTAGGTGCACACTGTCAATCTGATTCATTTCTGTTGCAATTTTCCATTCATTTGTAGGTGATTTTGCATTACACAATGTGTTTTCAAACAAGTCATATTTCTTAGGTTTTGCATATTTAATCAATCGATATTATCAAATATTTTCACTTAGATCATCTTATTTATTCATATAAACATCATACACAATCTAATTTGAATGAAACCCTTAGCATTTTTTGCCCTACCTCTCTCGTTTTAGGTGAAAAACCCTAGAAGAGCTAGAGAAGTCCTAGTGAGCCAAAAAACTACAGTTCATTTTGGTGAACCTAAATTTTGAACATATTATCTTTTTTATTTCATTTGCATATTGCATCCTAGATTACTCTTACATCAACATTCAATTAGGGTATTGGTTTTTTCTTGCATTCTAGGACTTTTCTTATTGCATTAGTGGAACATTCATTTAGATTTAATTTTTGCATGGCATCTCATTGAAAAAACTTAAAATCTGCATTCTACATCCTTGATTGCATTATGTAGAGCATTGAAATCATCTTAAAATTTATGAAAAACACACAAAAACATCATATTAGGACTCATTCACCACCTTGGGCGAATAAGTTCCTTTTGACCCCTGAAACAACCCTTTATAGAACTAAAAACCCTATTTTTAGGCTTTTGTTTGGTGCCATTTCATACTTGTATCTATAAGTGTGAATAAATAATAATGAAATAACAACTAAAACACTTCTTAATGAGACATTATATCAAGATTAACATGAATTAAACTAATTTAAAACACATAAAACTTGAAAGCATCTCATTGTCTCCTATCTCCAAAGATTTATCAAGTCACAGAGGGCTCTTAGATTTGTAAGCACTGTAACTATTTAAAATGCCTATCTAGAGAATGGAATTGATGCTAAATGCAATGATGTGATGATTGCTAATGATTTCTAGATGCTATGATGCTACTGTAAACTATGCTGGCATAAAACTTGGTAAATGAAAGCTACAGTAAAACTATGATGTTGTCGTGATGTGAATTCTGTTGATGCTATGCTATTGCTACGATGCTAAAATTCTATTGCTATTGCTATTGATATGATTGCTTGATTGCTATGAATGTTGCAGAGTAATTTTGCACAAAGATTCGGGGATCATTTCATGTGAAGAAAGGCTGTATATATAGATTTCACAACAACAATTTTGAACAGGGGCAACACAACAAATGCCTAGATTCAATCTTGAGATTTGAATGGTGAGAGATTGAGAAGCTGGAGCTGATAGAGGGAATGGTTTCTCCTGATGAAAACATCAGAAAAGATGATAGGAAAGATCAGAGGAAGAAGATTGAGAGGATTTCCTACAAGTTTGTCCCTGAAGCTTTCCCATGAATGCCAGTTGAATTAATTAGATTTAAAAAAATATAATTTTATTGGTGAGTGAATAGATGAATATTTGATTTATGCCTTTATTTGAATAATTTTGATTGATTCAATTTAGCATTAAAATAGAAAGATTTAATTAAATGAAACAAATATTTGATATTTTCTTATTTAATAAAGAGGAATATGATAATTAAATAAGACTTTGGGATATCCTTATTTAATTAAGAGGAAATATGATAATTAAATAAGACTTTAGAATATCTTTATTTAATTAAGAGGAAATATGATAAGATAATTAAATTACCCAAATTATCAAAGTTGTGTATTTAATTCAAGATAGAATTAATGGATAAAGTATAGAAGAAATAATAATGATAATAATCAAATAAATCAAAGTATTTAATTTTGTTTATTTAACTAAGAGGAAAATAATATGATAAAATAGAAGAAATAATAGTGAACTTAATAGAAATAAATATTTCTATTTATTTATTAAGTAGATGAATTTAGGATTAATTAATCAAATAAATCATATTTAATTAATGGGTATGTGCAGGATCACGATGGGCCAAAAAGTGGCAATATGATGGGTATGTGGCTGACGAATTTTTTTTACCCAAAATTGATGAAATAAAAAGGATTTTTAAAGGAGATTCTCAGCTTTTGGAAAATATAAATTATGCTTTATTTTGAATTTAATAAGTAATTATTATTCATTTTCTATTCAAATTATGACTAAAGCCCTGATTGATAGACCGATTGAAAAAAATCTATAGCTTTCAAATGGTATCACATTTTTTGAATCTAAAACATGCCTCACATTCTATTCTTCGCATATTATAGGATTAAAAAAAAATGAATTTCATGAAGTTTTGACCAAGTTAAGGTGGTTAGACATACGAGTTTTTAATATTTTTTAAAAATTATAATAAAAAATTTATAATTAATTATTGACTTGGAAACAAATTAGAAAAAAATATGCATCACATCGGGACATGAGTCCTCTACTTATATCTAAAATCTTATCAAAAATAATTCTCATTTTATTGTTGTTAGAATGGTCAGACAAACAACTGCTTCTTATTTTTCCCCTGAAATTTAAGTACTACTGCATTGAAATTTGAAATTTTGACTAAATACATTTTTTTAAACAAACCTAGTAATTTACAAAATTCATTAAATTTGTTGCAAATTCTATTCTTACATATTTTTAAAACAATATAGATAACTTATTCAAATTTTTACATCATGTTGCCTAGCTCTGATTTTTCTTATTTTTTTGCCACTTAAGGGCCTATTTTTTCCATGATGATCTATACATACTGTAATTATATTCTCCAGACCATTTTTAGGTGTATAAATTTTTCCTAGGCTCTTTGAATTGATGTGTTTACATATTACTTCAAAGAAAAATTTGTGTTGTTGCTGCTAGTATCGATGAAAAAATTTTAGTGTGCCCTAGACATGATTTTTAGGTGATTAATGGATATATGCCCCCTCGGGAGATAAATTAATGATTTTTTTGATTTTTCATAATTTTTCAAATTTTTATGATTTGGTCGATGATTTTGATGAATATTTGATGAAGATTTGGTGATGAAATAATTTATCTCTTGCTAATTGATGTAGAAATTGCCCCAGGATGTTTTCTTTGAATTAATCTCCTCAGAAATAAATTCAAATAATCCCACAAAAATCCCTCCTTTAATAACCTATAAAAGGTAAAAAGGGTCCTTTTCACTCTCATTTGTGCAATTTGACTTTTTAAATCTTTGTGAGAGAGATTTTTGTGCCACTTGGAGTGAGATGTCGATTCCATATCACACCCACCAGTTTGAGCATGTACGACATCACCAGTGTTCGACTGCCTATGGACCTTTAATATACATACACTTTATCCCCACATTTTTTGTGCATTTCTTTCTTCTTAACATGTTTTTCAGTATTTTTAATTTTTAATTCTTTTAGCACTTTCAAGTTCCATTGTAGTGCTTTCATTAGGTCTTTTAACACTTTGAAAGTTTTAACACGTCAGGCTTCTGTTTTAGTGCTTCGGTTTAGTTTTTGAATGCTTTCAAACTTTAGCGCATCTAGGTGATAAGAATTAGAACTTTTGTAGTTTTAACGCTTTGGATAGAAACTTTAGCACATCAACATTCTATTTTAGTGCTTTGATTAGTTTAGCACTTTAACCAAAAGTTTTAGTGCATTGACCTAATAAAATAGTGCTTTTCCTTAAATGGGGCTTTGACCACCTGTAATAGGACTTTTGAATGATGAAATAGTGCATGTCATGATTTAGTGCTTTTAATGCATGTTTTAGTGCATCCATCTCAGTTTGTTGAATTTGTCCTTGATTTTGTTGATTTTTCATCGAGTCAGCCATTGGTTTGATTCAATTGATTATCCTGATCAAAATAGATGATGTTCAACTTCATAATAGGTGAGGTCTGATGTTTGATTGATGATAATAATCCTCATGATAGGTGAGGTTCAATTTTAAGATTGATGATTGACCTCATGATAGGTGAGGTTCAATGATGTTTTCTCATGAGATTTGATCAAAATTCTCATAAAGAGTTGATTAGTTTTTATAGGATATTTGGATGTTTGATGATTCGACAAAAAGTATTGATTTTGAAAATTTCCTAATGATAGGAGCCATTGGAGAACCTTCAGGTTCGAGAATGATTCCCATGGACATTTGATTTGATACCTCAGTTGGCGCAGCATGACACAACTATTATTGCACGTTGCAGATTGTATCCTCTTTTATTCATGCCCCAGATTAGGATTAATCGGGGTCTCCTGACAGCGTTAGTTGAGAGGTGGCATAGAAAGCATAACACCTTTCACCTTCTTACCAGTGAGATGATAGTCACCCTAGAGGATGTTTGGTGGATTTTACAACTTCCCATTATTGGAGATGTCATTTATGATTCTATACATCAGGGTGGTACTGAGGCTCATCAGAGGGTGTTTCAGGATGATTAGATCGAGGGAGAGTGGATTCCATGGCGTGAGATGGTCAGTGCATACACCACTTTTCCCACAATTCTTGCTGGTTTCATTGATGGATTCCTTAGTCCTAATCATAGGTCTAAGGGATTCTCTATTGGTTGGGGTTGAGTTTTGGAGAGTATGGTTGTTCATGGGACCAGATTTTCTTGGGGCATGTGCATGCTTTCCCACCTATATCATGATTTACATTTAGCTGTGTATCTTAGAGGTCAGATTTTATCTTCGAGTGTCACCTTGCTTCAAGTATGGGCATGGGAGAACATAGCTATCACTTGTCTAATTCCAGTGAGACAGAGACCACCTATGATGCCATATGTATTCACATATGCCAACTGCCTTACTTATTCTAGACTGGGTAAGTTAGAGTATTGGAGGAGAGTGATTGATGACATAGAGTCTGTGACATTGTTTCTATATCTTGACTACAATTATTGGGATGTGGATGATATTCAGGTGCCTTTTCTTTGTTAGTCATTGATATTGATTGGTCAGACTCAATTTTTGGAGAGTTTTTTTATCAGGCGAATGTATAGATAGTATGCAATGGTTCAGAGTATGCCCTAGGGTGTTGCTCATTATGCTCGTCAATAGTTAGATTCTTCATATTGGGGGCCTAGTTTGTCATACGATGTTGTTGTGCAATAGTTTCATTCTTTACAGCCATTTGAGTGGGATATCTGTCCTAACATTGTTGAGCCACCGGCTACAGCAGACTATGCCGAGTTTCTGGCTTTGCATCTTTTTCCATGTCTTACTATTCCCAATGAGCCTGCTCCATTACCTATAGAGGAGTATGTTGTTGTTGTACGTGGTCATAAGCAGAGGAGAGAGGAGGTTGAGGTTGAGGTGGAGGATTTTAGTGTTGTTGGTGAGGAGGATGTTGATGTTGCTTAGGATTTTGGTGAGGAGGAGGATGTTGGTGAAGGGGAGGATAGTGGAGAGGAGAGTAGCGGGGATGATAGTAGTGGTGATGATTATAGATTTGATAGTGGTGAGGTTGCAAGTGGATTGGGTCCTACATTAGATTGGCCAGAGGAGACAATTCCTCGTAAGACGCAAGCCATGAGGGATGTTTCATTGCAGCTATAGATAGCAGACCTACAGGTGCAATTAGAGACTGTTCAGGAGCAGCTTCTTCAGGTGTAGGGTTTATTAAAGCATACTTAGGCTCACATGTAGGCACAGGCTTAGTTACATGTAGATATATTAGTATCAGTGCAGGATGAGTTAGCTATGACACAGTCATAGATTGTAGTATTGACATCCAAGAGGGATGTTGCTAGGTAGACAACAATGTCAGCACAAGATTAGATTGTATCTTTGACTACCAAGAGGGATGCTGCTAGGTTTACAGCAAAGGGTGCTTAGGCTACATCTGAGAGATTACAATTGTTGGCTGATGGTACCTCTTTAGCATATTAAATGAGAGAGGTTACTTGTATTTGTGGGGAGGTGGAGTACTATAGAGGTAAATATTGTGATGTTGTCCCTTTTGAGTAGAGATTGAGTTATAGGAAGTCCCGATCTAGTAGGACTCATACTAGGACTATCAGTGCAGGTGTGACATGACCTCTTTAGAGAGATCCTAGAGATCTTTGTTCTTCTAGTGGTATAGGTCCTGATCCTGCGATGCCTACACCTTCCGGAGCTAGTACCACATGATTTTTGTCTCTGTTGTATTTGAGATGTGATGTACACTTCGATTATTTTGATATACAACCATTTTTGATGTTATATCTCTCTTCATTTCAGACATCGTGGTAACTCGATATTTTGATTTTGGTTTATATGACATGAAGTGGATTTTATCAATTCATTATGTGTTCTATATGATTTTATGATGGATGTATTTATTTTCTATGTTCTATATGCTATGTAATGATTCTTATATTATGATGTTATGGATTTCGTTTATATCATGATGATATGCTTTGATGTATGATGTTTTATTTATGATTTTCATAATGAATGTATGGATGCATGATGTATGGATGATGTATGGATGATTTTATATGATAATTTACCTCTATGTATGATGATGGATATTATTTTTTGAAATGATATATGATCTCTGATGTAAATGAAAATATATGATGTAGTAAATGGATGAAAGTGATTTATGATATATGTGTAAATAAATGTATGGAAATTTTGTATGATAAATGACATGTTAAATGATTGTATGCTATGCGATATGATTTGATGGATGGATGAAAAATGTAATGATAGAGATTTATTTTTGAGATTTTCTTTATGCAATATTTTATATGAAAAAATATGATATGATGAATGCTAAATGATTTGATTCAAATGTATGAATGATGAAATGATGATTAAATTCTTTCTAATGTATGCAAATAAATATGATGATGCAATTATATGATGATGGTGTTTTTGTCAAGTATACTCAATCTAATTATGAGAAAAGATAATTGTTATTATGAATGATCCACCAATTTTGTAACACATACTTTGTAGATGTAATACTATCATGAATTCAATTTATTTTACCATTCAAATCTACATGAAAACATTTGGAATTTTAATAGTAATTTTGTGCTTTGTATCATCATTGAGCTTTAAAAATGTTGGAAGTGAGTACAACCATCAAAGGTATAATGTAAACCTATGATGATCTAAGTACAACATTCATGATTTTTGATATTGCAAGTGAACAAAAGCATTGAGGTATAATTAAACCTAGATGAATTAAGCATTTCTTGCATAAATAGACAATAATTAACCACTTTCCTATGTGAATTGGAATGTCATCCATGATACTTTGTAGAGCATTTCCCGTGACGATTCACATAGTAATTATGATTAATTCACAGACAATAGACAAAGAAAATACCATTCTTCTTCCTAGATTCTCTAGTTCAATATATCATTGAGTTGCTCACAATATATGATAATAATGATCAAAGTACAACATATCCAAATTTTGCTTAAAGTATTTCAATCATTATTCAGATTAGATCATCCATCCTAATTTTCTGATGTTTTTGTGTTTTCAAGATTTTGGATCAAACCTAACCTAAAGACCTATCCTAGGGGCCTTGGGAGCTAATCAAGCATTAACCTTGCCTATGTTATACATGCAGAGACCACGCAGTTCTACTGACACAGACTCATGTTTTTGGATTTTTTCGATAATGAATTTTTTTGACTTGTTTTTTGGATTTTCTATTATGATATGGATGTTTGATGTGTTTCCGATGTTTGATTGATATTCCATGTTGGGTTGTGTCTCAATTGTTGTTTTTGCTACCTTTGACATGTTTTTTTCCTATTTTGTTAAGCTCAATGTTTATTTCCCCTAATGTGATTTAGATGTTTCCCCCAAGCCAAGGTGAGACATGACCACATGATATGATATGATATGATAATGAATGTAAGATGATGGTGAAAGTAATGACCATGACATGTGTCCAAATAGATGGGAGAACTTATTCAAATCACAAATAGCACATGTTTCCAAGTTTTCACTACATGTTTTTATTGTACTTTTTCATATTTTCTTAATTTATTTTTTTTGTTTTTGTTTTTGTTTTTTTTGTTTGTCACTAGGACATTTGTTTTCTAGGTTTTCATCAAGTTAACCATTTTCAAAAACTAATTCATGAATGCATTAGGTGATTCAGGTATAGAACTTTTTGAGATGGGTATTGTTGATAGGTTCATTAAACATATCCCCTTCTAGTGTAGAAAATTGATATGCTCCTGATCCATATGTTGATATGATTACAAAGGGACCTAACCAATTATGTTCAAACTTCCCTTTCTTTTCTCTATCCTCTTGATTCTTAGGGGTTTTCTTTAGGACCAAGTCTCCAACTTGAAAGATTCTAGGTTTTACCTTGTGATTGTAACTCCTTGACATTCTTTATTGGTAGGCCTTCAAATGATTGACAGCTTGCTGATGGCGTTCATCCAATAATTCTAGTTCTTGTAGCTAAGATACTCTGTAATCCTAATCTATAATGATACCTTTTAGTGATACACAGAGTGATGGTATCTCTACCTCAATGGGTAAAATGGCCTCTAATCCATACACCAAGGCATATGGTGTAGCTCTTGTTGGTGTTCTAATGTTGGTTTTGTAGGCACATAGTGTAGGATTTAGATGAACATGCCAATCACGTCCAACATCATTTACTATTTTATTTAGTAGTTTTAGAATTGTCTTGTATAAGGCTTCTGCTTGGCCATTTCCGTGAGGATGGTACGATGTTGAGAAACGATGTTGGATATGGAATTGTTCACATAATTTTTGGACATCCTAATTTTTAAAAGGTCTACCATTGTCATTGATAATGGACTGAGGCACCTCATATAGACAGATGAGATAGTTGAGTATGAAAAATGAGATTTTATTTCTAGTAACTATTGTTAAAGGAACCGCTTCTATCCATTTTTAAAAATATTTTGTTGCTATGATGATGAACTTGTGTCTATTGGATGAAGACAGGTTTATTTTACCTACCAGGTCCAGTCCTCATTGAAAAAAGGGCCATGTTGATGTGAAGGGTTGTAACTATGTGCTGGCACATGAATTAGATTACCATGAATCTAGAATTTCTAACACTTTTTAACATATTGATAGGACTCCTCCATGTTCAGCCAGTAATACCCTAAATGAAGGAGTTTCTTAGCTAGGGTTAGCCCACTTGAATGGGTCCCACAAATACTTTCATGGACCTCTCGTAAGGATTTTTTAGATTTGTCATGTTCCAGACATCGAAGAAGAGTACCATCTAAACCTCGACAGTAAAGGATGTGAACGATCAATGTAGGTCACATAGATTGATGAATAAAGTTACACTTTTGGTTTCTAGAGAGATCAAGAGGAAGAATATTATCTTTGAGGTAAGTATAGATCTCTCTCCATATTGTGTGGTTTGAGTGTCGGTTATTTGGCATATGGTCTATGAATTAGGATTATTGTATGCATGGTTAGATAAATTTTCTACCATAAACTCATATGTAACAACCTTGCTTTTTTGGTAATTGAAAAAGGAAAGCAATTGTCACCATGGAATCTATAGCCTTGTTCTCTTCCCTTGGTATTTTCTTGAACTTGATAGCCATGAAGTACTTTTTAAGATCATCTACCATTTTCTTATAAGGCATGAGCTTCTCATCCTTTGCTTGATACTCATCATTTACTTGATAGATGACAAGTTTTGAGTCTCCACACACTTGCATTTTTGTGATTTTCCATTCAATAGCTACTTTGATTTTAATAATAAATGCTTCATACTCAACTATATTGTTGGTACACAGAAAAATTAACCTATAGGATCTTGGGATGGTGTGTCCTTGAGGTGTGAAAAATAGAATTCCTGCACCAGATCCTCTTTGTGTGTATGATCCATCAAAATAGAGCCTCCACTATTGTGTTGTAATATTCAGGATGTCTACATCTAGAAATTCAATGTTCATTGGATGATGATCCTATAATGGAGCTTCAACTAGTTGATCTACTATTACTTGTCCTTTGATGGCTCTCCTGTTGACATATTGGATGTCAAAATTGCTCACGATGATGACCCATTTTTCTAGTCTCCCTATTAGAGTAGCTTTACTGAGTAGATATTTCAATGGATCTATTTTCGCTATGAGCCTGACTATATGAGTCAACATGTATTGTCACAATTGCTGGGTTGCAAATACCGCTACCAAAAAATCTTTCCCTATGAATGTGTAGTTTATTTCATATCCATTAAGAGTCCTACTGATGTATTAAATTTCTTTTTCTTTTCCTTTCGAATCCTCTTGTGCTAATAGAGCTCCTAAAGAAATGTCAATTGTTGCAATACACAATAACAATGACCTTTCTACTATGGGTGGAATGAGTATTGGAGGTGAAACCAAGTAATGCTTTATCTGGTTAAAATTTGTTTCATAGTCATGATCCCACTTGAATAAAACATTCTTATGAAGTAGATGATTAAATGGGTGACTCTTGTTTTCCAGCTAGGAGATAAATCTCCTAATGGATTGTAACCTGCCTTGTAAGGACTGTAATTGACTGATATTTTTAGGTAGCGACATCTCCATTATTTCTTTAACCTTAGTTGGATCCACTTCAATACCTTTCTCTAACACTATGTAACCAAGGAGTTTTGTTGATGTTACCCTGAACACACGTTTCTTTGGGTTCAATCTGACATTGAATTTTCCAATCTAGTGAAGATTTTATCAAGGATTTCTAGATGTCCTTCCCTAGTGTGTGATTTTGCTAAGATGTCATCCACATAATCTTCCATGAAAGTATGCATCATGTCATGGAAAATTGTGGTCATCACCCGCTGATATGTTGCACCTACATTTTTCAATCCAAAGGGCATGACATTCTAATAGATGTACCCCAAGGACAAGTGAATGTTGTCTTTTTCTGATCTTCAGGTGCTAATTTTTATTTGATTATATCCTAATAAGCCATCCATTATAGATAACATGGCATGTCCCATTGTTAGATCAACAATTATGTTGATGTTGGGTAAAGGAAAATCATGCTTTGGGCATGCCTTGTTTAAATCCATGAAATTCGTGCATATTCTGATGCTATTATCAGGTTTTGATACTGGTACAATATTTGGGATCCATTATGCATAATCTATGGACCTAATAAATCCTACATCCAACAATTTCTTTAGCTTAGCTTTAACCATTAGAGTGATGTGATGATGCATTTTTCTCAATTTTTGTTTGACTAGTTTGATTCCTTTTGGTAGTGATAGATGATGCATGAAGAGATCTGGGTCCAATCCTAGCATGTCAAAATAAGACCATTCAAAATTGATGTGTCGTTCCTCAAATAATTTAGTGAATATTGGTTTCTCCTGTACTGTCATGGACTTTGTCAGATGTAGGATCTTTTCCTTTTCCGTTGTTCCTAGATTTATAAACTGTGTCGGTTCTACCAATACTGATGATTTTTCATGGTAATGCTCAGGGAGAATGTCAAATCTTCCATCCTTCAACACCTCAGAAAGTTTTTCACTTTTGGATAAACTCTTTATTTTTATCTTTTGAAAATCTAATGCTGCCTTAGAAAGGTTTTCACCATTAGATTTATTTTTCTTGTTGTCATTTTTGCAACTAGAAGATTTGGAACCCTCCCTTTGTGAAGTGTTGTTATGAGTGTTATGGATAGAACTAGTATCATGTTCGTCATTGCAAAGATAGTTTATGATGGCTCATCATTGAAAATATTGGTAAATGAATAGGTTCGGTAGGTTCCCAGTCAATAAGTTCGGGATGCCTCAAGAGTAATAAGTCATCAGGTTGAGTAAGATTGATAGGTGTAAGTGTTGTGATAGCTATGTGGTTGAATTTTTTGGTAGGAAGGTCAAGGTCTATGATAGTACTCACCTCCAAGTCATCTGTCTCATTCGATGTCCGATCATCCTCACTTGAGTCATCGATATTTGTTGATCCCATTACAAACAGTCTATTTCTTGAACTTTGTCCCTCCTCTTGTAAGGGTGCATATGTTTGAATGACATCCATTTTTTTGTCAGTGTATGATGTAGTAGATAAATGATCCCATTCATATTCATTTGAATCTATTTTAGACCTATCCCTCATTTGCAGAATCCTTTCTACTAGTTTCTAAGTTACTTCTTCTCTTGATTACCCTATATAGCCTAATCTTGTTTTATCATTTGGCTGAAGTGTTTTAGGTTGAATAGGTTCTATAATACCATCCTTTCTCTTGCCAATTGGTCCTTGGCCTTCATAGCCCATTTTTTCCAAGATAGCCTTCCATTTTCCATATTGATCTATTTTGATGTTGATACTTGTTGATGTTGAGGCTTCTTCTTCCTTGTACAACCAATTGAAAATGGATTTGTTTTCTAACTCATCTTCGAGGGTACCTTCTTTAACAAATATTTCATCAAGAGCTATGATTGGTTGTGATGAACATGGTGTATTTGATGTGGGTCATCCATAGGATTTTGGTGATGGTAGCTATTATGATAGACACAAAGATTGCTCAAGGGAATATTCTCCTAAGCTTTTGTCCTTCAATTGTACTTTGTCTACAAATTGTTGTGATAACTCATTTATAGGACCTTTAGTTTTTGATAAAATTGTGTTTGCAACAGTTATTTCCTTTGCTTGATTCTTCTTCTCAACCCATTTAGATATGAAATTGGGTTGTCTCTCACTACTAGATGAAGTGGAAGTGTGGACTTCTCTGTTGTGGGGTACCAGATTTTCTTGATTTTCTTTTAGCATTTTGCAAGTCTGTGGATTATTATTGTCAATTGTTATTGTGACCTCCTTTCCATTGACTATAAATTTTAAACATTGATGGTATGTTGAGGGTACCTCTTGCATTTCATGGAGCCATGGACAACCCAAGAGTATGTTATATGTTAGATCCTTGTCCAACACTTGACAAACAATGGTTTTGACAATTAGTCCTACTTGAATTGGAAGTACAATCAGCCCCTTTCTAGACCTTTCCTCTTCATCATATGCCTTTATTGTTATCTTTCTTCTAGCATCAATGGCATTGTCAGAATAGCCTAGTGCATGAATTAGTTTCAAAGGACAAATATTTAATCCAGCTTCACCATCTCTTAAGAGATGCTTGACATGATGTTTATAGGTTAGAACTTCTATGTGCAAGGCTACATTATGTGGGTGATTTAATGATACATCATCTTGTTTGGAGAATGATAAACAATGAGGTGTAGTAAGATGTCCCACCATGGCTTGAAATTGACACACATCCAAATTATTGGGAAGGGTTATACTACTAGAGCTTGTTCCAAAACTTCTTTGTGTGACGGTGAAATTTTGAGCAGTTCCAAAATAGATATTTGTGTAGGTATCTTTTCTAATTGGTCCCTGATGTTGTATTGATGTGATGTGACAGTAGTATTTTTAGATGAGACTCCTTTTAGTAACACTTTGGACTGCCCCCTTGTCATTACATTTACTAGTTGATTGTCTTGTGTTTCCCTAATTTTTAGGACATTGATTTGGTTGTCAAATGTGTTTGTGTTTGGTATCATGTTCAAGGATTCAATGTAATTTATGTTTGTGGTATCTGATTGATTATCAATGTTGCTTTTCTCAACCTCTGAGAGGCAATGAATGGTTGTGTCATAGACATAGTTTGTACTTTTTCCTTTAAATACCATTTGAAGAAGAGTCCCCTTTTTTGTAGCTAGGTAATGCATTGGTAAATGCATTGTGATCGTTGTTTGTTTGATTCCCTTCAACAAACACCTTATTTGCCTCAATCAAGTCTTGTATTAGATGCTTCAATTGCATACAGTCGTTTGTTTTATGTCCTTTATTTTTGTGAAAGTTGCAATAATCAGCATCGTTCCACTAGGATGGTTTTCCCTTTGGCTCCCAATTTCGTGCTTTTGGTAGAGTGATAAGTTTTTTTGCATTGAGTTCTCTCATTGCTAATTCCAAAGTTTTTCCTAATGGGGTAAATCTCCATCAATTGGATTATCTTTGATATGATGGTCGAGATTCCCCATTGTTGGTGTTGTTTTTTTAAGTAGTGCTCTGAGTGTTGTTTTGGTTTTCATTTTGATTTTTTTTACAATTGTTGCCATCAAATTGAATACTAGTTTTTTATTGTCAATTGTAGCATTAGTGCTTCCAATTTTTTTGTTTTTCTGCCAAAATTTTGGCTTGTCATTATTTCCATAATGATTCATGTTGTTTGGTGTACCATTGTAGTGTTTAATCACTCCTCATTTGACTAGAGCTTCTTCAATTTTAAGCCCATTCTCCATTAATTTTTTGAATGTTGGGGGAAATTGCAATTCAAGTCTATAACTCATCTAATCATTTAAGTTGTTTATGAATAATTCAATCTTCTCCTCTTTAGGTATAGGTCGAGGATATCTAGCAAACAAATTTCTCCAACATTGTAAGAATGATAGGAATTTTGCACTTTTTTTCTATTTCAACTTATACAAATCTTTTATGGTTATGTCGTGTTGTATGTTGAAGGAGAATTGGGAGATGAATTTGTTGACCAGTTCTTCAAAGGATTGAATCCCTAGTTGTAACTTAGAGAACCATTCAATACAATGGTCTCCCAAACTCCTAGGAAATAACCTCATGAGGGAAGTATCTTCTCATGCAAACTCGAGGCTCATTGTTCTGAATTCCCTTACATGGTCAATCAGGTCTGATTTACCATTGTATTTATCCTATTTTAGAAACTCGCCGTGTCTAGGGAAAGGTAACATATCCACACTCAGATGAAAATGGTAAGGAAAAATGTCCTGTAATAAGTATTTCTTTGTGGTTCCCATTTGCATACTATGAATCTGTTTCTAAAGATTTTGCATTTGAACTATTAAAGCAACTAGTTGATCTATGTCCTGGGTGTGGTTTAGTTCTGTTTCATTTGTTTTAGGTGCTTCCTTCAACAAATTGATGGCAAAATATTTGGGAAGTTTGGCACCTAACTCTACTAACATCAAGATATATTTCTCCATGTCTTGTTCTAAAACCTTTTCCATAAATTTATGAAAATTTGGGTCTTGTTGGGTGTGTTATATATCTTCTTGTGTTATTTCATTGTTTTCATGTTGTTGGAATTGGTAAAAGGGATTTTCTTTAGTCATGTTTAGATTTTCAGTTTCTTTCCTCTAAGTTTTTGTCTTTGCAACCTTGTCAAGATTGACATACAAATTTTTGGCTGTTTTCACTAAACTTGGATCTTCTATGTTGTGATTAATGTCAATTTAATTTTAATGAAGCCAAATAGAATGATGTATGCTATTATTGAGGCTGAGTTGAAAATATGATTACCGAGTTTTTGTTTCATGATAGTAGGATTTTAGAATCCTGATGAGGAAACTTGACTCAATAATGTAGATTTTTTTTCATAATTTGACACTTTGTATTTTGCAAGATTTGGGTTTATGTTTCAAAACAATTTGACTCGTAAAAACCTACCTTGTTTCAGGTTTTTAGGACACTGTCTAATCTATGTAATGTTTCTAATTGGTAAAATTCTATGTTTCTGATGATAACTAATCTGTCACATGTTTCTGAAAGGTCTCTATTTTTATGTTCTATGGAAGTGCTAATACAAAGAGTAGAAGCACTAAAACAGAATGCAGAAGCACTAAATTTTTTGGTAAAAGTGTTGTTAAATGGAGCAGAAGTGCTAAAATAGAGCGCAAATGCACTAAAGGACTAGTATTCTCCGATACTAGTTTTAACACTAATAGAAGCACTATAAATGTGATCAAAAGTGCTAAAATAGACAATAGAAGCATTGTTTTTGTCTGTAGAAGTGCTAAAAGATAGTGCAAAAGCATTAAAATAGTATGTAGAAGTGCTATGACACTAGCATTTTTTGATCATTGAAAGAATTTGGGTTTTTGTTGATAGAAGCATTGTAATATTGCTCAAAAGTGCTAAAATAGATGGTAGAAGTGCTGCAGTTTTTGTTTAATTCCAAGGAGGGGGTGGTAATATGGGTCTCTCAGATGCTATGTCCGCTTTCTCTTCTTCTTTGTCTAAGACTAGATGTTGTGAGAAATTGATGGGTTGTTTCATTTTTCTCAAAAATGAATTTTTTCAAACTACTAATGATGTTAGTTTGGGTACCTTCAATGTGTACATTACCTAGATGAAATATTTTTGGTGGTTAGCCTAGATTGTTGAACAAGATTTTTTGGTCACCAAATGGTCATAAGGTATGTTATATGATGGTTTCAATACCTTATTGCAATGACATTCATTACCTATTTCCAGGCAGGAGGTAGTAGCATGGGTCTACCTACTACTATGTTTGTCTTTTCTTCTTCTTATTTTAGGATGATGGATGCTATAATAAATTGATGGGGTGTTTTGTTTTCCTCAAAAATGAATGCTCTCAAACTACTGATGATGTCAATTTGGCCACTTTCAATGTGTACAAGGCTAGGTTGTATAATAGGTGCAACAAGGCTTGGTTGTTGAATGGGAGCTATAGGTCACCAAATGGTCATAAGGTAGGGTGGTAACTCCTTGATTTTGGAAGTCCAACCTAATGTTTCTAAGGACTTGTCTAATGTAAGAATTGATTAGGTCTGGTGGAGTATTTTATTGTGGGTTGTGTGATGTAGGATTGACGAATACGTTGACTACGGTTAGGTTCCTATGAAAGAGCTCTTCTCTGAATATAGGCTTGTGAATATAAGGGTTCTACAACATAATCATCAGTGTAACCCCTAGAAAAATCATGAAACCTATGGATGAATGTCCTATGATGAAGCAAAATCTTCCTATTCTGATACAAGAAATGTCTTCTTTTCAAAAGGTTTCTATAACTAAGTGGTTTCTTTTATTTCCTGATTCTCTTGGCAAGAGATTTCTTGATGTATTTTGTGGTTTTCCAATCTCTAATCATGTATTTCTCAGTTTGATTTTTTCCAAGTTGTATTTTTTTTAGGATGATCTTTAATCTGAATTTTAAAGATTTTGAAATACACAACAATCAAATGTAGACAGTTGTTTTTAAGAGTTGTAATATAAAAAAATAGTGTATGTTCAAAAGAACCATGCATGGTCCTATTTTCATTGGTTTGATAACAATAAATCACTTCAGATAGACTCACTCTTAATAGTAAAAAAAGGTCATCATTATACTCAATAGCCCATAGATTAAAATTGCATCAACTCACACAGTCGTGTCACCCCCTAGAGGATGCCTGTGTTTTTTTCTTTTCTATGTGTGTACTTAAGGTTAGATTTCTTGATCCCCTGATCAAACAGTCCTTGGAAATTATATGGTGAGTGTCTTGGGGGAAGATTCTTCCCTCCCCTTGCATTGTGAGTATTACAATGTCTAGTTACTAACTCATTTGGATACTACACAAGGTTCTTAGAAAGGGCTTTCGTTCGGAGCAGCAAGTGATAAAATCCCTTAGGAGACCTCCCAACCTTTAGAACAAAGGTTTTTGGGATGGTTATCATGCACACTTCTGGAAAAGGTGGGTTTCCCCAAGCTTTTTTTAAATTTAGAGTGGGTGGAAAAACCTAGCTTTGGTTTGAACCCACTTAGGTTATTCCCATAGGGTGAGTACCTTTTTCCACTATGGCAGGCCTTCTATAGGATTTAATAAAGCTTGAAAATGCATGAAATAAAGGATGAGTCTAGCGTTTTGATCACCCAGTTAAGGGGAGAGCATATCCCTATCACCACACAAACATAGAAATCAACTTGTTCAATTTTTAGAGCCCAAATGTTAATTCTCTATCTATGTGAAGATGTTGCTTCACAAGAAGATATTGCTTCACAAAAAGACATGGTGTTCATTTTTAATCCCAATATTGAAAATTTTGATGACTACCCTAGATTGATAAATTTTAAACCAAATTGAAGAAGTGACTATCCCAGGATTGATAAATTTTAAACCAACTAAAGAAATGAATTTACTAGCCATGGTAGCATTGGATCTAGATAACAATTTACAGAAGTGCTCTAGAAAAGATTAAAAGCACTATAGAAATGCTCAAAAGTGCTATAGAAAGTGCTAGAAGTGTTAGAAGATTCTACAGAAGCATTATATAATTTGATCAAAGCACTAAAACAAATGTTGAAGGTGAACAGTTAGACTGTGTGGGAAGCCTTTTGATCGAAGTACTAAAGCATTCCTTCAACGCGCTATAGTTTTCTTTAGAAGCACTAAAATAGGAAGAAGCGTTATAATTTCTAGAAGAAGCACTATATAATCTTCTAATTATGCTAAAAGAATCATGCCAAATTCGTATATGAAAACTTTTTAGAAAAATTTGTTGAAAACATGGGCTTAGGCCCCACAGTGAGTGCCAAAATGAAAGTGTGAATAAGTAATAATGAAATAACAACTAAATCACTTCTTAATGAAACATTATATCAAGATTAACATGAATTAAACTAATTTCAAACACAAAAAGCTTGAAAGCATCTTATTGTCTTCTATCTCCAAAGATTTATCAAGTCACAGAGGACTCTTAGATTTGTAAGCACCGTAACTATTTAAAATTCCTATATATAGAATGGAATTGATGCTAAATACAATGATGTGATGATTGCTAATGATTTCTAGATGCTATGATGCTACTATAAACTATGCTGGTATAAAACCTAGTGAATGAAAACTACAGTAAAACTATGATGTTGTTGTGATATGAATTCTATTGATGCTATGCTATTGCTATGATGCTAAAATTCTATTGCTATTGATATTGATATGATTGCTTGATTGCTATGAATGCTTCAGAGTATTTTTTCACAAAGATTTGGGGATAACTTCCAGTGAAGAAAGGCTATATATAGATTTCATGGCAGCAGTTTTGAACAGGGGTAGCACAACAGAGGTCTGGATTCAATCTTGAGATTTGAATGGTGAGAGATTGTGAAGCTGGAGCTAATGGAGGGAATGATTTCTCCCCATGAAAACATCAGGCAAGATGATAGGAAAGATTAGAGGAAGAAGATTGAGAGGATTGCTTTCAAGTTTGTCCCCAAAGCTTTCCCGTGAATGGCAATTGAATTAATTATATTTTAAAAAATCTAATTTTATTGGTGAGTGAATAGAGGAATATTTTATTTATGCCTTTATTTGAATATTTTTGATTGATTCAATTTAGCAAAATAGGAAGATTTAATTAAATAAAATAAATATTTGGTATTTGCTTATTTAATAAAGAGGAATGTGATAATTAAATAAGACTTTGGGATATCCTTTTTTAATTAATTTGAAATATGATAATTAAATAATACTTTAGAATATCTTTATTTAATTAAGAGGAAATATGATAAGATAATTAAATTAAACAAATTATCGAAGTTGTGTATTTAATTTAAGATATAATTAATTATGGATAAAGTATAGAAGAAATAATAATGAAAATAATAAAATAAATCAAAGTATTTAATTTTGTTTATCTAATTAAGAGGAAAATAATATGATAAAATAGAAGAAATAATAGTGAACTTAAATATTTCTATTTATTTATTAAGTATCTATGAATTTAGGATTAATTAATCAAATAAATCATATTTAATTAATTATATTCTCCAGACCATTTTTAGGTGTATACAGTATCAGTTGGCTACATTTTTGTATCATGCATTACATTAAATCTAGCTTAATATAGCTCAGTTCATGCATTGTTTAATTTCACTTTTGCGTTCACAACATTTCATTTTCAGATTGTTGCATTGTGTAAACAAAAAATTAGCTTCCTTAAAAACTGAAAATTGCATTTCATTTTAATTCCTTGCATTGCAATCTCTTTCCTTGTTCATTATATCATGTTTTCTTTCAAAAGGTGTGGCTTTGATTTCATTAATAGTGGATTGTATAAGTGAAAAATTCCCTCTTATGAGTTCAATTTTGATTACTATGATGAATACTTTAAGAAACCTGATCAAACCATTGGTACAATCCTTAACCTTACATTGCCCATTGGTGTGGATGGTAGTGTAGACAATCAAAACAATCATACTTGTTCTTCTCCCAATACCTCTCCTATTAGTGATGAAGTTATCTTGGCACAAGAGGTCACAAGCCTTGAGGGTCTTTATTGTCCATCTCCTTATTCCCCTTTGGATGATGTTAGACAACAAAAACACAAGATCATAGAAACATTCCTAGACATTGCTTTAGCAAGTATCCATGGTCATGAAAATTAAACTTGTCTCTCTCCTAATACCCCTCCTTGATGTAAAGAGGATAGGTTGGTATTAGAAGAAATCCCTATTAAGAATCATGAAACCCTTGATCCTCCCTTCCCTAATGCTCCTCCCATTTAGGAAAACCTATTTGAAAATCATAATGGTCCTTCTCTTGATGCATCTCCTACCTGTGATGAAGCTACTTTACGAACCTCAAACTTGGAACATATTACAAGCTCTCCTAGTAGGGTAGATAATATGGCACAAGTGAATGAGACATTACAAACATTGAATGATTGCATAAATTCTTCCCCTAATCTCCCCATTATCAATAATCAAACACATTCAACCATTAATAACTCCCTTAGTGGGGATGAAGTTATTTTGGATGAACCCAACCTTAATTGTCATGAACATGTGGTTTGTTGTTCTCCTAAGAACTCCTATTCACGTCATGCCTTATGATCTCTCATGTAATATTCTTTTAGGTAGATCATGGATTCATGAGATGAATACAGTGCCTTCAACCCTTCATTGTAGAATGAAATAGGTCTATAAAAACAACATTTATCAATCTGAAATGGACCCCAAGGCTGAAAGTTACTTGCACCTTGAAAAAGGAGCTACAAGTCCTTTGAAAACATTGATTCCAACATCCAATATAGACCCTCTTGAAGTTAAACACAATAATGATGAATTGGTGTCTAAATTATTTGGTGACAATTGGGGATCCTTAGAATTCACACCATCATCTATGGGTGAATACATATTCACACAAAAGAAATATGAGAGACAAGAACAACCAACCATCATGTCAACACAAAAATTAGACAACCTTTCAAAAGAATCCTCCTCAACCACTTTAGACAAAGAAGAAAACTACACAACAACCTTTGATGAGCACAATAACAAACAACCACCCAATTCCAAAGTAATGAAATAGATTTATGGAAAAGGTTATGACCTCATGAAACAACTTGGCTATAATGGAAAAGGATGTGGTGCTCAAGAACAAGGTATCCACAACCCTATAAGGCCTAACATACAATAGAAAACTCATGTTCTTGGTTATTGTCATTTGATCAAGATCGACAAGCCTTCACTCAGCATCAGAAATCTCACACAACACATCCTAAATCATCCTTAAGAATTAGTGGTCTTAAACATCATCCTTTACCAAACATGCAACACATAACTACATCTTCGCTTAATGTCAATGAGATCTCGCAAAATGATCATGATTTGAATTCATTATTTTTTATGTCTTCCTAGCAGGAAGTTCACCTAGCAGCATGTTTTTTCCCCATAGCCACCTTTGTGTTTGTGAGTGCATACCAAATATCGTATGTATCTTACCTTTTGGGCTTTCTCATCCTACAAATAGTCAGAAGTTTTGTGGCCCCAGAGTGAGTATATTTAAGCCTTCTCACCTAGTAGACCATCATGCATTCTATCACCTCAAATTGAGTACACATTTTCTTTTTAACAAGCCTAGATCGAATCCACAACTAGTTGGACAAAGGATCAAAGCTTGATCCACCTCATCATTTTCACCTTCTTTCTTGCCATTGCATGATTTCGTATCTTGAAGGTTTGACTCAGGATCTTGGATCCTAAGGGCTTGCACAACCTCCTTGATCTTTTTCATTCTTTGTCATTTGCATTTGTACACTTGGATCTCTCTGGAATGTCTACTTTAGTGTGAGTTTGAAGCAAGTTCATCCTCTCACTAAAGTAGGGGCTAAATGTGTCATAGAAAAAGGGACCCTTTGCTTGACATGGGATTAATTCATGATAAATGGAATTAATGAGGCCTTGATTTAGGTGTTGTGAGGCATTTTGTACATCCACACTAGGTCTTGGACCTTTACAAATCAAATAGCATGTTTCTATTGACATCTTGTAAGGGTGTTGTAAAGTCTTGTAAAGGACTTTCATGCTTTTCTAGACTTAATGAACCTATTTATCCTTAATTCAACATTATAAAATATATTAAAATACACCTTCACATCAATCTAAAAGTATTTTGAATTAAACTTAATGTTAAACTAGTGTCATAATGTGTCTTGCACATTCACATTGGTTTTTGTGCCTTCCTATGCTATGTGGAGCTCATTTTAGTGTTGTAAAGTGTATTTAATCACACTTTCACATTGAATTATGTGTCCCAAGCCCTATTTTACATTTACATCATCATTAATAGTGCTATATTAACCCATATTGTGCATCCCAAGGCTTAAATTAATCAAATATCTGACAAGGTTACATTTTAGACCTTATTTCCTTATCTCTTGGCATCTGAGCTTTCAAAATAGCCCCTTTGGGACCCATTTTCCATGAATGGTGAATCAGTCCCATCTAGGTGGGACCCATTCGCCATGTGTGGTGAAAGAGTCCCATTTGGCTCAATTTTGACCTTTGAGCAAGAAAAAAGTGAAATTTGAGTTTATTATTTTAACATGTCAGCCTGTCATGAGGTATTAACAGGTGAAATAGGTAAAATTTCTATAAATATAAGTCTTTTAACTCATTTTCATAACCACTCTTCATTATTCATCCACCAATCTTATCTTTCAAGTCAAGCAACTTAAGGTTTCATCATTTCAAGGCATTAAGACATCAATTTTTAAACATTCAAGGGTAGATCCTCCATGTCTTGCTAGAGACTTTCAAGATAAAACATCATGGAAAGGTAATAAAATCCATTGTTTCATGTTTCATTCATTATTTTGGTTTAATTACCTAAAAGGGGTTTGACTTAGGCAAACCCTCATGCCCTAACATTCACCATTTTTCTCTCTTGTCTTGCATTTATGACAATTTAGGACTCTTGGAAGCTTGGAAATCATTGAAGATCAAGTTGAAAGGTTCTTCAAGTCTTCCCCTCATCATCCAAGTCAAAATATCAACAAAAAGTGACTTTCATACCCGTAAATCAGTGTTTTTGAAGTAGACACCTATAGAAAGCTAAAGTGCAAATCAGAAGCTTCGTATCCAACTCTTGAATATTCAAAAATTCAAAAGTGGGATCATTCACCATAAATGGAAAATGAGTCCCACCTCTAGGGTCAATTTTTATTCTTCTATATTTTCTAGTACCCGTTTGTTAGAAACGAGTTTCGACTTAGTTTTGCAAAACTAGGACTAATTTGCCCAGAATGGTGAATGAGTCCCTCCAAGCCTGAAAAACAACACCAACAACATCTCAAATGTAATTTACAATCTTCATCAAGGTTTCAGGTGCACAATTTCAGTTTGATTTATTTCTATTGCAATTTTCCATTCATTTGTAGGTGATTTTTCATTACACAATGTGTTTTCAAACATTTCATATTTGTTAGGTTTTGCATATTTAATGAATCAATCTTATCAAATAGTTTCACTTAGATCATCTTATTTAGTCATATAAACATCATATACAATCTAATTTTAATGAACCCCTTAGCATTTTTGGCCCTACCTCTATTCTTTTAGGTGAAAAACCCTAGAAGAGCTAGAGAAGTCCTAGTGAGCCAAAAATCTACGGTTCACCTATTCCTCTCTTGGATTTTTTTTTTTGATAAATTAAGTAGGGATTTTGAAAGGGCCCTGATCCCTTTTAGAAAAAAATATATTTCCATACAAAGCTTACAACTAGGCATAACAACTTGATAAAATAGAATGGCCAAACACAACAACCAATCAGGAATAACATGACAAGAAAAATAATAGAAAAAAAATTGGTAGTAAGAACAAAGCCACTAGGGCCAAAAAAATAGAGATATCCAATCATAGAAAAATAGTTTAAATTCTAAACCATGAAACCAAGAACTTTTCATCAAAGGAGACTCATTAGATATTTTTTAAAGACTGAATTTCTTTTTCCTTTTCACAACTATCCAAGGAATATCAAAAACTTGATTAGGAACATAAATAGGAAGAGCCTCAAGAAGACATCACACACCTTAGAGGGAACAATTGAGTGTTGAACTAGTTTTGTAGAAGCCACCAGAGGAACAACACCATCAACAACAAGAGTCAGAGAGGTAGGGGTCTTAGAGGAGGAAACACACATAATAGATGGGAAATTCTTATTTTGAATCAGAGCAGTAGAAACCACTGGGGAAACATTAACAAAGTAGCCAGAGACAACACTGCAAAAACCACCAAAGGAGTAGCCACCGCCTCAACACTCAATTTTTTTGTCAAAGAGGGAGGCTTTGAATCATCATCAAGAGAAATAGTGTCTATACTAGGGTGCACTAATAAGTGTTCATAGAGTGAAAACTTCCACCAAGTAGAAGAAGAAACAAGGAAAGAGCCTCAAAAATAGTCATGGGATAAATGACCAACAATAAAGTAGTGTCTGTAGTGAAAAGGAAGACCCTCGTAATCCACCATATGAGACCAAGACCAATCATTAACCTATAGAAAAACCTCACTAGGTAAAGCCTTCAATAGATCAACCTCCACTAGAATCCTAGCAAAGGAGGTATGAGTAAAATTCTTGGAAGCCTTATACACTTTCAAGAATCTCCCAAGAGCATTACCAATGCCCTCATAGGAAAAGGGACACCATAAATGTAAGGGAATATAAGGAAATCTTACATAAATAGGTACCACATATAAGGGTTCCTTCAAAAGGTTAAAAGAATGAACTCAAGGTCTCATGGAGAAGGGATGACAATCTCAATCCCACAAACCATAGTCTAAAATAGCCTATCTATCCTCAAGAGAATTGAAACCCGCAACCAAAAAACCCCTTGTCGAAGGGAAAATCTCCATTGAACCATCAACCAGAGGAGACCAATGGTTGGTGATCAAAAATTGAAAATTAGGGAGGAAAGGCTAGGAGTGATAAAATATGTAAACAAGAACAGTCTTGGAATACAAATAAATATTTTCAGCAACTTCCTTAGCAAGAGAAATTACAGGAGTAACATTTGCACACCACATAGGACACACAAATCCCTTGCTAGGTTGATTAGTCTTCATAATATCAAAAAAATCCAAAAGGCTCTTTGAAGTAGAAAGAGGATGAATGCCTTGCCCCACACGAGTGTTTGGGGAAACCCCAATCCCACCCCTAGTAGCATCAACAACAAGAGACGGGGCAACCACTGTAGTAGAACCCACAACACACAAGGAAGAGACATTCATAGAGAGGTAAATGACTAATTCACACCCTAGCTGAGATAGGGGCAACACCTCTAAGAAGCCTAAATCATTCAAAATTCCTTCTGGGCAAGAGAAATGAGAGTGGTTACGGGCATCCATTTTTAGTCAACTCTGAAATTGCTATTGGTCTTTAATTTTTTGTTAAAAAGCTTTACAACCAAATATTTTTCTTGGAATTGGTAATTTACCCATGTCCCAAATTTTTCTTAATTGAAATACAACATTTCTTCCTATAATACCACCTCTTAATATTTTTTCCTTTGATCTAAGTGCATTTTGAAAAGTGTTGGGGTTAAATCATGAGTAATTTGAATAAAGATAATGAGAGAGAGATATGTAAAAATTAGGATTTATATAATCTTCTAATTTTTTCTTACCCAATTTGATCTCCCCAATGTTTGAATGTATTATTTCACTTCAAAGTCTATGTCATCAAACTCTACGAAGTTATTTTTTCCAAATTATCTTCTACAAACTCATTCCATAAGTAATATTTGTTCAGAAAGGGTATTTTATCCACCATGCATAATGTTATAATGTAATTTAATGTTATTTATGGCACAAACCTAGGGGATCAAGGGATACATGCATCACATGGCTTAGACATTCATAGGGCCACTTTATATGTTGCATGCAAAATTAGCATAAATATTTAATGTGGTTGCACACATTGGGAAAATATTTAATATTTGGAAAATTTAGTAATAAAAAGTAAACCATTTTTTTAGATCATTGTATTAGTTACATGGTGTATGTTATACCACTTGGTGGCTTTATCAAAGCTTGTGTTTGTAAAATCAAGAAAATTCATAGCTATCTAAGGATAGTTATTTTTGCTAAGGGGATTGAGGTTGAACATATCTCATAGGTTGCATATGTGAGTATTTGAATAATGGAATAAGATGTGTGGCTAGATTAGTTTTCACATGTAGTACATGCAAATATATTGGCGTTTCAAAAATCTTCATGGAGACTTTGAAAATATATTGTAATTATTTCATTGCTAAATAATACACAAGTGATGAATTCTTTTGGATGTTTAATTTTTTCTCATGAGGGTTTCCTAAAGATATATCTTGTGTTATCCTTGACATATGTTTTCTATTATTTTTTATATGGATTCTTAAAACTTCTTTACATGATTTTCTCTATTTGATTTATGTGGAAATTGTCATAGATGGCTGCAAATTTCATTTAACTCTGTATTAAATCCATGGTTGTGGTTGGTATGACCCTTGTATGAGATGATCTAATGCATAGTTTAATCTATGATTTATCAAGAAAGAATGAAGAAAAATGTACAATATATGAGATTATTGTGTAGGATGTGTTTTATAGATTTTATATTTTAAGGTTAGATATTTTTGGTTATTTTTGTAGATATAGGGTTATCAATCTAAGTTTGAAAATTGGATTTTTTTGCATGTTCACCATGAATATTTTGTATCAGAAGTTTTGCATATGACCCTTTGTGACAAAGAAAACCTCACCAATTAATCTAAGAGGTTGTGGATATGAAGATTGATGTAAAATTTAGCCTACTTTTTCTATTGTGAAAAAATTATAAAATTCCCCCCTTAACACTTTCACATTGCCATACAGTCATATAGTTTCATATGAAGAGATTTTTTAAAAAATATATAAATTAAATTCCCACATTAGAAAAGTTTTATATAATAATTTTCAATTAAAAAATAAAATAAAACTTTTGGGGTAGGGGTGGGGGAGAGAGAGGACATGGGCCCCTCTCCCCATACTCCAATGTTGGTAGGTGCTTCTGACACCACCAATAGGGGTGTTAGTTCTTATTGATAGTTGTCAATTATCCATTGGTAGTCAAGGACAAATTGGTACAGTCACGATAGGAGGGTTCCCAAAAGAGAACAGTATGGACCATGCAGCAAGAGTAACACAAGAGATGCAACACAAAAATTGGAGGAAAATGAAGATTCACATATACTTATTATGAGAAAATTCAATTACGAACAACTGGAAACATCCACGCTTATAGATTTGGTTTGCAGGCCTGATGTAACATGCTAAAAAATATGACATTCCAATATGCTCCTATATGCGAGAAAAAATATTACATATCAAATCTATATTACTCTACCTAATCAACTTATGTTATTGTAATGATCTACTATAGGCTTTATATCATATCCACATGTCTTGAATCTTTTGCGTTAGTGAAAAATCATGACAATCTCCAATGAAGAAAAATTGTAACGTGTGCATGAATAGGTCAGCCTCAAATTTGAATTACTCTTCGGTGGGTGCATAAGATGAAGTGTGGAACCATAACTAAGGTCAGGGATACTCCATGAAACAATTTGAATCACATCACCAAGATCTGCAAGGTATGGAAAAGATCCATAATAGATCAAACTAGCCATTATGCTCAAAACTTATTCTAGTGTCGGTTCTTGAAACTGCCACTTCTTCCGAAAGTGATAACTTGCCAGAAAAAGATCCAAATGTGTTGAAATTATGGCACAAGGAAAATGAACATGTCCATGATGTAAACATAGATCCACAAGGTCTAGTGAGAAAATATGGTGATATGCTAAATCTTCCAACTTGAACTGAACAAGAACAAAATTGAAAGAAATATTTTTGGTTGATGCAAGATTGCCAAGAACCAAGGATGTTCCTACATCAAACATCCAAAGTTGATTGAAAAATAAATCCCTCACTTTGCTGGGGCTAAGGGAAAACCAAAATGGTCTACCTCAGTCTGAGAAATCCAAGAAGAATCTTTCATTGGTCTACCATTCCACTTCACTAGATATTCTTTGTACTATCTTCCATGAGTCTTCCTCCCATCTCTAACATCCAAAATATCTTCTATCTCATCTAATTGTTGTTTAGGAAACTATTTCTCCAAATTTCCCTTACTTTCTTCATTCAATTATGCTTCATGGTACTGTTGTAGATCTACAATGTTGAATATAGGTGAGATATCCATGCCATCCGGTAACTCCACTTCATATGCATTTCCTGAGTTAACTTTCTTCAGAATCTTACAAGGTCCAAACTTCCTCATCTTCATCTTATTGTATGTACCAACTAGTAATATTTCCTTCCTCAAATATACCATCACTTCATCTCCAAATTTGAACTCTTTATGTCTCCTCTTTTCATTTGCTCTCTTCTTATACTTCTGGTTCATATCCTCCAATTGTTGTTTCACTTTGTGTATGCACTGTCTTCATGTTTTCTTCAAATTCCTCTACTTCTGCACTCCTTTTATCTTCCATACTAATGTCTCTCAACTTTGATATAACTCTAGGATGAACTCTAGTAATAATCTCAAAAGGTGACTTTCATGTACACCTATTCACTAAATTTTTGTAAGCGAACTCTGCTTGTGCAAGGACTAAATCCCAACTTTCAGTTTTCTCTCCAACCAAAAATCTCAACAAATTCCCCAAACTCTTGTTTACTACCTTTGTTTTCCATCATTCTATGGATGAAAAGTAGAACTGAACTTCAAATTGGTCTTCAACTTCTTCTAAAGTGTCCTCCAAAAGTAACCAACAAGTTTTACATCTCTGTCTGAAACAATACTCCTAGGTAATCAATGCAATCTAACCATTTCTTTGAAAAAAAATTTACTACATGTACTGCATCTATTGTCTTCTTACAAGGTATGAAATTTTTCATCTTATAAAATCTATCCACCACCAAAAATGGGTATGTGCAGGATCATCATGGAAAAATAGGCCCTTAAGTGGCAAAAAATTCAGAAAAATTAGAGTTAGGCAACTTGACATAAAAATTTGAATAAGTTATTTATATTATTTAAAAAATATGTAAGAATAGAATTTGTAGCAAATTGAATGTAGTTTCTAAACTACTAGGTTTATTTATTTTTAAAGAATTCTTTTTGTTGAAAATTTGAAATTTCAATGCAGTAGTACTTAAATTTTAGGGAAAAAATAAGTAGGTGTCTATCTGACCACCCTAGCCACAATAAAATGATAATATTTTTTTATAAGATTTTAGATAAAAGTAGAGGACTCTTGTCCCAATGTGATGAATATTTTTTTGCAATTTGTTTCCAACTCAATAATTAATTATGATTTTTTACTAAAACTTTTAAAAAATATAAAAATTGTGTGTTTGACCACCTTAACTTGGTCAAAACTTCATGAAATTCAATTATTTTTTTTTAAATTATATAGTATGTGAAGCATAGAATGTGACATGTTTTGAATTAAAAGAATGTGACACATGTTTTGAATTAAAAGAATGTGATACCATTTGAAAGCTATAGATGTTTTTCAATCAGCCTATCAATCAAGACTTTAGTCATAATTCAAATAGAAAATGAATAATAATTATTGATTAAATTCAAAGTAAAGAATAATTTATATTGGTGGAAAGCTAAGAATATCCTTTAAAAACCCTTTTCGTTTCATTAATTTTGCGTAAAAAAAAGTCATCAGCCACGTACCCATCATATCACCACTTTTTGGCCCATCATGATCCTACACATTCCCAAATATATAGAATCATTACCTCTTTGTGTATTCGGAAAACCAAGTATGAAATCCATGCTAATATCATCCCAAGGTCTCTTTGAAACTATCAAAGGCTTATACAATCTAACATTATAACTACTCCCTTTTGCAACTTGACAAACTCAACAACTCTGCACAAATTTCCTAACATCCTTATGAATCTATGGCCAAAAGTAGTTCTCACTTACCAATGCTACTATCTTATCAATTCCAAACTGTCCTAACAATCCTCCACTATGATTTTCTTTCACCAAGTTATCCCTCATTTAACTTGGGGGTATACACAACTTATTTCCTCTAAACAAAATATCCTCTTGAATGAAATAATCCAAACACTGATTTCTATCCTCCAAATCTGGTTCTTTACAAGCTCTCCAAGGTTCTACAAAATCTGGGTCTTCCACATACAAGTCATTCAATTCATCAAACCCTAGTACCTCCACTCTCATATTTTCCCATATATTCTTTCTCCTACTCAAAGCATCAACAAATCTATTTAACTTTCCACTCCTATGTTTCAAAACAAAAGTATAACTCTAGAAGAATTCTACCCATCTCATGTGTCTTTGATTCAAATTACCTTTACTGTTCAAATATTGCAATGCTTGATGATCTATATATAACACAAACTCCTTAGGCAACAAATAATGTCTCCACTTCTTCAAGGCTTGAATTATGGTGTAAAAATCCTGATCATACATTGAATATCTCCTCCTAGCATCATTTAATTTCTCACTGAAATAAGCTATTGGTCTTCCAGGTTTTGACTCAATACTACTCCAACTGTATTTCCACTTGCATCATAGTCTACCTGAAATACCTTATTAAAATCAACAATAGCTCTTACCTTCTCAACAACCATCTCCAATCTATCCTTGGATATCACAAATCCTAGATATACCAATTCTTCCTTCATGAAACTACACTTCTTAATGTATATCAACAACTGCTCTTCTCTCAACTTCTACAAAACTTGTCTTATATGTAACAAATGTTTTTCTCTAGTCTTACTGGAAATTAATATGTCATCCAAATACACAATCACAAACTTACCTAAGAATTTCTTCAATACCTCATTCATCAACCTCATGAAAACTTGTACTTGGTGCATTTGTTAGTCCAAAAGGCATCACCAACCATTCATACAATCCTTCATTTGTCTTGAATGTTGTTTTCCACTCATGTCATCTTTGATTCTAATCTGATGATATCCACTCTTCAAATATATCTTTGTAAAGTATTTAGCTCCTCTCAAACAATCCATAATATAATCCATCTAGGGTGAAGGAAATCTATACTTCACCGTGATCTTGTTTATGGCTCTAGATTTTGTTCACATCCTCCATTCTCCATCCTTCTTAGGTGCTAGCATAGTAGGTACTACACAAACCCTTAAGATTTCTCTAATCAAACCCTTCCTCAACAAATCTTGCACTTGTCTATTCAAATCTTCATTTTCTGATGGTGTCACCTAGTGTGCTACTTTGTTAGGAAAACTAGCTCCAGGAATAGATACATGCAATGACTAATACTCCTCATAGGTGGCAATCCATCAAGTACATTATCTAAAATGGTATCTTCATACTCTGTTAGCAATTATTTTACTTCATCCGGTTGTTATTCTACATGCTTCAAGTCTTCAAATTTCTTAGAAACTAAGGAATAGCACATGCTCTCATGTCTTAATCCATCTAGAAATCTCCTTCCATCAAGAAAGAAAATTCTAGCATTTGTACAAATCTCAGCTTTAGGCACATCCTCCAATGGCAAAAGGGTCTACTTCATTCCATCAACAACAATGGTATATATGTTCTTCTTTCCATCATGAATAACCTATCTATCATACTACCAAGGCCTTCCCAACAAAACATGTCATACATCCATAGGCATGATATCACACAAAAATTCATCATGATAATTTCCTATCTTCAATTTCACCAAACATTGTTCACTTACCAGTATCTTATGCTCATCTTGAATCCAAGCTATTTGATAGGGCTACGAGTGTTTCAATCTTTCCAACTTCAATTTGGTCACCATTTCTTCAGAAACCAGGTTCTCAAAACTTCCACTATCAATAATCACTTTGCAACATTTACCAGCTACCTAGCATCTAGTCTAAAACAAATTCTTCCTCTGCAATGGCTCCTTCTCCAACTCACTTTGACACAATACTCTTCTATTCACCAACACTTCTCCTTCTTCTGGTTGATTAGATGATCCAACATGATCCTCCTCAACAAAGGTTGTTCTTAGATATTGTTCTATGTCTTTATGCCTGTCTATCCTTGATTACATTCAAATGCTCTATGTCCTTCTCACCACACTTAAAACAAGTTCCTTTGAATACTCTTTTCTCATGCCCTCTATCATCTTTTCTATAACCTTCATTTCAGTAACCACCATATCCTTCTCTTCGGTAAGAGTTCCCATCATCTCTAAGGTATGAACTCTCATTCTTACTGACTTCCTTATCTTTGTTCTGATCTGGAAAAGATCCTCTTCCTCCTCCAGTAAAAGTTCTTCCACTTTGTCTTTGCTCATTCTTTTTTTCAGCTTCTCTTACGCTTTTAAGGCACATTGATATGCCTCTTCCACACTCACCAACTTGATCAAACTGATCTCATCGTGTATGGATGACCTCAAACCATTCACATATTTGGATACTTTCTTGATCTCATCCTCTAAATGTCTAGATTTGATATTCAACTTGTAGAACTCCTCAGTATACTCTATCACACTTGATTCCTTTTGCTTCAAATTTTGCAACTTCTTGAACAAACTGATATGATAGTCTATAGGAATAAACTTTGTCTTCAACTTATTCACCATTCGATCCCATGATTTTATCTTCTCATTTCCTCTTCTTTTCCTATTTGTCTACAAATGTTCCCACCAAAAGGATGCATGTACTCTCAACTTTTTACAAGAAAATTTCATCTTCTTGTCTTTAGTGGTAGCCTCAAAATCAAAATACTTTTCCATCTTTGTTATCCAATTTGGCAATTCATCTGAATCCAACTTACCGTTATAATCTGGTGGATTGAAATGTGGTTTGGTATTCACTTTAGTTATAGCTCTTATGAACCTTTCTCCTCCTTGATCGAGGCTAGGTTGATCTTCTCTTCCTCTTTCTTCTTGTACTTCTACCTCTTCATCACTCACATCATCAATCAGTCGACCTCTCCTCTAGGCTATTTCAACTGCATCTAATCTCGCAACAATTCCTCTCAAAATCTCCATCATAGGTGGGTATGCATTTCCATGCACTCGATTTCCTCTACCATTTCTTCTTCCTTCCATATTTACATGAGTCCTCTACAACTACAGGTCAAATCCATAATCTTCTACCCTACAACAAATCTTCAACATGACTGTGTGAAATTGGGTGATCTCTCAAGGAATGAATCTCACTTTGATACCAATTTGACACAATCATGCTAGGAGGGTTCCAAAAAGAGAACAATCCTGATCGTACAACAAGAGTAATGCAATAGAAGAAACACATAAATTGAAGGAAAATGCATATTCTAATATGCTTATTATCAAAAAATTCAATTACAAACTACCAACATTTGGGCTTATAGATCTTGCTCACAAGCCTGATATAACATGCTCAAAAATATAACATTCCAATATGCTCCTATATGCAAGTGAAAATCTTACATATCAGATCTAGGTATGTGCAGGATCATCATGGAAAAAATAGGCCCTTAAGTGGCAAAAAATTTAGAAAAATCAAAGTTAGGCAACTTGACGTAAAAATTTGAATAAGTTATCTATATTATTTAAAAAATATGTAAGAATAAAATTTATAGAAAATTGAATGTAGTTTCTAAACTACTAGGTTTATTTAAAAAAATTAAAAATCTATTTGGTGAAAATTTGAAATTTTAATGCAATCATAGTTAAATTTCAAGAAAAAAAAAGTAGGTGTTTGTTTGACCACCCTAATCACAATAAAATGATAATATTTTTTTATAATATTTTAGATATAAGTAGAGGACTCATGCCTCGATGTGATGCATAATTTTTGTAATTTTTTTCATGTAAATAATTAATTATGAATTTTTTATTACAAATTTTTTAAAAATATAAAAACTTGTATGTCTAACCACATTAACTTGGTGAAAACTTCATGGAATTAAATTTTTCTTTTTCTAATCCTATAGTATGCAAAGCATAGAATGTGACGCATATTTTGGATTCAAAAAATGTGATGTCGTTTGAAAGCTATAGATGTTTTTCAATCAGCCTATCAATTAGGACTTTAGTCATAATTTGAATAAAAAATGAATAATAATTACTTATTAAATTCAAAGTAAAGCATAATTTATATCAGTGGAAAACTCAGAATCTCCTTTAAAAACCCTTTTCGTTTCATCAATTTTGGGTAAAAAAATAGTCGTTAGCCACATACCCATCATATTGCCACTTTTTGGCCCATCATTATCCTACACATACCCATCTATATTAATCTACCTAATCAACTTCTGCTATTCCAATGATCTACTATAGGCTTTATATCATATCCGTGGGTCTTGAATCTTTCACGTCAGCCAAAGATCCTCACAATCTCCAATGAAGAAATATTGTAATGTGTACATGAATAGGTCAGCCTCAAATTTGAATTACTCTTAGGCGAGTGCATAAGATGAAGTGTGGACCCATAATTAAGATCGAGGAAACTCAACAAAATAATTTGAATCACATCACCAAGATCTGCAAGGTATGAAAAAGATCCATGATAGATCAAACTAGCGGTTAGGCTCAAAAGTTATTTCGATGTTGGTTCTTGGAACTGCCACTTATTCTAGAAGTGATAACTTGCTAGAAAAAGATCTAAACGTGCTGAAATTTTGGCATAAGGAAAATGAACATGTCCATGATGTAAACATAGATCCACAAGGTCTGGTGAGAAAATATGGTGATACGTTGAATCTTCCAACTTGAATTGAACAAGAACCGAACAAGAACAAAACTAAAAGAAAATATTTTTTGTTGATGCAAGATTGCCAAGAACCATTGATCATCCTACATCACAATCGAGGTTTAACCCTTTTCTCAACCCCTAGATAGTGTGTTGGGGCTTATTTCCAAGCCCCTCCATTAGCTGGGGGGAGTAAAAATATTTAAATTATTTTTAAAATATAAATTGAAATTCGTTGACATTGTTCCACCAACACCTGCAAGCCACTTGGGGGCTACCAGTTTGTCACTAGCCTACCGCCAATGCTAATCAAATTATTGAACTTTTTCCAAGAGGCATGACTTTTTCTTCTAGTGTAATATTTTATACTTGTAGTTTTTGGAATGGTATTTTTGAGTAATTTACTATGGCATTAATGGTTTTCCCATATTTTTCTATTTTAATAAATACATTATGATTGTTGATTGATTTAATTTTTAGACATTGAAAGGTCATAATTTGTTCATCCAAAGTAAGATTTTAGACATTTTATAGTTGAAGGAAATATTTTTTGAAGAACTATGTAGGGGATCAAGTTTGGAGATATTTTAATGTGATTTTTTTTTATTATTTCCACCTAATTTTTTTTATGAGTTTTTATGACCATGGTACTTTTGTGTTGATGGTAAATAGTATTTGGGTTTTGATGTTTGAGTCATTGGATATTTAAATGTATATTATTGATTACCATCACTTGGAATTCTTACTAGTATATTGATGTACTGATAGATGTTTCAGTATTGATGATACAATCATGATATCTAAGACCTATTCTTGTTAACTATGTGATATAGATCTATGTGTGACACCATGGGAGTTTGATGTTTGTACTTTTGGTGGATATTATTGTGTTGTGGATGTCCCTTATTATTTTGTGACTTTGACATGACATGATTGTTAATGCTAGTACACTATTGTTGGTGTTAGTTTGATTCTTTATTTTTTGTGGTAGTGTATCTTCTTATTTAAGGATCAGGTTTTTACTTTTCCTTTTAATATCTCCTATAATAGTTGAGTTATATTATTATTTGATCTTAGTTAGGAGATGATTATCATGATGTCATGGGTATAATTTTTACAAGATTTAGTGGGATCTTGTGACAATGATGTTTTTGTGGTTTTCTATTTCCTATTAGAAGATTTTTTTCATGATGCCATGTGTACCTAAGTAGCAATATTTAGTGAGAGCTTTTGGTGATGATATGGATTAATTTTTTTTGGTGGATGATCTTCTATAGTGGTTTTTGGTGTTATGAAGCATCTCTTGAATCATGTTTTCTATGTAATGTTAGTTATTTGAATTTTTTTATTTTATTGATAGGAGATGGTTATCTTCATGTGATTTGGAGATACTGAAATCTTGGTACAATGAAGGAATCTTGGAGTCTTTTTAAGGTGTTGGTTCTGATTTTTTTGTTTGACATGTAATCTTTATTTGATAGGATCTTTATTACTACGTCTTCATGTACTCTTTATATTATATTAGAGTGTTTGCATGATATAGGTGATCTTGGGAGTATTAGATGTTCATTGGAGATGTGATCTTATTTTGAGGATATTTTAGATCATAATATTGTGATATCTTTTTAATTTCACAATTGGATCTTTAACATTGATCATTTTAGTTCTCTTAATATTGAGGATATTAGTCATTTGTTTGAGAGTTGTATGATGGTTCTATGAACACAACATTGTATTTTGAGCTTAGCACATATTGATCGGTTACATGTTCTCATAGATACTTGGATACTTGGGTGAGGTTACGAGATATTTTTTTATTAGAGACGTGTTGAGATGGATACTCTTTGATGAGGTTTAAGAAGGAAGCTCAAGGATCCTACACTTTGGTTAGATGTAAGTTCAACATGGACGTATGAGGATATTGTTCTTGGAGTGAGTCATGATTTCTTTGTTATCCTAGAGGAGCATTATCATTCCCACTCTTGGTCTACTAAGTGGTTTATGATCTGATAGGTATTTCCCATTCTTGCTTTTAGATGCAATATTTTTTGTTCTTTGTATTTTCATGGATATTGATCTCAAGTTATAGTTGTTTTTTTTTGGAGGGTTCATTTGAGGATTATTTGTCATGTTTATCTCCCTATTCATATGTTTATATCTGATGGAATTAATTGATGAGGACTTTAGTGAATTTTTTTGTTTATTCTCTTGGTTTTTTAAATAGATTATTTGGTTGATCTTCCTCTTTGTTTTAGATGCATACATATTGGTTATATGGTTATATGTGGATAATTATTTCCTCTTAGGGGTTTTATGAAGGAGATCATACTTTTCATGGCTAGATAATTTATAGGAATGCGTAGGAGGACTTGCTACATGTTATGATTTGCTGGTACTCTATTTGGTCTTGTTCTTCTTCCAAGATGTTTGTATTCACATGACATTGTAGTTGAGTTTTGTGTTGAGATATGATGATTATTGTGTGTGTGGTCATGTATTATTATTTGTACTTCATGTTTTTGGGGACAACATGAAGGCTTCTTTATCTCTTTTCATTGTTGAGTGTGAAGAAAATTGGACAACTATGAAGAGTAGTAGAGAGATTTGTATTGTAGTACATTTTCTTGTAGTTTTGAAATATCTTTATGGATTTTTCTTGGTACTACATGATATTTATTGTTCTTTCCATGTTATTCTCTTAGTGGATCTTTAGATGGATTGATCATTTTTAGACTTGAAATTACCCATGTGGTGGGATTTCCTTGATGCATTTATTCTTTGTTGACATGTGTGCTATATGGATCTTGTGGTTGCACTTTATGGGCTAGATACGTTGATGACCTGGGGTTAACCTAATTTGATGTGTATACCTTGGATATGAGGTATGGTTTGTTGGATGTATTAGTAACTTGTTGTGGTTTCTATTTCAACAATGGTGAATATTTCTTGTTAGATACTTAAGCATATTTTCTACCATTATATTTAGTGTTTGTGCTTTGAATATCAATTAGAGGTAGGACATATGCTTCTATATGATAGTAAGTGTGATAGATCTTTGTATGGGGTCTTATCTTTTTTGTGCTAGAATGATAGAGGATTTGACAATTCATGTTTGAGATGATGGTCACCTTTATTATTATTGCAAGTATCTTGATAGGGCATATGGATCAATTTAATTCCATGATGGTAAATTTTGACTATCGATTTTATTCTCTTGATGTTTGAGTTTTATTTTTTACCTCTTATGCAATGCATACAAGTGGGAGAATGTTAGGAAAAGGTGTTTTATGAAATTATTTTTGGTTCACCTGGGGGATAAAGGGATGTGTGAATCACATGTGTTATACATTCTTTGGGAGACTATATATTGTATAAAATAGTGGGATAAATTTTTAATGTAGTTTTACAAATTAAGAAAATATTGAAAAATATTGAAAAAACATAGTATCAAAAGGAAAATGTGGTGGGAAATAGTTTTTAGTTCTCATGTTATTATTCACATGGTTTATATAGTACCACATAAATGAATTTAAATCTTCAAATAAAATAGCATAGAAAAGTAATCAATGCAATTATTTTCTGGGTTAGCTCAAAATGATGAGTGAAAATTTTAATAGGATAAAGATTTGAATTTTGAATTTTGAATTTTAAAAGTTCAAGTTTCAAATTAATTTTTATAAAAAATTACTGGTATTAAATTTCTACACCTACGACTATGATCCAATATAATGCTCAAGGGATCAACACCAATCCTTAAAAAGAGTGATAGTAAGATTGAATATAGCTATTTCTAATAAAATTTATACAAGAATATAACACTTACAAATTAATTCTTATGTTTTAGACACTCTAATTAAAACTACAAAAAAATAAGTAAAATGGAATTACTGCTTTACATTTTCCTAATCCTATTTTTTTAAAAAACTTATTTTATAGTTGATAGGCTATTTAATGTGGGCATTTCCCACTAGAATTATGTATATCTCATTGTCATAGAAAAGACATAACCTTAACCCTAATCTTACCACTAAGGCTAACCCAACCCTAATCCCAATTTTAACTCTAACCCTAACCCTATTCCTATCCCTAACCATAACCATTAACCTATTCATAATGATAACCCTAAAACTAACCCTAACCCTAATCCCAATACTAAGGTTAACCCCAACATTAACCCTAATAGAAGGCTAACCTTAATTCTATCTCTAACCTTAACCCTGACTTTAACCATACCCTTCATCCTAACTCTATGTTTAATCCTAATCTTAACCCTAATTGTGATGATAACCCTAACCCTAACCCTAACCCTAACCATAACCATAACCGTAACTATAACCATAATCATAATCATAAACCAAATCCTAACCCTAATGATAATCTTAACCTTAATCTTAACCTTGACCCTAACACTAACCCAAACCATAGCCCTAACCAAATATAAATCCTTACCCTACCCTTAATTATAATTCCAATCCAAACCTTAATAGTAATTCCAACCCTACCCTTAACACTAACCAAAGCCTTATTCCTAACCTAAAACATGTTATAATTATAATCCAAACCCTAACCCTAACCATAATTCTACCCCTAACCCTAACATAATTCTCACACTAACTATGACCATAAACCCAACCTTAACACTAAACCCTAACCTTATCATAATAATAAATCTAAACCAAACCCTAACCCTAATGCTAACCCTAACCATGATATAAACCCTAATCCTAAATGCTAACTCTAATAATAACCCTAAATATATTAATTTATTCAATGTGTTACGCACGCCACAGCTACTACTATATATATATATATATAATTTAATAATAAATATAAAATACGTCGAGAGATATCCTATAAATAAAATACGTTGAGATTTCTTGAGGCATTTAATTTTTTCATCATTCAGCTTTAAAAAAAATTATAGTTGAAAAATTCAACACCTCAAGACATCTCAACGTATTTTATATATATTATTAAAATTATATATATATGCTAGTTATTATGTTTTAGACACTTTAATTAAAACTACAAAAAAATAAGTAAAATGGAATGACCTCTTTACATTTTCCTAATCCTAGTCTTAAAAAATGCATATTTTCTAGTTGATAGGTTATTTAATGTGGGCATTTCCCACCAAAATTAAGTATATCTCATTGTGTGAAAAAATTTCAATCAATTTCTCACACTTGATAAAATAATTCATTAGTTTCTCATGCCTAAAAAGATTATGTATACATTTTTTGTGTAGATAAACATGCATCACTACTTTGATAGAAAGAGGAACATAATAACAATTAAATATTCTCAATAACAAAAGTAAACATTTTGATTTATTCCAATTTTAAAGCTTGCAAAAATAGCAACATTCCATTTATGATTGAAATAACTTTTTTTCCTTTAAAGTGTCTTTTGTAATTTCATTGGTCCTATAATTTAAGCTTGGTCTAGTAGGCTTTAATAAGTTTCAGCATCAATTTAATGGTAAAAGCTTCCAAAATCTCAATTATCTCATAAAAACAAGATAAATGTTGATTTGACAACTAGATAGTAACATTCTATTTCCATTTGGAGTATTTTTTATCAATTTGATGGAAAATTTCTTTTTCTATTTCTATTTGGAGCATTTTTTATCAATTTGATGGCAACTTTATTTTTCTATTTGCATTGCTTTATTTTTATTATTAATTGTTTATTCCAGCCACATGCAACTAGAATGTGTTGTGCATCCATGTACAAACACATACTCTCTAACATATTAACATACATATAATTTTCTATCGACGAAATCCTTAAACCTCCTTTAAATGCAAGTACTTTAATATATATTATCCTATATTTTACCCTTCTTATCGATTTAGGTAGTTCTAAAATCATGCATAGAAGGAATTCTTTCCTCAAACAATCACTCTTGAGTTTTTAAATTATCACATATAAATGTTGAAAAGACTCAAATGTGAACCAAAATGATTATATATTTTAAAAGTTCTATTTAATTATTAGAGAATACTATATCCCTTAGGGACTCACTTTGATGTAGGCATGACTAAGGCCTTAATTGTGTCTTATGTGATTAATATACATAGAAAGAGGGCATGATACATTGGTTAAAAAGTGATTTTACTTGCAATGATTATGCATAAATTAATCTTTTTATCCATGTTGATTATATCTTTTAGTGGGAAATTACAACAAAATGTTAATCGCAAAATCAACTATATTAGAACTCCATAATATACTATGATGCCAAGCTTGTCCAAATTTTAAAAAGCACAATAAACTAAGACATTTAATATAATGTTGGGAACTCTAAATTTTTTACCTAGTGGGACTCATTCGCCATTCTGGGTGAATTAGTCCCAATTTTGGATTTTTGCATAGAAACAGGTTTTGCACAAAAGGGTATTTGAATCTGCAATTTTTTTTAAAAAACACCTATAGTGGGACTCATTCGCCACTTGTGGTGAATAAGTCTAGTTTGGATTTTCTAGAACTTCAAGGTCTAAATCTGGTCTTCACTGTCTACTCTTTCTTTTCCCCTTTATTTACAAATCTGAATCCCTAATTTCAGGGATGAAGATGACTTTTTAGTGAAGAATACAACCTTGAAAATGGGGAGACAACTCCAACAACTTTCCCCTATCTTATAACCTAATCTTCAATGCTTTTCATGTCTTTGAAGCACATTAATCTAAAAACACACAAAGAGAGAGAGAGAGAAGGAGAGAGAGAGAGGGAGAGAGAGAGGGAGAGAGAGAGAGAGAGAGAGAAAGTGTTGATTGTTAGGGAATAGGGGTTTTCCTTGGTCAAACCCCTTGTAGGTAATTAAACCAAATGATAAGAAAATGAAATGAAGGAATGAAACATGAAACAAAGAACATGAATCATGGATAATTATACCTTGAATGATGCCTTGTAAATCTGCAATCTAGCATGAAGTGGCCATGAAGGATGTAGATCTTGATCTTGAAATGAATGAAGAACAATGCTTAACCTTAGATCTCGGATGCAACATCACAACACTAGCTCAAAAAGATGCTTGATGCTTGATGTATTTGGCATGATGATGGATCTTGAATTGCTACAACAATTGATGAAGAATTCTACCCTTGAATGCCTTAAAAATGATCTTAAATGCTATCTTAATGATCTTTTAATGTCTTGGAAAGCTCGACTCTTTCTTGCTTGACTTTATATCATGTAGGATTATCTGAAATACTGATTTGAAGGATGGTTTATATAGGAAATACACTCAAAAGACCATTTATTTGATCCCAAAGGCTGACATAGAAGAAATTTGAACTTAAAACCAAATTTTCCCACTTAAAACCTCAAAAATAGGTCAAATGGGACTCATTCACCATCTATGGAAAATGGGTCCTACTTGGATGGGACTCATTTTTCCAAAGTGGTGAACAGGTCCCACATGGCCTATTTTGATTGATAAAGTGTTGGGGATTGTGTAAACTAATCTTATTTGTTGATCTTGTCAGGTTTTTGATTGAAATATGCCTTAAGATACACAATATAGGGTCATAGGGGCCTATTAAAAGGTCATAAATGCAAGAGGTCCCAAAATTCAATGTGAAAGTGTAAATAAATACATTTTACAACATTAAATTAAGGTAAAATTGGGTCTATTTATCTTAGAAGGGCCCTAAATCCCATGTGAATGTGTAAAACACATTACAACAATAGATTAGGTCCACCTTAATTTACAAGCCTCCTAAATTTAGAGTGAAGGCACCAATAAATACACTTTACAACATTAAATTAGAGAACAATTAAGTTTATTTAGCTTAAAAGGTCCAAATACCTAATATGGATGTGTAAAACTCATCACAACACTAGATCAAGGTGATATCAAGTCGAATTTATCATTAATTATTCTCGAATTAAGCAAGAAATAGGCGTAATTTTTTTCGTTACCATAATATCAAAAAATGACAATCATGGTAGAATATTTAAATAAGTGTATGAATATCAAATCAAAGTACAATGAGGCTATCAAAAATAAGCCAATAAATGTATATCTGTATAAATAATCAGAAAAATAATCAAAGTGTTTACAAAATAGCTAGCCCTAGTGGCTACTTGACTCCCCTCTAATTGATGGATGATCCTTAGCTTGAGGAGGTGCTCCTCTCCTCTATAAAAAATTAGACCACCTCATTGCCTGAGGGACATCACAATGATAATGCATCTTGTAATAGGTAACCTTAGTAACTACCTCTCTAAACAAATAAGTAGACACTGTTCATCCCTATGATGCATCTGTCATAGCCTCAAGTTGTTGCCTTCACCCAATCTCTTGGGCCATCTATAAGTCTAGTTCTTTTCACAACTAGACCTCATGATATCTCTGAGTAGTCATGTCATGTAGTTGCTATTGTAGCCAATCCATCTCTGCTTATAGCTGGTCTCTCTCAACTGTAAGAGCCTATATCTAAGCCTATGCCTATCCATCTGGCTGTAGGGGTGGAGGAGGTGGTGGTTCCCCTAAAAAATTTATATCCTACTACATTGTGTCCTAGTGACCCTCATATAACTATTGTTGTTGATGCCCATGCCCTAGCACCTATACCTTGTCTTACTCTAGTTGATCCTATCATTTTCCTTAACCCCAATCTCTGCATCCGTCTCAACCATCATCTCAGGCTAAGCCTCTGCCTCTTCCTCTATCTCTCCCTCTTCCTCTAGGGTATCCCCCCATTGGGTTTGTTAGGTGGATGGGTGGCCTAAACCATGCATAATAAGCTAGTGTAGTCCTCGCATATGGTATACCCCAATCATAAGCCCATGGATGGGCAATAAGCTATCTAAAGTCATTGACCACCACTACGGGGTCAATCTAAGCTCCCCACTAGACCTCCCTTTGTGATCTCACAAAGACTATTATGTAATCATCGAGAGGTACATCCTATACCTCTCCAAACTCTTTGGCCATGTGGTCTATGAGATACAGATCTATCATCAATTTCTCTTTCCCCTCCATGTAGTGAGTATTTTGAGAAAAGTACAGCTGATGGTGGTCATCATACCATGTTGGAGCTTGCAACCGTGACCTCCATCTGAAAATGATCATGTCATCAATGACCCTATTCCAATAAGGTAAACTTGTTGGCCCCGTGTGTTGCAGTGTCATCAGAACCCTATATTAGAACATGATGGGCTCATCCTTGTTATTTTCTACTAGAACAACAAGGGGTCTCAACACAACAATATACTCATATTCCCAAATGTGGAGTAGTGTACCACCTTCCCCAATGCTCCTACCATCACAATATAGTGCCTGATACATGTCGTGGTACAAGGAAGCAAGAAGCAATGAACCCCATGCAAACATAATGGTCTTCCTAATCATCACCTCACATGCCATCCCCCAGTGTCAACTGAAACCTTTGCCCAATCAGTCAAGGGAGATGGCTTTAAAAATAAGTGCCAAAACAAACAATCTAAAAATGGGCACTCGCTTGTGTTATAGATCAAGGTCTATCTATGAGCTCACCAGGATAATCAAATCTCTGTGAAGGAGAGAGCAACATGCATCTCTCCCAACATCAATGTCATAGATAACTCGCTCCCCATGAGTGGGAAGTCGTAGTATGCACCACAAGTCCTTTAGTGTGACGGTGGCCTCGCCAATGGGCAAGTGGAAAGAGGACTCATTGTGCCACCTCTCAATCAACAATGTCATAATGGCAAGGTGGGTTTGTACCTCAGGCAAGAACATGATGAAGCCTAACCCCAACATCCTAAGCCACTCAACCTCATGGTTGTCAAAGTCTCTCACTACTACTAATATATCTAAATGGTTCTCTTGTGACATTAGTGGCAGTGGATCCTCTAGCACGTATCACACACATAATGTCAATTTTTCAAAAACACATAAAATTGACCAAAATTTGAGACTTTGCATCCAAAACATCAATTACATCACCAAAATCAATAGAATCTCTCTTTTAATGGTGTGTCGTGGTATAAATTTTAGGGGTGCTTCACCAATTTAGTGATGTGCATCACTACACTCAACAGTGAATCGACATTCTTATGCATTGCTATAGCTCAAAATATGGGTGCATCGCCATTTTCTATGTGCATCGACCACTCCTTTTTAGCATCGCTCAACTAAACAATACTATACGTCACTATATTAAACTCATGATCCCCAAATCAAAAGCATCACCAAAAGAAAAAATGGTGGTGTACCGCTAAAAAGGTGTGACACTAAAATATTAGTAGTGACACTTCCAATGCCTTTTGTGTGTCACTATATAGTGATGCTCCTACAAACCTAATTTTGATGCACTATTAAATGCACATAAATGTGCAAAATTGAGGAGAGTTTTGAATCACATACCCGTAGTCCTGCATCTACTCAGTGATAATACTCTTGAAATTGTTTTGAAAGGTGAAGAGGAAGCACATGGTGAGCCATTTTGTCAAGGTGTTAGAGCTCCAAATGCACAAATCTCTAAGTGTTGAATGCACAAATGAACTAGAAGTGTAGCCCTTCTCACCTATTTAAGCTAGAAAAATAGGGTTTTTTGCCCTAATTTGAGCTAGAAGATAAGGTTTTGGCCTGTTTTACATATTTCCACCCTGCATAACCTATTTTTAGCCATTTTTTGTGTTTTTGAGGCAATTTTTGGCATCCTAGGACCTGTTTTAGCACTTGAACCTATATTTTACCTTTTTGAAGAGATCAACGTAAAATTTTGAATTTTCACCCAATCTCTCTAGGGAGCAGGGAACTAGCTTATTCCTTTCACCAGGGCAATAGTGGGGCATCTAAAAAAATCAATTTTTTTTAATTTTTTGATTCAAGCAGCAGTTTTAATCTGAAAGCATAAGTCTTTGAACAAACGTAACAAGTACCTTACTTCAAAGAGGGGCAGAATGCAGACACTTAAAAATGTCCTAAATGATATCATGCACTCAAATTTGATATACTAACATCGTTTCATTTTAAAACTCATCCTCTTTTTGCTAAATTGATTAAATTAGCCTAGCTATTTAATTAATTGTATCATTTTCATCTATTAACCTAATTGACCTAATTAGGTTAATTCTTCTCACCCTTTCATGTTAACCTTTCATCCTATTAAATTAGATAAATCAAGATATTTAATTTAACACCTTGAATCCTCTCATTTAAATTAAATAATCTTAATTATTTAATTAAATGCCATTTTGACCCCTTTTCATTAAATAAGTTAATTATTTAATGGATATCCTAAATTCCCCTAATTTACATAATTCAAACTTTGTTTTAATTTCAAATTACTAATTAAATCTAATCCTCCCACTTGCAAGGGAATATTCTTTGAGAATATTCCTCTGCACATTCCTCCAAAAAGGGAATATTCTCATTGGATATTCCTTCCCCCTTGCACATTTAAATTTGGTTTTAATTAAATAAATGTTAATTTTCCTCCAAAAGGGAATATTCCCCTGGAATATTCTTTCCCTCTTCACTCATTTGAAAAAAAGGAATATTCTTCCTTGTAACAAACTTCCAACAAACTTCTTGTGCAAGTTTTAAAAAGTGTTTTTGTTTGGATGAATGTAATCCCATCATTAATTATCATTTTGCATCCTCAACCCTTGATGGGAATCCATGATCCATGCCTCCATTTTCCTTCCATCCTGACTGCTGATTGATTCTTTCAATCTTGACCATCACTTTCATTTTTCCTATTCTATAAATAGAGCTTGCATCTATTGAATAGGGATCCATATTTTAATAGTAAAGTTATGCTATTGAAACCACTCTCATTTTCATCTACATTCAACACATATTATTATATTTTTTCTAGTTTAAATCTTGCATTATTAGCTAAGAACATCCATTAATAGCTTTCATGGTAACTTAGGTGCATCCATTTAGCATATTTTGAAATTAAGGTTTTAATCTTTTGAATCTTGCATACATTTATAATAGCTTTGCATATACAGACATACATCATCTTAGCTTTTATCATGTTAAAATAGGCTTTCATCATGTTTTACAACACATATTCCATTAGTTTCATCAATTCTCTTCAATATAATCAATTGAAACAAGCTCATTATCCAAGGGATTGGGAAAGGGTTGCTATTCCACATCAATGTGACACCACTCCCCCAATAGGATAAGTTTCAGTGGCTTAGAATAGATTTTTATGAAGCTTTCATATTTTAATATGTTAGTTTTAATGGCTTCTTAGCTTACTTTACATTGAATGATCTTCTTAGATTGATGCTTAGTGGATTAAGTAGGCTTCAAATCCTCATGGGTCAAGTGTAGTTAGCCTATACTATGTTGTCGGTCACAATATGCAGTCCTTATTATAAGCTTTCAAAACATTATAATTTTAAATATATTTAATTTGATTATTATATTTTTTTTTACTTCGTGTGAAGTAGGTTTTTCACTGAAAATCAAGCTTTATGTTCTACACATGGAAAAGTAGTATATTATGAAAAAAAATGAAAAATATATCCATGTTAGGTTTTGATGTGCTTGATCCAATAAATTATTTTTTGAATTTTTATTCATACAATAAAGTTATATTGCATATGGTCTTCCTATGTCTAAATTGTAATTATTTTGACTTCAAAACTTAATTAAGAAAAATAAAAATGCAATAAATCACTATAGACCAAATGAATGTGATAGATATCATAGTTACAAATCCAAATTTGAAAAATATAGAATTTTATCCTTCATAAAAAAAATTATGTTGTTTACGATGAACATCACTCTTTAAAAAACTAGTTTTTGAAGGAGATGGAAAAAGATATGTGATCTGATTCCAATTTTTTTTTTTTAAATATATTTAGAATCTACAGAAAAAATTTCACAAATCACTAGTTTGTATCATCTTCAAACTCCTCCTGGTTTAGCATCTATAGGTGCACAAAAGTGAAGATTTAGTTAAAAAAATTAGTTCAATGTCAATTTTGGACAAAAAGTGTAAAGCACTATTGTGGGATCACCCTTTGCACTTTCCATCTTATTCTCTTAGCGGATCTTTAGATGGATTGATCATTTTTAGACTTGAAATTACCCATGTGGTGGGAGTTCCTTGATGTATTTACTCTTCTTTGACATGTGTGATATATGGAGCTTGTGTTTGCACTTTATGGGCTAGATATGTTGATGACATGGGGTTAACCTAATTTGATGTGTCTACCTTGGATTTGAGGTATGGTTAGTTGGATGTATTATCAACTTGTTGTGATTTCTATTTCAACTATAATGACTATTTATTGATAGACACTTATGCATATTTTTTACCATTATATTTAGTTTTTTTTTTTGATATCAGTTAGAGGTAGTAATTATGCTTCTATATGATAGTAGGCATGCCATCTCTTTGCATGGGATCTTATCTTTTCTACGTTGAAATGATGGAGGATGAGAGTATTCATGTTTTAGATGGTGGTCACCTTTATTATTATTGGAAATATCTTGAAAGAGCATATGGATCACTTTGATTCCATGATGGTAAATGTTGACTATAGATTTTTATTCTCTTGATGTTTGAGTTTTTTTTAACCATTATGCAATGCATACACCAAATGGGAGAATGTTAGGAAAAGGCATGTTATGAACTTATTTTTGGTTCATCTAGGGGATAAAGGGATGTGTGCCTCACATGTGTTTGACATTCCTTGGGACACTTTACATATTGTATAAAATAATGGGATAAATTTTTAATGTACTTTTACACATTAAGAAAATATTTAATATTGGAAAAGCATACTACCAAAAAGCAAATGTGGGGGGAAATAGTTTTATGTGTTCATGTTATTATTCACATGGTTTATATAATACCACATGAATAAATGGATATCTTTAAATACAACATAGCAAAGTAATCAACACAAATATTTTCTAGGTTAGATCAAAATAATGAGTGAAAATTTTAATAGAATAAAGATTCTAATTTTGAATTTTAAAAATTCAAGTTTTAGATTAATTTCTATAAAAAAATTACTTGTATGCACTATGGTTGTTAAAATGACAACTTGAGGATTTTTTTGGAATCTCTCTGGGAAAATGACTCTATGCGTTGAAGGCCGAGCTAGGGCGCCCGTGCCCTAGCTCTCTCTCTGTCTTGGTCTGAAGGTGCGGCGTCGGGGGGTGCTGATTGTGTTAGGGGAAAGATTTATGTGGGGATTCTCTCTCTTGATCTGCACAGGAACTGATTGAGCGGGGTGGTGGGCAGGAGGCGTTGCCAGCCCTTTTTCTTTGTGCTCAGTTTGTGAACGGGGGTAGTGGTGTTGTTTTTGGTGGTTGATCTTTGGCTCGACCCAGATTGGCCTGGCCTGCAAGTGGTGGATTTCGGCTGCAAGGGTGGAATTCCCGTGAGCAAGGCGTCCCTCTTTCTAAGCTACGAGGGGTTTTGTTGGGGGTGGGGGTGTTGTTGTCTTCGCTGCCCATCCTGAGTTGTGGTGCATTGTGGGTGGAACGGAGGGCTTTTTGTCTTAGCTCCTAAGTGGATCTTTTTGCCCTCTTTGTCTGAGGGTTTGCATGTCAGTGTAGGGACACGATCGGGGCCATGTCTCGCAGAGAATCATCTGGGGTTAGCCCCATTTTGGATTTCAGGTCAGCTTTTGGATCAAAACCCCCTCTACAAGGTTCTAAATTTTTTGAGAATAATCCTTTTTCCCTAGACTCGGAGATGGGTTCATCTGGGGGGTCTCGGATTCTGAAGATTAATGGCTATCTGGAAAGATGCAAAGAGAGACCAAATGTTGTGATTCTGATGGAGATGTTGGCGGAGGATATCAATTATTACTCAAGACATTCCTTATACTGTAAGTTCTTAGGCTTGAAACTCTCACTGCAATTTTTGGAAGCCTGGGATCAGAGGACGTGGATGCCAGAGGGGGAGATGGAGATTCGACTCCTAGTGAATAATTATTTCATGGTTACTTTTGATTGTATGGCTGATCGGACTCGTACTTTTGAGGGGGGCCCTTACTTCTACAACCAAGTGGGCCTGTTCATTAAACCTTGGAATGCAGGCTTCAATCCGGCCATGGAGCTTCCGAGTCGGGTTCCATTTTGGGTTCATCTTCTGAGGCTCCCGGTGGAGTGCTGGCATGAGGATGTTCTGCATTTACTGGTCTCGATGTTGGGTAATCCTATTGGATCGTCGCAACAAACTCAATTCAAGAAGGTAATGACATACACCTGATTTTGTGTGGAAATTGATTTAAGTAAACCACTGCCAGATTCTTTAGCAGTGTGTGTAGGAGAGTATTCCTGGGTGTAGTAGCTTGACTATGAGACCTTACCGTTTCGGTGCCGATTTTTCCATGAGTATGGCCATCTCCAGCATAGATGCCCAAAGGCTAAGCCTGTGGTGACCGAGGACTCTCAACCTTCTCGTAATCCACCTAGGGTGGATAAGGGTAAGGATCCTATTCAGGGTAGTGGGGTTGGGAATGATGGTTTTATTCTTGTCAGGAATCAGAATAGAAATAAGGGGCAGAAGAGGACTCTCAAAGAAAGGCAAGAAGAGGACACTTTTAATAGATTCGAGGTATTGGATGATTTTAGTCAGCAGGAAGTGAATCTAGGTTTGGTGGACTTGGATCAAGGGACTATGGAAGTTGAACAGCATGGGTCTCCTGTTCAGATAGTGCAAGGTTCTAGTAGGAGGTGCATACGGGTTTGCCAAATGTAGTACAAGATGGGAAAGATCTAGGGCTTGAAGGGCTTTGTTCAGAGGTTCTTTGTGCTCCACAAGTTGAGGGGACTAGGATTTTGGAATCAAACCATCAGTTGAGGGCTCCGAAGGAACTAGGCTATGTTGTTGTACCAGAAAAAAGCAAAGACGCTTTGGCCCACCCCTCTCGGGGATCGGGCTCGGAGTTAGGTAAGAATAATAAGTTGTCTTCTCATTTGGGAATTTTTTAGAAGGATCTAAAGAAAGGGGGGGCAGAAAAAGTCTCTAAGCTTGGCAGGAAGAAGGATGTGGAAAAGATCAAAATGATAGGGGAGAACTTGGTGGAGTCAGGGTCTGTTAAGACCTTGGATTCTCTTTTTTTGAGCCCCTTGAAATGATTGTTTTATCTTGGAATGTAAGGGGCTTGAACAATGGCCCTCAACAAAAAGTTGTTCGTGATTTGGTTAGAAGTCAATCTCCTGATGTGCTCTTTCTCCAGGAGACTAAGCTGTCGGTTGAAAGTATGTTTGGTTTGATGCCTAAGTTGTGGGGGAATGGTGAGTGCCAATGTACTAGCACTCAGGGGGCTTCTGGGGGAGTGGCTTGTTTATGGAATCCTCAGAAGATTTCTCCTCTTTGGTGGATGTCCTCCAAGTCATCTATCTCCATGATTGCTTATTGCTTTGAGTCAGGGAAGGCTATATTTTTCTCCAATATTTATGCGCCTATTGAGCTTCATGGTAAGCAATTATTGTGGACCCATATCAGGTTTGTTAGAAGTATGGCTCCTTTCCATCCGTGGATAATGGCAGGGGATTTTAATGCTATCTCTAAGTTGGATGAGAAACGGGGTGGTATTGTGAGCTGGAGCCTTCTTCTCTTCTCCTTCAAGATAACATTTCTGCTCTAAATCTGGTTGATATCAAGCCTAGTAATAGCCAGTCCACTTGGACTAATCGGAGGATTGGGGAGGAGTACATTGCTGAGCGTCTTGACTATTTTCTGGTTTCTTGTTACTGGGTTGGTGGTTTGTGGTCCTCTAAGTCTGAAATTTTGGACTGGAGGGGTTCAGATCATTGGCCTATCAAGCTCGCGGTCTCTTCGGCTCGTGTGCCTCGGTCTCCTCCTTTTAAATTCCAACTTATGTGGCTTAGGGATCCCTCTCTTCATGATTACGTTGTTGAATGGTGGAGGTATGGTAGACCTTCCTATGGTACAACAATGTATACTTTTGCTAAGTTGCTTCAATTTGTCAAGTATCAGCTCAAACAATGGAATCGACATTACTTTGGAAACATTTTCCATGCTAAGGCTGCTGCTCAGGTAGAGTTGGCTGGTATTATGAGGATGATTAGGGAGGATGGGATGAGTGAAGTGTTGCTTTTGGAAGAAGCCAAGGCTTTGAAGCTGTTGGAGGAGTGTGAGCTAAGGGAAGAAATTTTTTGGAAACAAAAGGCCTGAGTTGATTGGTTATTGGAAGGAGATAAGAATACTACCTTCTTCTTCAATTCGGTGAAAGCCAGGAGACATGGCAACTCTATTTCTGTTTTAGTGAATGATAGGGGTGAGCAGCTTTCCTCCTCTCAGGAGATCTCTAACGAAGCAGTACAATACTTTGCTTCTTTATTCAAGGAGGAGGAGCGAAGGAGTTTCGATGAGGAAGCTCAAGTCCTGTCGTGTATCCCTTCTCTTGTTTCTAGAGAAATGAATGAGCATCTTATGAGTGACATCTTGCTTGATGAACTGGAGGGTATAGTGTTTCAGATGAAGAAGGGGAAAGCCCCTGGCTTGGATGGCTTTCCGATTGAGTTCTTCCAAGAGTTCTAGGATATTATCAAATTGGACTTGTTAGCAGTTGTGCAGGAGTCTCAATCAAATAAGCAAATGCTACGGGCTCTCAATTCCACCTTCCTAGCTCTCATTCCCAAGTGTGAGGGTGCTGATAGGTTAAGGAAATTTTAGCCTATCACTTTGTGCAATGTGATTTATAAAATTATCTCTAAATTGATGGCTGACAGGTTGAAAAAGTTGCTTAAAGTGTTGATTTTTGAGGAACAGAGTGATTTTGTGGAGGGTCGGCAAATTTTGGATGGGGTGGTGATTGCATCTGAAACTATCCATTCTATGGCCACTTCCAAGGATAAGGAAATGTTTATTAAATTGGATATGGCTAAGGCTTATGACAGAGTTTAGTGGTCCTTCCTGCAGAAGATTCTTGGCACTTTTGGTTTTGGGGAGGAGTGGATTAACTGGGTAATGAATTATGTTACTACAACTTCCTTTTCTGTGTTAATCAATGGTGAGCACTCTGATCTTTTTGGTACATCTCGAGGTCTGCGTCAGGGAGATCCCCTCTCTCCCTATTTGTTTATCCTTCTTGCTAAGGGTCTAGGCTACTTGATGAGAAGGCATGTGGAGCTGGGGCTTATTTTGGGATGGAGATGGGATGGTGGCTTACCATCACAGTCTCATTTACAGTTTGTGGATGACACAGCTTTGATGGGTCTGGCGTCTATCAGGGAAGCTACTAATATGCGCAAGGTTTTGGATGTTTATCTTAATGCCTCGGGCCAATTGATCAATGAGGAAAAGTCCTCCATCTTTTTCTTTAACACTCGAGAGCCCATTCAGAGGAGGATTGCTCACATTTTGAGATTTTAGATTGGGTCCCTCCCCTTGACCTACCTTGGTATTCCGATCTCTGTTGGAAGACCTCATAGGGATTCTTGGCAAAATATATTGGATAAATTTCATGTGAAGGTTAATCATTGGACCCATAGATGGTTGTCCTTTTCTAGGCGTGTTTAGTTGCTCAAGTCTATGGTGCAGGCTCTCCCCATCTATAAATACATGATTCAGGTTGCCCCGGTGAGTTTTATTAAGGAGTTTGATTCTCTTGCTAGGCAATTTTTATGGGCTAGTAATTACAGTCATCCAAATGGAGTCTTGTCAAGTGGGATACTGTCTGTAGCCCGAAGCAGTTTGGAGGGCTTGGTTTAAGGTAGTCTTCGTTGTCCAGCGTGGCTCAAGCTGCTAAGTTGTATTGGCGCTGGTGTGTGGAGCAGGATCATCTCTGGGCTAGAATTTTATCTCATAAATATTTTCGAGGGATCCCCCAGATTGATATTCCCCGGTACTCCTTGAGGGGGAAAGGTTCGATGATTTGGGGTACTCTCAAGAAAGGGGCTGCTCTCATAAAGGATGGCCTTTTTTGGATTTGCAAAAGGGGGACATAAGCTCTTTTCTGGTCTGACTCTTGGGATGGTTTTCCCCCCATTCTTGCCTAGTTTCCAAACTTGGTAACTTTATGCCAGCAGTTCCTTGAAGCTGGTTGGTCAAGGGTGAGTGATTTTAAGTCCTTCTCTGCCTGAGATCAGCTGAGAATGGTGAGATGGAAGAACCCTGGCGAGTGGCCAGATGTTGGTATGGAGGGGGATTGTGCTGAGCTGCACAAAATCCTCTCTACTAGGAAGTGTAGTTCCCTGTAGGAGGGCGATGTTCTTTCATGGTCTCCTAATCCTAAGGGTGTCTTTACTATTGCTTCTGGATATTAGAGATTGTTATCTCACAGGCTTGAGGGGGGGAGGTTCACTGGTGGAAGAGAGTGTGGAACAAGTTCTCCTAGCCAAAGTGTAACTGCTTTCTTTGGACCTTGGCCTGGAACAGGTGCTTGACATGGGAAAATATTTAGAAGAGGGGGTTTCAAGGCCCTTCTATTTGTGTTTTGTGTGGGGTAGCAGAGGAGGATTCTTCCCACTTGTTTTTTCGGTGCCCCTTTGTTTTGCATCTTTGGCATCTTTGGTGGGAGGCCTGGAGAATCCCATGTGTTCATGCCTCTTCCTTGGTGGAGTTTTGGAACAGTGTTGGTAGACCTCCTTCTGGGACCTCTTTCTTGCAGGAGGTGTGGTATGTAGGTCCTACCTTCATATTGTGGCAGATCTGGTTAGAATGAAATCATAAAATTTTTCGGGTTGAAAGGTTGATATTCCAACAAGTTTGGTAAAGAGTGAGGGCTATGATTCAGGAGATAGTGCAAGCTAAGTGTGAGGTGGTTTTCCCTTTAGAAAAATGGGACGTTGAGAAGGTGGAGAGACTTGGAATCAAGGGGTTGTCTTCAGCTTCGGCTTGCGTCAAGAGGGGAAGGAGGGGGAAATAAAAAGTCCAAAGGTTGGGCATGTGGCTGCCCCCTCCGGATGGAATCTTGAAGATCAATACTGATGGTTCCTCAAGAGGCAATCCAGGTCCTTCTGGAATTGGTGGAGTTGGTCGGGACTCTTCAGGCTCAGTAGTTTTCTTCTTCTCTGCTCACGAAGGGGTGCAATCTATCAACCTTATGGAAGGCTTGGCGATTCTCTATTCTCTTGAGAGGGTTTATGATTTGGGTTGGCACAGGGTTATTTGTGAATTTGATTCACAGGTTCTGATTGGTTTGATAAATAATCGGACGATGTCTGATGTTAGCTGGCAGTTGGCTAGAATGGTGCAACAGATTTTACAGATTAGTTCTTTGATGGAGATTATATCCTTTGTCCATATTCCTTGGGAATGGTATAGGGTTGTTGATTGTTTGGCTAAGTGGGCTTCTGAGCATCTTCTTGGTTGGAAGATTGATGGGTGGGAGCAAGTTCCCCATGAGCTCCGCCAAGATTTAGAAGGGATTCTTGCTAAAGATGGGGATGGTCACAATGAGGAAGGCTGATGTGTTTTGCTCTTTTGCTTTTGGCGGGTCATTGTGGCCTGGGTTTTTTTGTAATCTTCTCTTTTGATTTTCAATAAATTTTTTACCCTTTTATTTTAAAAAAATAAAAAATTACTTGTAATATTTCTACACCTACTACTCTAATACAATATAATGCTCAAGAGATCAAGAAAAATCTTTAAAATGAGTGATAATAAGATTGAATATAATTATGTCAAATAAAATTTAGACAAGAATATAGTACTTACAAATTAATTATTATGTTTTGATACTCTAATTAAAATTACAAAAAATAAGTAAAATGAAATGGCATCTTTTAATCCTAATTTAAAAAATAGATATTTTTTAGTTGATAGGGTATCTATTATGGGAATTTCCCGCTAGAATTAAGTATGTCTCATGGTGTGAAAAAAAATCAATCAATTTCTCACATTTGAAAAAAAATTGATTAGTTTCTTATGCCTAAAAATATTTGTTGTACTTTTTTCTTCTTTTTTTTTTGTGTAGATAAACATGTATCACTCCAATGACAAAAAAAGGAACATACAACAATTAAATATTCTCAAAAACAAAAATAAATATTTTGATTTTATTCTACTTTTAAAGCTATCAAAAATAGCATCATTCCATTTACGTTTGAAATATTTTTTTATTTTTTCCTTTAAAGAGTATGTTGTAATTTCATTGGTCCTATAATATAAGATTGGTTCTATATATTTTAATAGCTGTAAACCTCTTGTCAAATTTATAAAAATGCTTATATAAATTACAATTTACTTAACCATTGCACCTCCTTTAGATACAAATGCTAGTATATTTATTATAAGAGTTTATTAGCCAATAGGGTACATATAATGTGAGATTTGGTAATTCATAAATAGATAATACTTAATTTTTTAAGGAAAAAATCTAGATTTGTCTAAGTTTATTTCATTCCATTATTTAACACTTATTATTAATTGTTTAACATAGCCACATGCAACTAGAATGTGCAGTGCATCCATACACAAACACATCGTAATATTTGAACCTCCTTTAAATACAAGTACTAATATAAATTATCCTATATTTTAACCTTCTTATAAATTTTGGTAGTTCTAAAATCATGCACAGCGGACATTCTTTCTTCAAACAAACACTCGTAGATTTTTTAATTATTATTTATAAATGTTGAAAAGGCTCAAATGTGAACCAAAATGATTATATATTTTTGAAAAAATATTTAATTATTAGAAGATATAATATCCTTTAGGGGCCCACTTGTGATGTAGGCACCACTAAAGACTTAATTGTGTCTTATGTGATCAATCTACATAGAAAGAGGGCGCGCTACATAAATTAATCTTTTTAGCCATGCCGATTATATCTTTTAATGGGAAATTACAACACAGTGTTAATAGCAATACCGATTATTTGAATTCCACAATATAATATGATGCCAAGCTCGTCCAGATTTAAAGAGAACAATAAATTGAGATATTTCTTTTGAATTTCTAACCATCTAGGTCTACAAAAATCCTCATGGTTTGTTATCAATTTATGGTTTAACCTTCTGAATGTTTTTCTATAGTGAATGGTTTTTAATAGTTATCTTAATTAAATTTCTTAATACTCAGGTCTACAAAAAAACTCAGGTCTACAAAAAAATTTATAAGGTTACTAGTTTGTTATAAATTGATATTTTAATTTAAGAGTGTTCATTTCCTAGTAATAGTGGAAACTATTTTTCTTAAATTTTAATCACATTTTGAAAATTTTAAATTTATTTTATAATAATTTTTAGAAAATAATTTATATATTTTAATCAATATAATAATTATTTATTTTTTAAATATATTTAATGTTGATATTATTTAATAATAAATATATTACATTCAGTGTGTTATAGCAAACACATAAATTATTTATATCTACAAAAATGGTTTATCACTATTAATAAACAATCAACTCACTAGTCAATATACCAAATGTTTATATTTATTAACATTATTTTCTATCACTATGAGTCAACATATAATGCATTGTAGTCAATGCACCAGTTGTCTATATTTACAACACATTTTTATGTCATTGTGAGTAAGAAACTAACACATTTTAGTCAATGCAATAACTATTTATATTTATATATTTTTATTTATGTCACCACTATTAAAGAATCAGTGTGCATTGTGGTCAATGCACTAACAAATTTTATTTAAAAGTATTATTTTATGTCACTACAAGTGAAAAACCACTACATTATAGTCAAAATACCAAATGTTATTATTTATAAGAATTCTTTTCTTTTACTACCAATAGATAACTAATGCATTGTAGACAATGTGTCAATTTTTTATATTTCTAAGCATGTTCTTATGTCACTACAAATAAATAAATAGTGCATTGCAGCCAACTTGTTAGTTATTCATGTATAGATAAATATTCTTTTATGTCACTACCAATAACAAAACTAGTGAATTGTAGTCAATGTCCCAACTTCCCATATTTATGAACTTTATTTTCTTCATTATAGTATATATCTTATGTTTCAAGGTGAGCCCACCATTATATTTATTTACTTATTTTCTATGATGGTTCATTAAGTACATAGAAAATCTAGTAGACTCAACTAATCCAATATGATTGATGGCTAATGGTTAATTGATAGAATACCACATTCCAACTAAATATCTTTTGTAATCTTGTTTCAACTAGTGGGAAATAAACATGTAGCATAAATTCATTCAATAAGATTTATAATACTATAGCATTCATCTAGTAAGTAAAATGTTTCAGAGTAAAATTGTTTTTGGATTATAAATGTTGGTATTTAATACATTACTTATTATATGTGCTTGTTCAAGACTATATTTAAGACTGTAACTTATATCTACCCATTTTTTATGTGAATATATGTAATATTACTTTTTTATAACTAATAAATCTAATACTTCTTATAATAAAACATTATTAAATAGAATTATAAATAATTGATAATTTGATATACAATAGACTAATAAGTTTTTTTAGATTGCTAACCATCTAAATCTACAAAATCTTCACAATTTGTTATCAATTCGTAATTCAATTTCTTACCTCTTAGAAGCACAATAAATATTATTTACATTGATTAGTCCATAAGTGTTTTTTTGAGCATTCAACAGTTTATAACGGTGACAACTATTTATATTAAATATTTGACTATTTAAGTTAAAAAAGTCTTTACGACAACAATTTATATTAAATATTTTGACAATTTAAGTTAAGAAAGTCTTTAGGGTTTGCTGTCAAATTTTTATTTTTTTAATATTGGATTAACATAAAAAAAAAAATGCAATCAGCATACAGCTGCATAATAAAAGGAATGGCAAACAGCATACAGTACATCAACAAAGATCCATGAAATCCACCTGTTAATTTATAACCGGCATTTTTCTAATCAATGCACCAACTGATTATATTGTAAGCATTTTTTTTTTTGTCGTTGCCCATAAACAGTGAATGCATTGACTAGAGCAATTGTTTTTAGTGTACGATAGTGATACAATTAAATTCTATACATCCAATTCTTAGTCGTTGCCGCTAAGGCTGAAGTCAACTCCTGGGTATGTTATCCTATAAATATGCCTCTCCTAGTCTAATTCTTTGCCCTCTGCGACTTCACTCAAGCAATGGCTGTTGCCCCTATTAAGTTTACCTTTATCAATGCAGTTTTCTTTATTCTTCTTATAAACCCATGCATTGGTCTGTCCAATTGTCCTACCGCAGAATCCCAAGCTCTTCTTTCCTTCAAAGCATCCTTGAATGTGTCTGATGGCATTCTCAGTTCATGGGTTAATGGAAGTGACTGTTGCTCCATGTGGGACGGCATATCATGCAATAATCTCACCAAACATGTAGAGGGAGTGAATTTGAGTGCTTACCATGCAGAGCAGAGCGTGCAGAGTGGAATCATATCTGGTAGTTTCTGCAACCTGCCTTTCCTCAAATACCTCAACTTGAAGGACGTTGGTGTAACTGGTAAAATTCCTTCCTGTTTGGGAAATCTCTCTCATCTTCAATATCTGCGGTTAAAGAACAATAGTTTGAAAGGAATAATTCCTCCCGTGATTTGTCAGCTCAGCAATCTTAGCTATTTAGATGTAAGCTTTAACCAACTAAGTGGAATGCTGCCATCATGTCTAAAAAATCTCTCCTCGCTTAAGCTCTTGGGTCTTTCCTTTAACAAATTCCACGGGAGCCTTCAGCTTCAAGGTCTTTCCTCCCTTGAGCAGCTGTATGGCCGTAATTTTTCATCACATAAGCACATAACTTCTTCGCAGCTAGATTGCTATTCTCTCTAAAGGTTCTCTGGCTCTCCACGATTACCATTTCAGATACTTTGATTCATAACCTTGCAGGATTAAAAAAATTTATTCTATCGTATTGCGTACTGAATATTAGCACAATTTAGATTCCCCAGTTCCAGCTAGGAGGCATAGATCTAAGCTCAAGTAGTATTGGTGGTCGAGTTCCCGAGTGGCTTTTCACTCAGTATTCATTGCAGTGATTGACATTCGCTGATGACAATATTGTTGGAGAAATACCATCCTGGTTATGGGAGAATAATCCTCAGTTGTATTTGTTCAACCTTTCAGGAAATCATTTCTTTGCCAGCCTTATTATCCCAACTAGATCAGTTCGTTGGATCACACTATTGGATGTATCTAGGAATTAATTGACTGGACACATGCCATCTGCGTGGCCTCAAGACCTACAGCTCTCGACGGTAAATGACAATTCTCTAATTGGCAATATTCCTCCAAGCTTGTGCAATTTAATTTACTTTGAAAAGTTAGATCTGTCAAACAACAAATTTAGTGGAAACGTTCCTACATGCTTTGCCAACTATAAGGTAATTCAAGTGTTAAATTTGGGGGATAATAGTTTGGGGGGAAGCATACCCCACGGTCTATGCTCCTCCTCTCTAATTGTCAGAAACAATAAATTAAGTGGATCCTTTCCTCCCTCGATCACCACTTGTAAGAAATTGCAATTACTAGATATTGGGCATAACAAATTTGCTGGGGATATTCCATGCTCAATTGGAAACCTATCTGCTCTTCAAGTGTTGATGATGAAGGGTAATTGTTTGAGGTAGCATTCCTTCAGAGATTGTCCAACTGAAGCAGCTCCAGATCTTAGATCTTTCGTCTAACAATATATCTGATTTTATTCCAAATAACATTGCATCTCTACAAGTAATGGTTGTAGCAAGATAAGGAGGCCATATGTTATCTACTCAGTTGAATCCTTTCCATACAATTGCAAAAAACAACGGCATTAAATCATACTCTTAACTTGGCCCTTTTGAGACTTTTATGACTGATGTTTGGTCTCATGATGAATTGTATATGACTGTGAAAGGCTTAGACTCGCACTACCAGTATATTCTTTCCGCACTCACAGGCATAGATCTCTCCAACAATCGACTGAATGGAGATGTTCCTTTTGATTTTGGAAAGTTGAAGGGGTTGAGGTTTCTCAATCTGTCAATGAACAACCTCAGCGGAGTTATTCCACTCAGTTTTGTGGGAATGAGTCAATTAGAATCATTGGACCTTTCTTCAAACAGATTTTATGGAGATATTCCTGCAGAGTTTCAATCTCTAACATCATTGGCATGTTTAAATTTGTCCAACAACATCCTCTCAGGCAGCATACCTCGAGGAGGACAGATGATCACATTTGATCACACATCGTATTCTGGAAATACATATTGGGAGGGATGCCCACTTCCCAAGAAATGTTCTTGGCTAAAGTTCTCTCCTCCCCTCCCTTCTACAACTGGCAGGCAAGATAGAAATGTAGATTATAGAAAGCAAATACCATGGTTTGAGATTGGAATAGGATTGTCACATGTTGCAGGTTTTTCCTGTGTAATGTTATTGATTGCTGTGAGAAAGAAATGGAGGAAGATATACTTCAACCAGATTCATAAGATTTTGAAGCTTTTGTTTTTCTCCATCTGTAATAAGATATTATGAAGGCTTATTCAAGCAAAACTATGGCCCGAGCGTTCGAATGTTGAGCTTAGTCAACATCATTATATTTTGTATTGTAAAAAGTATAGTTTTAGGGTACTAGGATGCGAAATCATAAATTAAAATACCCGTATGTCAAAGTGCAACCTAATATCACTCTTTGCCACTCTTGTGAATGTTTCATTGTGCGTTTCCCTTGCACATTATCGATGGGATTATTATGGAGGTTTGTTTTGTTGACTGTATTAATATTTATTGATTACTGTGATTTTTGTTAGTATAATATAAGAAATATATTTAAAGGGGTGGGATATTTATAAGGACTGTTTCTTTTTAAAAAAATCATATATATACGTTAATTAGGGTAAATATCACTTAATGTGTTCATTTAATATTTATTATGAAGTTGTTTTGTTATTTCACATTTTTAATTTTATTATTTTAATGATTTTTTTTTTAATTTGTAGGTCTTATATGATTAACAAATGAAACCATATTCACAGATTTAATACATTTCTATTTCTTTTAAAAAATTAATTATTAGAATTAATAATATTAAAGATATTAATTTAAAGATAGAAAACAATATTTAATTTTTTTATAAAATGAAGACATGTATGATTTTTTTTTTTTTTACCTTAACTATCGATATTATTTAACTATTTTTTTATAATAGTTAATAATACTAAAATGTTAATACTAATATTAACAATTCTTTCAAAACTTTTCTATAAGATAATTTATGTACAAAAGCATCAAACTTTTAAGATATAAATCTTAACTCTGTACCGTTACCTACTAAATTCCTTGATTTCTCATGGTAATGAGGGCAATGAGAATTTTCAATTCTTCATTGGCATTTACTAAATCAATTTGAGTACCATTAAGGAAAAAAATTGGGACATGCTTTGATCATCTCAAATGAAAACAAGTGGATTTGAAAAAAAAAAATGTAAGTTTTATTAATGTGAATAAAAATAGATGAAAGTTTTGTTAATTGTAGTGTTTTAGTATTGTTAATTAGTTTAAATTGCATTACCAAGTCTTACCTCAAATTCTTTTTCTAACCCTAATTCTAACCCTAGTAATAAATTCTAAACCATTATCATATTCCTATACCTATCTCTAACCCTAATCATGGTCGTAAAAATAGTTTACCTTGTTTTTTCCCTACAAATTCAACCCCCCAAACTTCTTAGCTAATTATGTTCAAGAGAAATAACTTTTAAATTTTTAAAATTAAATATTTGACATATTCACTTTAGAAAGATTAAATTATATTTGAAGAGCATAAAATTAAGTTTTTTAATCAAGTAACTTATTAATAAATAATTAATCAAATGAGTTGAAGAAATCATTACAATAATATTGCCTATAGAAATACTAATAATAAATATGACAAAGCACACACTTAAAAGATTTTTATTTTTATTTTGAAGCTTATAAAGAATTTGTGATAAAGGTTAAAGGAATCTAAAAATTAGAGTTTATTAATTGCTTTATTAGGGCCTTTATGAAAAATATGTGTATGAATACCTTTGTACAAGAGAATATATGACCATTTTATATGGCATAAGATCCAACTAGTTATTGAAGTGATGATTCTAATATTAAGAGTCTTGGTATATATACTAATTCTATCATTTTGATATATTTTTTTAAATAATTTTTATAAATTTGAATAATAATAATAATTAAAAGAAAGTAGACAATACAAGGCACTCCAAAATTTTACCTAAAGAAATGTCCAAATTAATAAGATAAAATAAAAACATACAACTACTTTCATGGTGATAGCTACACTTCTATATACTCTACCTCTTTCTTAGATAGTGTAATCACTACCTATCTTTTGTAGATCAAGCTTACTACTCACCAAAGATAGAATACATATACAGTTGTAGATCTTCAATAGTTAATATCTGTAACACTTAGAGTCCATAAATCCATCCAAATTCAAAGTTTTATTTTTATATTCCCATTCTACATAGAGAATTACATAATCAAAGGTGCCATGTAGATATAAAAAATCATTTACATAGTAGTCCAATAATCTTTACTAGGTTTGGATGTATATAACTCCTACTACCTATTATAATATCAAGTTTAGTATAGACTATCTAACATAAATTAGGCTATCTAGAATATTAAGGAACCTAACTCATTTTCTCAGTTTAATTTTCTATTTTATGATTAAGCTTAACAAAAAAAAGTTATAAATAGGAAATCTGGTGCACTCAAAACTTTTATTTCTTGTATTCTAAATCTTAAAAAATTACACTCATATCAATATTTTTTTTTGATGTAGTCATAATTTTGTTTGTACAATTCCTTTTAATTTTGATGTCTAGAATAAATTTTTTAGCACCAAGATCTTCCTTATTAAATTATGTCTAGATACATAAAGTTAGCTAAACTAATCATTATCTTAATTTTATTGATTAATAACATGTCATCTACATACAATACTATGACAAAAAAAAAAATCTACCTTTTTTTCAAAAAATACACACATGAATTAGTTTTTCTACAATCTAGCTTAATTCCCATTACATTTCACTCATGTTTTTTATTCCACGTTTTTATTTATTACTTTTAACTTTAAATGAATGAGTTTTTAGCTTACCCACTAATTTAGCATTAACTTTTAACATATCACATTCTAGTTGTGTCATGTAGCATTTTCCCTCAACCTCACAATTAAAAAATGTTGTCTTTACATCAATAAGCTCAATTTCAATATCAAAATTAGTAGTCACAACTAAAAAACATATAATTGAAGTTAATTTTGTAATAGGAGAGAAAATTTTCATAAAGTTAATTACCTCTACCTCTTTTCTTGTTTTACTAAACAATATTTAAAGTTTTTGTTTTGAATTGATAAGATTGGAAGGGCTGGTATCCATTACCAAGAAGCCATAGCGGCAGAGGTGGCTCACAAAAATTTAGTCAACATAAAAAAAGACTCACTAGAGGTGAGCCAAAAAAGAATAACACGCAAACCATACTTTTGACTAGAGCATAGAACCAAAAACAAACACACCTACAACAAAAACAAAACCAACAAGAGATTGATGTGGAAAAACTAGGACTTTTTAGACAAGATAAAACCAATAGAAGCCAACAGCTTCAAAAACCCCATAGTCACCACCAAAGGGACAAGACTTGGAACTCAACACCAACTACTCTCCACCTTGATAGAAGAGGATTTGAACTACCCACACCCTTTGAACCCACCTCGATCGAGCTAAATGAGTGGTCTCCACCTCAAAAGAAGACACATCTTTGAAGACCACTAGAAGCAACAATGCCATCATCAAAGAAGTAATCCTTCCAAAAAAATGAAGAATTCCACATACAATAAAAGTAAATCTCCCAAAAGAGTTTCAGAAATTGCCTCAGCAAGAGCTAAGGCAGTCACTACCTCAAACAAGATAGCCCAAAAAAACATTGAACCCCAAACCACCATGCCCAAAACAATAGAGACTAGCACTTGCACCCCAATGAGGTGCAATACTTATGATGATAGGCTGAGCCCAAATTATTTAAGGTTGTGAAGAGCCACACCCACACCCATATAAAAGAGACTGTCATTTTTTACTTAAATTGTGTTGTTTGGTATGCGTTGTTACTAAAAATAAGAAAAAACTCAATCATGGGAACAAGATAATTGAAAGGATTCTTTAATGAACTCTATAACATGCTTGAATACCATTGCAAGAGTACATGGTTTTGCTGATGAACTAACTGAATCTATTCCATTGTCAAATTTCAATAGACAAAAATTGAAGAATTACATTTTAGATAAAAAATTGAGAACTTGGCTTTTCTTCAGGTCTCACAATCACATGCCCATCAAAGAACCCCTACTATGTAACCTAGGAAGCAATCATATGTCCTAAGATTTGGGCTCTAGATTTGACATTCATCAGTCAAGAAACATTGTTTGGATACAGTCCTTTGTGTGATGGTAGAGATTTGTGAGCTGCAGGCCTCACCCAATATTAACCTGGAAGTTGTTACAACATCCTTTCTAAATGTACTAACAACAAACATAATTGGGAATAGAAATAAATATAGAGAAATATTTTCTTCGACGACAGGATTTATACAATGACATAAAAAATTAGAAACAATATTAATTATCATATACCAACTAAAACTCATATTTATTCAAGAATACAAAGTTGATTGAGATTTGACATGTGTATCTTTACTGTATAGAACTCAAAATATTATATTAATGACCAGGATTCGTAGCTAGATTACAAAGTTGGTCTTTAAATTTTTCCATAACTTCAAGTACATGTCAACAGATACAGTGGTTGGAAAATATATTTGTCTTCCAAGCTTCCAAGTAAGATATTCAAATCCACTTGTCATAATATGAAGATAGATTCCTCTTCAATGAGCTAAGGAATCACTCAAAGCACTTATCACAGGATCAAGAGCCATCTTGCCTATTACATAGTATTATAACCAAAATAGATAATTCCTTATTTAAGCATAAAAGTAAAAATATTGGCCTTTTGGTATCTTTACAATTTATATACTTCACTTTCCTTGAATAAGTAAAAAACAATCACAGGTAAATTTTCATTTGTATGTAGATTACCAACAACAAATATCACTCTTAAAGTCATAATCCAGAATGCAAAAAAATGTCTGATTATTTCCTCCACAATCTGAGATATTACACTCATAAAATTGAGGTACAAAGAACTTTTTATCAAACATGATAAAATAGTCCTGAGAATTATTTTGAATGCATATTATCATTCAATTTAGGCATCTTTGAGCCCTTTGATGTAGCTGAATGTTGTTAGATCTTCCTTCTAAGGTACAAGATAAGACTGTTCTCAATAATCTTGGGATAAACGTGAGAAACATATGTTGTATAAAAAAGAAAGATTCAGATATTGCTCACATCAAAGATATTTATAAATGGTTTCTAAACAACAACTTTTGGTCAAGGTATGGACACAATTCCCAGTCTCTCCAAATTCAAATCAAATTTACACTCAATACCAATAATTCTGTTAAATATTCAACAAATCTTGTAGACATCTATATTAAACCAACTTGAATCCACAACTTAGACATTTGTATTGCTCCTTTATCCACATAGATATGCCACTTTGTGTGGGGATTGCAATGTAAACTATCATTGCATTGTAGGATTTCCACCATAAAAAATATTTGTAGTAGAAGATGGTATTGTGAGACAGATGAAATTGAGGCAAAAAGGAAAATAATCATAGTGATACAACTGCTACCAGTTCAACAACCATACATATCCACAACTAAGAGCCTCAACTGTTGGTGCATTCTAGCAATAAATGCATCTGCTTTCCCGTTCACCTCATCAAGGCTGGGACTGGGACATAACGATGAATCAACAGTATCTAGAGAAAATTGCTTTCTAAAAACAAATGACCAGTCACTTTCAGGCTCATGTTCTAGTTCTTGCACTAACTCAAGTTCAGCCAATTCTATAGGAGAAGAGATTTTACTCTTCTGGAATTTTGGGTCATCATAGAAAGACCAGTGGTGCTTAACCATTGGGAATGGTGGTGGTAGGGGAGGAGGAAGAGGAATTGATGATGATTTCCTCCCAGTCAACTTTTCTATTGCTTTAGCATCTCTGTTCTCATTTTTTGTCCTGTATTCTAACGAGTCTCTCCTTCTAGAGGCTTTTTTCATTTTGGGTATACCAATTTTCTTAAAGCCTTCATCTTTTAGGTATTGTGGATCAGGCATATAAAATGGGAGTTTTGGTACCTCAATTTTTTAGAGGCTTCAACATTCTTCGGGTAATTTGAATAAGTGGAATAGATAGAGGGTTTTGAATTTCCACATTTTTTAGAAGCTCTCTTCTTTGGGTGCATTGGATCAGTGGTATAAATGTGAGCAGGGGGTGGTGGTGGAGGATGCGGATGAGAGGAGGAAGAATGCACCTTCTTGATTTTTCAGACCGATGTCGAGGTGAAGGCTATGAATCCTTGCGTTTATGCTTTGAATCCCTCTTGTAAGATGAAAACCATTGTTGGAGTGTCGATTGCTAGAGAATTGAAGGAAGTGGTAGAGGTACTGGTGGGGGTTGTATTGGGTTTCTCTTGTGCTTTCTCTCAGACTATGGAAGTAGACCAAGTGCATTGACAATTGCATTTATGCTGGGCTTGTGTTCCCTAGTTCTATGTTTGGGATCATCCTTGCTTCTGCTACTTTGGTGCCAAGATTCATGCTTCAGGATTTTAGTAGGAAGAGGAAGAATGGGGGAAATTAGGAATAGGATTGACTAGAAACGTTTTATCTAATTTTATCTTTTCTATTTTTTTTGGTTTTTTTGGTTTTTCATGGCTATGGTCGGGACTGGAGTTAGGGGGAGCCCTAATTGTCTGTTTGAGCAAATGGGTTTGCAATGCAGGAGGAGGGCACTATGGTGGAGGAGGAGGAGGGTGGTGTAGTGGTGCAGCAGGAGGTGAGGGAGGTTTTCTCATATGGCTCATGTTCTTTAGAGGTGAGGCAGGTGTTGGGTTTGAATCTCTTTGAGGTAATGCAATTGGGGGAGGAGATGGTGGCAGAGGTGAATGTTTCCAAAGTTCTTTTGTGACTACATTGTTTTTAATTTGAGCTGAAAAATCAAAATCTCGGGGATTTACCTATGCTTTATTAGGGCTTTGGATGTCTTCAGAATGTGAAATGGCTCCACGCCCAGTTAATTTTTGTGTTGAATCTTCAGACCTAATGAAATAATCTTCACTAACATTTGAAGCTTTGACAAAATTTCAAGCCCCATTTGATACTGGAACATAATCGCCTAGACCATTAGCTTTGTAATTTTTAGGTGTGTGACGATTTCTCTGAACCCAATCATTGTCATCCATCGCTCGGGGTGGACTCGAATCATCCCAAGCACAGCTAGCCTCTCTCAAATCATGATATGAAATGCTAGCTCTCATCCTTTGTAGTAGAGGCATTGTCACAACCATTGAATATTCATATGCATACTCATGTTCATATAGGTTCGAACTCTCGACCACCTCGATCTCAGAACTATCCACCACATTGTGGTCTAGAATCCCCCTCCATCTGTTAACAGAACCATAATCAAAGATTCTTTCATCAAACCTATAGGTTTCCATTATTATAATCCCAATCCCCGCATCAGAGTGGAGTCGGGGTTTCTCAATCTCTACACCGCCAGCGAGAAAAACTGCCTCTTCGCCAAATCCAACGCACATAAGCAAATAAATGCAGAGGTTAAAATACTGGTTGAAATGTACAAGGGGGAAAGCTGAGCATAATAATCACAGGCCTCCAGTTGCTTCTCTTCTAAATTCTCTTCTACAGCTAGTTTGAGTAGTCCCCCAGCCAGTAATATTTGTACCCTCTCCCTGAGACGACTTGACCGACACCCTTGTTGGTGATGACGAAGGTGAAGACAGTGAAGAAGAACAAGAGCAAAATAAGGACCAACATGGCAGCCAAGTAAAACCAGAGCAACCATGTGATTCTACAATAGGTGCCTACCAAGCCAGCGAGAGGGACGAGCATGAGAAATGCTCTGAGAACTATCTCAGGCCATTGAAGAAGCTTCTCATAGTCACTGCTTGCCTTCGTTGTCAACCATATTCTGAAACCCAAGATTAGAATTATTAGCTAAAGAAATTTCGTGGGGTTCCCGTCGGCGTCAGACTAGGGGAAATGTTGGTGGGGTTCCCCCACGTATAATAGCCTATCAGCTAAAAAGAATAAACTTCTTTGAAAAAGGGTAGATCCTCTACCACCACCCAAGAGGGGAAATCACTTGAATTGATAGAAAGTTGACCAAACGATGGAGAGAGAGTAATTTGAAGACAAACACAACATAGTCTTTAGAAATTTTTGAAAATTGCATATCAAAGACAAACATGCAGGAGTACAAGATGCCTAGAGCCATTAGCAATGTGATAAAAAAAAACCCTCCAAAAAAGTGCCCCATCTCCCAAGAACACAAAGAAGACGTTAAACCCAAGAGAAGCTTGGCCAAATTTGAGGAGATGAAGAACCTTGAGACTGATGGAAAATCTATCCACTCTACCAAATTGAATAGAGCAAAAAAACTATAACCTAGAGACCAAAAAGCAATCACCCAAAGAAAAGCAAGGGCTCAATGAACCAAGGAAAGGAAACGCTACAACAATAGCCTCACTAGTGTAGCCATAAATAGCCAACCAAACACAACAAAAGCTAGCACCAAAGAAGTGGCCAGACGTAGGACACCGCAACTCAAAGCTAACAAAATTGCCAAGCTAGAAACCCACCAATAAAAGGAGCAAGTAAATGCAGTCACAGTGGTCAAAACAAGGTCTCATTGAAGCCAAAAGGAACACTGCAGTGAGCACACATAAGGTAGCAACCAACTAAAGGCATGAAAAGGTGTGACCATCTCCATAGATGGAACCAAAAATCAAAGAGAACACCCACTAAAGGGCCAATCCAAAATAGACAAGGTAGAGGGCATACAAAGGACAGATCTACAATAAGAAGAAAGAACCAAGGAATAGACTACAAAGCAGACTAAGTTGTGCAAGCAGCAAACAACAGAAACCCACCCATGAGACCAAAGCAACAAGTAGGATCCTACTTGACTAGAGACAACCAGAAAGAAGCAAGACCTTTGAACCCTATAGGAAAAGACCCCTCTCATCACACTCATTTTTCACTATTCTCCTTCTAGCCCACACATGCAATGACCAACCAGAGGGAGGTAGCAATAGATCTTCCCCATCACCATCAAGATCTTCTTCCCCATTGGCTGAATTACCCTCAGCATTCAAAAAACCTTCATTGCTTCCATTCATGTCTCTTGTCATTTGTTTTCTTTTCCTCAATACCCTACTCCTCTCTTAGATTTAATTTTTTTTATTTTTGATAAAGTAAGAAAGGATTTTAAAGGGCCCCAATCCCCTTTACAACAAAGGATAATTCTATACAAAGCTTAAAATTGGGCAAAACAACTCAATAAAAAAGATTGGAAAAACATGAAAACCAGTCAGGAATAGCAGGACAAGAACAAAAAAAAATAATACTAATAGTAAGAACAATGCCACCAAGACAAAAAAAAAGAAAGAGACATCCAATCATAGAAAAACAGTTTAAAATCTAGAGCTTGTAACCAACAACTTTTCCTTCAAAGGAAACTCATTAGAGATTTTTTAGGAGTACATTTCTTTTTCCTTTGCACAACTATAAAGGGAGTATCAAAAACTAGATTAGGAATAGAAATAAGAGGAGCCTCAGGAGAGAGATCACACACCTTAAAGGGAACAACCGAGTGTTGAACTAGTCTTGTAGAAGCCACTAGAGGAACAACACAATCAACAACATGAGTTGGAGAGGAAGGGGCCTCAGAGGAGGCAGAACACACAACAGATCAGACAACCTTATTTTAAATCAGAGTAATAAAAACCATTAGGGAAATAGCATCATCAGAAGTAACTAGAGAAAACACTACAAAAATGACTAGACTAGCAACAGCTACCTCAACACTCAAATTTTTCTTCAGAGAGGGAGGCTTTGAATCATCATCAGAAGAAATAGAGTCTATAACAGGGTGCACTATTAAGTGTTCATGAAGTGAGCTCTTACACCAAGTAGAAGAAGAAATAGGGTGGGAGCCTCGATAATAGTCACGGGCTAAGTGACCAATAGTAAAACAACATCTGTAATAGAAAGGAAGACCCTCATAATCCATAATCTGGGACCAAGACCAACCATTAACCTACAACACAACCTCACCAGGTAAATATTTTGACATATCAACCTTTACCAAAATCCTAGAAAAGGAGCTATGAGTAAAACTCTTGGAAGCCTTATCCACTTTCAAGAATCTCTCAAGAGAATTACCAATTCCCTCATAGGCAGAGGGACATTAGAACTGTAAGGGAAGATAAGTAAATCTTACCCAATTAGGCACCACATCTAAGGGTTCCTTCAAAGGGTTGAAATAATGAACCCAAGGTCTCATGGAGAGGCGATGAGAATCCCAATCACACAAGCCATAGTCTAAAATATCATGTCTATTCTCAAGGGAACTAAAACCCACAACAAAAAAACCCCTTGCAGAAGGGTAAATCTCCATTGAACCATCAACTAGAGGAGACCACTGGTTGGTAATCCAAAGGTGCAAATTAGGGAGGGAAGGCCACAAGTAGAAAAATCTAGAAATAAGAGCAGTTTTGGAATAAAAATCAATATTTTTAGCAACTTCCTTACCAAGGGAAATTATAGGAACAGTGTATGCACACCACAGAGGACACATAGAGCCCTCCCCAGGCTAATTAGTCTTCATAGCATCAACAAAAGGTAGAATCTCCTTTGAAGTAGCAAGAGAATGAACACCCTACCCCACACGAGTGTTCGGGAAACACCAAATCCACCCACAACAACATCAACAGTAGGAGATGGGGAAGCTGCTATAGCAGAACCTACAACACACAAGGAAGGGACATATGCAAAGAGGTCAATGACTAGTTCACACCCTAGCGGAGACATGGACAACACATCTGAGAAGCGTAAATCATTCAAAATTCCTTCTAGGTGATGAAATGTGAGTGGGTGCGGATCTCCATTATTAGTCAGCTCTGAAATTGCTATTGCTCTTTAAATTTTTTGTTAGATAGCTTTACAATGAACTATTTTCTTCTAATTTGTAATTTATCCATGTCCCAATTTTTTTTTATTGAAATACAACATTTCTTTCTATAATTCCACCTCTTAATATTTTTGTCATTTGACCTAGAAGGGCATTTTAAAAAGTTTTGGAGTTTTCATGAGTAATTTGAATAAAGATTATGACAAAGAGAGATATCTAAAAATTAGGATTTATATAATCTTCTATTTTTTTCTTACCCAATTTGATCTCCCCAATGTTGGAATGTATTGTTGATGGTGTTTTATGCACTTCTCAACACAGGTAGTACACAGATGCACTACCTCTCTTGAAAGACAATACTCCACAATTGGATTGCAGAACACTATCCCAAGGTCTCCCGGATGTTAGGTCTTGACAGTGCTTAGATACCTCAGTAGTTTGATGTGATTTGCTTGAATCACAAGGTAGTCTTACAGGAAATACAAAGCAAGGACACAAAGTATGGAAGTTGGATCTTGAAATGGAGTTCTTGGGATAAAAGCTATTATGTATTGGCTGTAGGTTCAAACAATGATCTTGGACTCCATTTAGTTGTTGGATTTGGCTTTACAATGTGAAATGAACCTTAACATAGGTTAGTTACTAAAAAAAAGAAAAAGGAAAAGGGAAAGAAAAGTTCCTAACTCTACAACTAGCTATGAATAGTGACAATGGAGTTCCTGCAATAGACAACTTCTTAAAAACAATATCCCACTTAACCAAGGATTTCACAGTATCATTGAAATTGTGCTATCTTCTAAGGTCTGCAAATATTTCATCCCTCATTCACCATGTACATGCATGAATCAAAGATAAATGTTTGGAGCAGCTTTGAAATCAAGTCCAGGCTAACTTTGCACAGCTATCTACCATCAGCAAACAGCAAAAAGTATGGACAAATAAATCATCAACATGGAAAGAATTCGCATAATCACCCGATAGCATTCCTAAGATCTATCCAAAGAAATAAGACAGCTAACTAAACAACAATAGAATCTAAGTCAAACATCTAGCATTGGAGATTGAATCAAGCAACACGGGAGAAACCAAGAAAATACACCAAGTCAATGCTTTTTCTTATAAATTTTTGTAGCATGTCTTTACAACAACTCAACTCTCACTTTACAAATGAGAGGAGGGCACTATTTATAGTTTTCCAAAAGTTAAATGAATGGCCAAGATTCATTCTTATTGTGTGGCCAAGATTCATTACAAAATAGGGTTTCACCTACCCCCAAATAGATCACAATTAAAAAATACATTCCTGTCGCTTCCCTATTTCATCTTCTAGCTGATGGCACTATAGCTCTTTTGTCTTTTAGCAACTTGCTATTTTTACTGTAGCTACTCTTCAGGAAGGACTTCATCTTTGGCTGGGCTGTCCTCCTTTTCCTCAGAAGCTGTGTGTTCTATGTATTTGACGATGACTGCCTGGAGCTTGTCTATTTCGAGTATTTCACACTGCAATGCTTGGTAGCTCCACTCCTTTGCATTTTCTTCCAGCCTTTTCCAATCCTTGTCATATTTTGAGCCTTGGTCTTTGAATAGCTCTGATTGGTCAAAGGCGCAAGCAGCAAAACTCAGGAACTCTGTTGTGATATCTCCAACTGTCCCATCCTTCATCTTCTCCTGGAAGTAGGGTTTTATCTTTTCTAGATCCATTTGCACCGTGGGCATATCATAGCCTGTCATCAGCTTAAGATATCGGGCACATTCCGCCTGGATTTCCTTGATCCACTTGATGTCTAGATCCACCCTACTCAAGATTTGCTCCAACCTCTCCTTCTGGTTGTCAAAGTCTTTGCGCCATACATCCATTAGCCAGTGATCTCTTTTTTGAACTCTAGCTTCTCCTCCCATGTGGCTTCAGGCAACTGAAGGATAGCTTCAATCCTTGGGAAGGTGGAGTCATAAGTTGCGGGGAAATTAGTGCAGAGCTTCTTTGTGTTCTCCAGAGATTACATCAGGTCCAAGAACTTGTTGGCTATTTGCATAGCCTGGCTGATTCCCATGTTTCTCACGTATGAGACTTGTCGAAACCAATCCTCAGTAGTCTTCTCCAAGTTCTTCCTTCTCTCCATTTTGTCAATCTGCTCTTTGGAGAGCAGCTATGGTGCAACCGTGGAGGTAGTGGGCAGGTCATCCACTAAGGACCATTGTTGTATATAATCCGTTAATGCTGTAACCTACGCCTTGAGCTCATCCTTGGAGATTTTATCCTACTTTATCAAGTGTACCACTGTGGCCACTAACTCCTCAAGGTGCTCGACCTTCTGCTCTCTAGTTGCAATTCCCAAGTCAATGGCAGAGATGTTATAGCTCACCCATGCTTGGCCAATTGTAGGAATTGCAATTTGTGTTGCTTAGGAGCTGGAAGCATCCATGGTTATTTTAGATCAGACCTTGGGCTTTTTCTCCTTCTTTGTTGTGATTTGGGCTCAAGCTAAGATGGCCTTCGACCTTGCCCTTGGGTCCTTTAGCACAGGGGTCATTTTCTCAAGTCACCTCTCCAACCATTCGGGCACAGTAGACTTCCCTTTGGGTGAATCATGGCTACCCTCGCCCTTCTCAGTTAAGGGAAAGATTTTCACCTCCTTTTCATTTTTTGATTCTTCTTTCTCTTTGGTAGCATCCTCCTCCTCTTCATCGGAGTCATGAACAAACACGAGGCATTTGACAGGTAGCCTCGTGGATGGTTGCTGGTTAGAAGGATCTTCTTTCGCTGCTTCTTCTTCCTTCTTCTCCTCAGTACCCTCAACTTCCGGGCTTTTGTCAATATGGGTCTCAGCCTTAGTTATATCCTTTATCTGTTGTTCTTCTGGTGGCTGCCCCTCTTCACCATGTGGTGACCTTTTTGTTTCTTCCCCAATGTCTTTCAGTTGCTGTGCCATCTCTTCTTCAAGGTCATCATCAAATGTTTGGATGATTTCCTTAGCACCTGAGCCATCCTCTTCGTCCCCACTCTCGGAAGAGCCTGTCTCCTCCTCCTCATAAACCACCCTGTCGATGGTCCTATGCTTGTACTCTAGGTGCTCATGATACTCATCACCTCCTCTTTAACATGCTTCGAGGCATCCTACTCTCGCTCCTCCAAATCCTTTGAGATTAGCATTGTAGCTTCCATAGCTGGCGGCCCTCTCAATGGTTGTGATGGTTGAGCCATTACAGGGACTTTTGCGAGGGCTGCTTAGAGAGTTGGATCCATCAAGATCTGGGAGAGCTCAGGGGGAAGGTTTTGCATATGCCTTGTAAGAGCCTTGGGCATAGTGGCAGTAGGAATAGGTGATGTTATGGTTGTTAGAGGAAGTGATGTGATTGGCAACATGGCAACAGAGGAAGGGGGAGTAGTTACACCAGAAGAGGAGTCAATGATTATTACTGATTCAGCCAGAGGTGAAGGAGCAAGATGGATAGAAATGTCCACTACCAGCGGGGAAGTGGCAACCGTAGCTAGGGAGGTGGGTGGTGCTGTAGGAGGGGCAGGAAGAGCCAATGGAGGCTACAATTCTATCGCACCCATCACTTGTTTAAGCCTTTTGGGGGATGCGCCTCCCTCTTCTTTCTTTGCAGAGGCCTTAGGGTCTAGAGACTGCGTGGTCTCTGTTCCCTTTCTTTTTTGGGACCTGGTGACGGGAGGAGACTTGGAGGTCTCGCTGGTTGATGTGGTCACAGCAACATCCTCTGTGGCACTTGGCTCAGTTTTGAGCCCCTCATAGGTCAAAACCACTCCTTGTCACTTTAAATGAGCCACCTGCCTATCAATCCACTCCTTGGTGTGAGTTAGGATTGGCTGGGTGATGGTGTCTAGGTCATCGACCTCCTGTTCATCCCAGTCAATTGACGGTATTGGTAGGTTGGCAACCGTAGGGTACCTCAGATGCATGATTGTGCACTCATCCTCCTTGACCTGGTCTAGCACCGGAAATGGTTGCACCCTTTTCAGGAACTGCAGAGTCATGCACATATAGTGCCTTGCACGCACTTCTTTGTCATCTTGGCAATCGGCATAGAAATCCTCAATGTGATATTGGTGGGCATAGGCTGGCCCAAGTGTTTTGTTGACATGGCCATGTGGGTCATTTCATGGGCGAGCGGTGTAACAGTCGAAATGGTACTCCTTCAGTTCCTTCTCAGAGTTACCAGCACATTGTGACATTTGTAGTCGGTACATGCCCTTGCCAAGGGTCATAGGATAGGAGATCCCTGCTATGTGCTTGCTACTGAAGATTGCCTAGAGGTGTTGGAGCTTCCGAGAAAGCTCTGGGAGGATAATCCTGTCATTGGGGTACCGAGGCAATCTATTTGGCCTTTCGGTGAAGCCTTGAGCCTGGATATATGTGAATTTGGGAAACTGGATAAAGAGGAAGGCGTATTGCTTTAAAAGTGCTCGGGCACTGTGGGGGACCCTCCTCTCGAAGTCCCCAACAATCAACTTGATGATATGGCCAATGAAGGCATTGTTTACCCTATAGTAATCTCTTTTGAAGTTGTGGTACTGGAGCTTTAGATATTTTTCATAGGCCTTGAGTCCTCACTTATGCCCCTGATCAGGTGCTACAAACAATCTATTGTACTATCTTTGATCTGCCAAGGAATAGACAAGGTAGGAGGTCATATAAAACTTGGAGCTCTTCTTTATGTTAACAAACTACTCATGGAAGCAGTCGCTTATGATTCTGCCCTAGTAGAATGAAACCTTGGCTGTGACGTCCTCATTCCCATGCAGGATCTGTTCAATGAAATGGGCCATCCATTCCTGGAAGTATGCAATCATTGGAAGACCCATAATCCTGCTCAACATGGTTACTAGGTCATGGTAATCCTTGTGTAAATCACTATGCAAAAGCTCTTGAGGAACTTTCGTAGCGCTGGCTCATTTTTCTTTAAGCCAATGGAGGTTTATTGACTTCTTGCATCCTGTTGGGTTATCATCCCATGCTACCTGGCATTCTTCTAATGTGGGGACCTCCATCTATTAGAACGTGGGAATATGAAAGGTATTGGTGATCCCTTTTGGCGACATGTCAGCAAGGATGTTTCCCTCCTTATCAATAATTGTTCTAGTATTTGTCTGATACGCTTCTCGGCAAGCCATGACCAATTCAAACACCGCGAGGGATGGAGGGAAACTGGCAGCCTTAGCTATTCCACTCTACCTTATCAATCTGGCATTCTTTGTTGTCGAGTTGACCCTGACCCTCTGTGTGAATTCATCAATGTCCACCTGGCCAATGTTGGTGTCTATAATTTCCTTCCAGTCTGTGGTGACCTTCGAGTGGAGTAGCTCGCCCTAGAATTGATACTTCATTTGGTGTTTGTCTTCTTTCCCCTAAGGGGTCCTTCCTGACTTCTTTCCCTTGTCCCCTTCGGTGGATGCCCCTTAAGTTTCTGCACCTGATTCTATATATTCTACAAACAAGGACAAAGTTAGCGCAATAAATCACAAAAGCATTCACATTACTCCATATCTCAAAAATAACATTTATTTCAAATAATTAATCAAACATATCATGAACTTTCATCTCAAGATGTTATTGATCTTTGTTTCAGGGCATTTGGACAATCCGGGCTCGAAGGGCCAGACTTCCCTGGCAAAAATGCTGTTTGGAAGGGAAAATGCAACCGAAAGCCCCCAGAGACTTTCTTTGCTCAAATTTTAATATTTCAAGAAGTTCATGATGAAGAGGAGCAAAATTCAGCATGTGAGTCGAAGTTAGATCCCGGATTTAGGCTCGTTAGGATCGATTTAAAGGAGCACGGAAATCCCAAGCCGGAAAGCTGTTAGGAGATAGCAGTTTGGAGGAGCAGGCAACTGACGAAAATCTGAGGACAGAAGTCCAGGGTCTAGGGCCCAGAGGGCCAAAAGGTAGTCGGCATTAAGTCATTTCACTTCTGAGAGCTCGGGCTAGCAACCTCGAGATGGTGAGCGACCTTCGCCGTTTGGGACGGCAAACACCAGACGGAAGTCCGGGAGGGGAAATCCGGCAGGGGAAGTCCGGCAACATGGTTTTTCGTTTAAGTTCAATGACGGGCATCGGTAGGGTGGAACCTAGTAACCAAGACGCTAGGTGATGACTTCTGTTAGCAATGGCGGGCGAGGATAGGATTTCTGGTCAATGGAGCCTGGCTAGCAGAAAGTGGTTCGAAGTCTGGCAAGATCCCACGGTGAATGTCAATCCGAGGTCTGGAGGTCAGACAAATGTCTAGATGGTGAGGGGAAACACTGGGACTGAGAGAAGGGTGCACCATTGAAATTTGATTTACACCTTGGTGGTAGTTGGAAAGGCAGAGCCCGACAACTGGGACGTCGGACGAGTTTCACCGCGGAGGATGGCAAAACACCCTGGGAAACTGGGATGCGAAACTCCAGGGCCCAAGATGACTGGTGGATGCCGACGCAAAAGGATAAGCCAACAGCAGGATAGAGGACTAGGTCTGGAGCATGAAGGGGCTGAAAGACTTCACCGTCGGGAATGGAAAAAAATGGAGCCAGGAAATCTGACGTCCAGGGCCTGGAGGTCAAAACAGCGCAACAACTTTATCGCCAAAGGCCCAAAGCGGAAGTGAAGGCAGAGTCTGGAGGGCAGGACGCCAAAGGATGTTTGTCATCGCTGATGGAAAAACACAGGCGGAACCCCGGAAGAGGAACTCCTGGGTCCGGGGCCTGAGAGGGCAGCAGGATTCATGCTCAGTTCAAAGTTTTGACGGCAAGGTGCATGCCAGGATCCGACGTCCAGGAGGCAAGGGGAGGTTTGCAATTTAGGCACGGTGAAATGCGAATGGACTTTCAGAGATGGAAGTTTGAAGGATCGGGCCCAGAGGGGCGAATCGCCTTCGGTAAGCGTTCAAAGCTTGATATTAGGATGGTGAAGGAGGGTCTCAGGCCCGAGGCACATGGTTTCCCTACGTGAAGAATAGACACGCCAAGGAAAAGTCCTGAATCGGTAGCAAGGGTATTTCTAAGGGATTTGTCGAGTTTCTAACTCATGGGTTTCGTGCACAATTTGATGTTCTACTATTTAATACCCTCCTACGGATTGTTCATTTATTTAAATATTTTAAAATCATGCAAACGACGCTCGGGAGGGCAAACAGATGGCCTACCTCGAACAGGTGGAGTGCGGAGACGTGGGATCCACCAACGATTGATGGAATGACACTGAGGGTGATAATCGTGACGTTGTCGAAGGCGGTTGGCTCCAAAAGACATTTTCTCCAATTTGCTGCAATCCTGTTTGAAGAAAATGACCAGCTGTATTGGGCATTTTATACCCTAACCACCATGAATGATCACATTAAATTCAGGTACTACTGGCAAAAAGTTGGTGGATTTGAAGTCAGCGATGGCAGAAGGAAAGCCAAGGCCCAACGGTTGGGAGGGCGCAAGACAACGCTCATTTCAAGACTTCACGTTGGTTGATCGGCGGTGGCAAGAAGCGCTTCGGGGCCTAGAGGGTGGGAAACCTTCAGAGATCCACCGTTAGGGATGGCGGAATCGTCACAGAATTCTGGACATGAAATTCCAGATGGTCAGGTCTGGAACATCCCACAACAGGCAAGAACTTCGAAGACTTTAGGAGGCAAAAGGGCTAAGGGGACCCAGGGGCGGGTCACCGTAGGAGGTCCGCAGTCGCAGACGGTGGAACCAAGAAGGAACCACGGAAGTAGATTTCCGGGGTCTGGCGCCCGAAGCGCGGGGCGCTGCTGGTAAATTTTTGACAAGTTTTTAGATGGAGGGCGGCAAGCTGGACCCTGAGGTTCAGAAGGATGTTCGGCGAATGCCGTAAGGAACGACATTTCCAGAGGGGAAACCCGAAGAGGGAATCCCAGACTCCCGGGCCCAAAAGTGCCCGGGGGTGTTTTCAGAGCCAAATAGACAAAGGGACCCCACAAGGCATCGGAACACAACAAAACCAAAAGGGGAGGGCATGGTCAATATATGATGGGACTTTGAAGCAACATCGACCATCTGAGACATCAAAAAGTGGGGCACACAAAATGTGGCGGCGACAAAAAAATGACCTGACAAGGTGAAAGAAAAGAGGGTCCCCATTCTGAATGGGGCGTGTGTGCCAAGGGAACAACAAATGGTGACTCCGCTGGAGAACGCTCCCGAGCGTTCTAGGGATAAATATTCATTCAGGACCCAGAATCTCTAGTTCCGTAGACTAGGAGTGGCTTCCAATGATGAAGCTGGGAGAACAAGATCTTTAATTGGGTCAACTTACAAGACATCTTAGAAGGGTGTGTCTAGTGGGTTCATTCCTTTCCTCAGGATAGTGACCAAGGTTACCAAGCCAACCGAGCGAGCTATGTAAATCATCTAACACGAAAAGTAACCTGGACATTGTTTTACTGCCAGTCAAGCATCCATAGCCCCGATGGAGTTGTCACTGCAATCTCGCGGGTATTGCTCTACTATCGGTCGGGCGTCCATAGCCCCGGTAGAGTTATCCAAACACCCATATGGTCATTTATTTCCTTTTTTCAAAATTTATTTTTCTCTTTTTTGCCTTGATGTTTCACTTCTCTTTTATCATTTAGTTCGACCAGGTAAGCATTGAAGCCTATAATGGGTTTGAGACTGCAGTGGTCATTGGAGCAGATTTGAGATTTTTCACTCACTAGGGTGTCATAACAACCATAGTATGGTCCTTTAGAAATTATTATGTGCTTTTTGCGAGACCTAAGATGTGTGTAAGAAGATCTAGCCAAGGGTCAAGTTCTGAGTAGATTTCAAAGAAGGAAATCATTCACAGGCAGCTTTCAAAGACCAATAATCGAGAGTGAATGTTTAGCCAAAGAACGCAAAGAACAGACAGCAAAGTGAACCGCTTGTCAAGCAAGCACAGCCACCGCAAAGGAGTGGGAAACATCTTTCAAAACCAAAACTGTCGAGAGAGAGAAAACAAAAGAGAGATGCAAACAAAATACAAGCAAGCCAAAAAAGCAAACTACCCTAACCTATGTACAAGTATTTACAACGAAGAGCTCAAAGGAACTCAAGCCTGGAAGTAATACTTCAGGTGCTACCCATTGACTGGCAATGGGACATTCTCACTAGTTAAGTTCTTTAGGTAGAAGGCATTATCTCCCAAAATTTTAGCTATTTGAAAGGGACCAAGCCAGAGCTTGTCGAATTTATTATGTCCCCTTTATTTTCATGGGCCTTGTCCCAATACAGGACCAAATCTGCAATCCTAAAGGCCTTGATCTTGGCTCGGCGGTCGAACCATCTCTTAACTACGCCCTGATGTTTGGCAAAAATTTTTATTGCACAGTTTCAGACTTCCTCTAAATGCAAGAGATTAGCTAGCCGAGCTTCCCTATGATCTCCTCCTTCATAAAAATTGTTAATGAACTAAAGCGTAGGAATCTTCAGATGGATGGGGAATATAGGCTCTAGGCCATAGACAAGGTGGAATGGGGAATCACCGAGGGCAGCGTTGTGGCGAGTGCGATCAGCCCAAAGGGTGAAACAGAGCTAGGTATGCCAGTCCTTGGGATTCCTATCTAGAAACTTTTTGATGACTGTAATCAGGTTCTTATTTGTGGACTCGGCAAGGCCATTGCCCTCAAGGTAGTAATTGGATGAGAATTTAAGGGCAACCCCATAGTCAAACGCCCAACTAGCAAATTTTAATAAAGCAAATGCAGGTCCATTATCACATACTAAAGCATAGGGACAACCAAAGTGATTTAAAATGAAACTTTCTAAAAAATTAGTAACTACTTCAGTTGTGCATTTCTTACATACTATTGCTTCCATCCATCTAGTACAGTAATCAGTAGCGGTAAGAATGTACCTATGTCTTGCAGATGATGGAGGGCTTACCGAACTGATGAAATTGAGACCCCATTGCACAAACGGCCTTACCTCCAGCACAGGCTGCAGTGGGACAGCCACATTCTTCTCCCTGGTGGTAGCGGTCTGGCATGTGTGACATGAACAAACATGGCAATGGGCATCCTTGAAGACGATTGGCCAATAATATCCTGCTCTTAATATCTGATGTGTCATGGAAGAACCATAACCATGACCCGTGCTAAATTTGTTGTGAAACTCTTTCAAAACTTGATCTACTTCTTCCTTGCCAAGGCATCTCAAGTAAATGCCTTCATGATTCTTCTTGTAAAGAATGGAACCCTACAACATGTAGCCATTATTTTTCAATCTTAGGGCCCGCTTTTGGACTCCTTCCAGGTGTAGCAGACACTTATGGTTCAGCAAATAGTAGACAAATTTTTGGTACCATTCTCTGGGGGAGACATCCTCAAGCTGGTACTGCTGCATAGTGAGTTCGGGTCCAGCTTTTGCTACAGTTTCAGAAATTGTGTAGGGTAGTGCCTGCCCTCTAACCAGCTTCATCAATTGGATCTCCATGTCATACTTTTGGAGCAGGGTGACCCATTTAGCTCTTCTCTCACCCAATTCATTTTTCATAAGCAGTGTTTTTATTGTTGGGTCAGGGACAATGGCAAACACCTTGTTCTGTAGGATATAGTGTCTAAACTTCTTCACCCCTCTTATGAGAGCATATGCCTATTTTTCAATGTTGTAGTATCGCAATTCAATATCCTTAAGGGGAGCACTCATAAAGGTGATCAGATGCTTGTTTCCTTCATCGTCCTTCTAGGTCAACATGCTAGCATAAGAATGCTCTAAAACAAATGAGTAGATGTAGAATGGCTTCAAATAATCTGGGCTAACTAACACAGGTGCCTCAGTGATGGCCTGTTTGATTTCTTTGAAAGATTGTTTGGCATTAGGTGTCCATTCAACTTTGGCGTCCTATTTGAGCATAGCATTGAGAGGTTTAACAATCTCCGTGAAACCCGTGATGAATTTCCAGACAAAGTTGATCTTTCCAAAGAAAGATTTTAATTCTTTCTTACTTTCTGGGGGCTAGATTTTGAGTAAAGACTCAATAGGTTTAGGGTCTATGGAGATTCCCTATTCTGAAATGATATGCCCGAGCAATCTACCTTCAATCACTCTGAAAATGCACTTCTTGGGGTTGAGGGAAACCCCAAACTCCCTACATTGTTGAAATACCTTGCATAAATCAGAGACGTGATCGCCTTGCCATTTAAAAAACATAGTTAAATCATCTATGTAGATGATTATACACTTTCCAATTAGGTCCTTGAAGGCGATATCTATGGCACGTTGGAACATGGTGCCGACATTGATGAGGCCATAAGGCATCCTTCTATATGTGAACGTTCCCCACTTAGTGGTGAATGTCGTCTTGTGATGATCCTCATATTGTACCATTACCTGGTTATATTCAAAGTATCCATCGAGGAAAGACATCATCTTGGAGCCATTGGCGATCTGCAATACCTCATCCAATGAAAGTACTAGATAATTATCTTTCTCCGAGGCACATTTCAGATTGCAAAAATTCACACACAATCTAATCTCCCCATTCTTTTTCCTGACTGGGACCAAGTTGGCCACCCATGTGGAGTGCTTGACTGGAAAGATGATTCTTGCTGAGAGCAACTTTTGCCTCTTCTTATAAATGACAGGTTCTAGCAAGGCATTGATAGGGCGCTGCCACTGGTGGAATGGCCTCACTTTTGTCTTAAGAGGGATAGTGTGTGTAATGACAGAGGTGTCATATATTTTTAAATCTTTGTAGCTCCATGTTAGCACATCATGGTACCTTCACAATGCATCTGTGATCCCCTTCTTTTTCTCTGGCGTGCACACCTTTTCGATAAAAACATTCTTGATCTCCTCGGCTATACCAAGGTTGTGAGCATTGCATTGGTTGCTTATGGCCTCTTTTTTTGTTTGTTGATTTTGATATCTGATCTGATCCAAGTCAAATATGCATTCTAGCTGAACCATGCCTCTGGGAATTATATTGGTTTTGAGGTTAATAACCCCCTCTATATCTAGTTTGGCCTCCTATGGATCAGCTTCATCAATTATTTGAGGTGCGAATACATCATAACTTATGATGAATTGAAGGATATGCTTGTCATCATTGAAAACTTGCAAGTGGGTAACATTATCTGGGACTGATAGCGTGGATGTTAGCTTAACAGTGAATTTCTTGAGTCCGGATAGAGAGAGGGGTTGCAGAGTGCTAGCGGCTTGAGCCAAGGCGTTAGCTGTACGATTCTAAGCATAAGGGATCAATTGTATATTGAATGCATCTAAGCCCTCCAAGAGATCCCAAACCCTATGCCTATAGTTTGTAAGTCTCTAATTATGACAGGAATACAATTTTTTGACCTGTTTAACCACGAGCTCAAAATCTTTAAAAACTTGCAGCATTTTTATATTTTTCTTCAAGGCCATGAGAAGGCCAAGGACTAAGGCCTTGTATTCCACTATGTTGTTGGTGCAATAAAACAACAATCTGTGGGCAGCTAGAAACGTCTTACCCATTGGGCTGATGAGTTCAAACCTGGCTCCAGCTCCTTGCCTGGATTTTGATCCATCAAATTGGAGCGTCCAGCACGCGGAGGGTTCCTTTTCGTCAGGTCTGATTGAGCTTCTATTCCCTTGCAGTTGGACAACTGGCCTGTTGACCTTAGGGGAGCTTTTTGGTTCAATGTATTGATCAACAGATGGTTCTACTGGCGCCTCCTTTGGCATTTCTATCCGAGGAGCAGCTATTTTTTTAACATGTGCAATAGCTGCTTAGCACAAGCAACAATCAAACTCGGAGTGTGCAGCATTGTGAACCTTGCACCAATTCGGCAACAAGAGATCTTGTAAATTCATTTGGGTCCCTAAGCTGAGTTGATCCCTTACACATTTTTCCATGATTTTTTTGAAGCCATTGGGTAGTCCCTAGTCGTCATCCTTATTAGGTTCATCATCAGCTCCTATTAACATTTATGTGTCTGGGGGCATTCGTGTAGAATCGGCCGAGGGACTACACAACACCAGCAACACTTCAGCCATACATCCTTTCTGAAACTCGACCTCATTTTGGTGGGTGAAAGGGCAGTAATTCCCCAGGTCAGTCTTGACAAACAATGCCTTGCTAAAATTATTATACTCTGTGATCATGTACTTCATACAGGGTTCATGGTCGATACAGATTTGATTGGACAGCCCCTTCCATGGTAGCCACATGTGAGAAAGGTCTGTGGCAGTGTACCCATTCAGTGCCTTGGTGAATTCCCTTCCCAAAATGATTCCATATGCATCGGGAATGTAAGCCACTTGAATATCAATAACCTGTTGTATCCGTAGGTTTACAGTAATCTGCATCGGGATACAGTTTATTTCACCCACGATGTTGATCTCTGTTTTATCCAGCTAGGTCACCTTCCTCTTTGAAGGCATGGGGGTAATACCAAGAGCCTTGCATACTGCCAAGGGCAAGACATTGGCAGACGCTCATGAATTGAGCAGGTAGTTGTGCAGGTTCTTCCCGAAGACCCTAATAGTGGTTAAGAAAGGGGGAGTTTCCGGTCTCCCCTGGAAGATGTTCGTAGGCGTGTCCATGTGAGCTATTTGACCTTTGTTCTTTTCAATTTGTCTACTTGCCGACTGATTTGCGGGAACATCTTTCCTTCTCTCAGTATTCTCCTGTGTCTCCGTTTCCTTCTTAGGCTCCTCAAAGGTAACCCTCTTAGCTAGTGTTTCTTGTGTTGTACTAGAAGATGGAGTCCCATTAAGAACCCTAAAGAAGGCATGCCTTACAGTAGGGACCTTAAGTAATTCGAAGGCTGATAAGCTGATTTTTACCTTCTTGAACTTTTCTGCCACATATTCACCCATTTGTTCAATTTCTGAACTAAAAGCTTGGCCTATGGCAGAACTAGGAGGTTGGACCTTTGTTTAACTAGACGGATTCTGGAATTGGCCCTGAGGTTGATTTTGTGACTGGTTTTGAGATTCATTCTTGTTGAGGTATTGGGTAGGTATGTGGGGAAGCCTAGGGTTATTACTGGCATTAGGATCAAGCGGAGTGGTGAAATTATTTGGTGGGGTAGAAGTTGTAAAGGGTCCACCTGTCTGTCTATTCCTATGGAAATAGGGAGTCGATCTCTAATGGAACATGTGGACTTCATCTATAAATGATTCTTCTTCATCTACCAGACCATTATCTACTGAATCAAAGAGCTGAGCCAAGGTTTGTTCATTACTTACTTCTTGCGCTTCTTCACCCTCAATAGGAGTAGACTCGACCTCGGTCTCGTTGCGATCACCTTGCAGGAACGATGCTTGATTAGCCACGATACTAGAGGAATCATACAGCTCAGATGGGACGATGTCCCTATAGCTGGCATTGTTGATTGTGTTCTACACCTCCACCTAGAAGATTTCAGCAGTTGTTAGAAACTCAGGATAATCTAACTCAGAATGTTTGCTAGTTTTATGAAGTCGACACCACCCAGACAAGGCTGCTTCAGCCAGGTATACACCGCTAGATGTTTTGTCATTGCTTTCCGATTGATTGAAAGGCATAGGGACACCACCATTGCTGGGCCTAGTGTTCCACGTGTGATTCTGACTCTGAGAAGGTCTCCTTTCTACATTTTGATTAGCATTTTTCCCCCTATCATAGTTCTGCCCAGAGAAGGTGCCTGCTTCTTGATTATCCCTGCTATCCCTATTATCTCAATTGTCTCGGTTAAGGTTGGCCTAGAAATTATGCTGGGTGGCCTACAACTAGTTATTCTAGTTCTTTAGGTGTGTCATTTTCATGGACATTTTCTTTATCATCTCAATCAGCGCCTCTAACTTGTCTTTCTCAGTCGCGCTTCCCAACAACAGTGCCAGATTTTGGAAAAAAGTGGGCGGGGTTGCCAGCTGATTCTAATAGGCTGGAGAAAACTCCAGTCCTGATAGGTACAACAGTGCCTGGAGCTGCTGGGGATATGCTAGCTGTTGTGGAGAAACCTAGGAATAGTTATACTATAGCTGGGGCTACAAATAGGAGGGTGCAGGAGGAGCATAATTCAATGGCTACCCTGGATGTGGCACCATAAGCAATTGAGGTACTTGGTTCATAAGGGGGTTGGTGAGCAAATGCCTTATTAAGCCCCTGAATTTGTATTGGGTGGGCTACTGGCCCCAAAGAAGGCAGCAGGTCGGATATTCTGTCCCATGTCCGCACTAGTGACAACAGCCTCTACATAGGCAATCACCAGGGTAGTGAGCGGTGGGTGCATCCTTTTCACCAAGGTTGATGTGAGGTTGTCCAGCACCGCATAGTAGACTGGGAGAGCTACTGCATCATTATGGAGGTACGGGTCTTTAAGCCTTGTGTAGGCTCGATGGAAACGATTATTGAAGGAGCCAATAGGTTTGTTGACCTCCCTCCTGATAGAGATGAACTATTGGTAAAGCTCCGAAGGGCTGATGGGGATCTTGTATTTCTGTAAGAAGGCATTTTTCATCAGGTTCCATGAGGTGATGGATCCCCTCGGTAGATTAATGTACCAATAGGAGGCCTCTTCCCCCAATGAATGCAGAAAGAGGCGGCATGCAACGTCCTCGTGGTCAGCTTGCATTTCAATAATCACCCTCTCGAATATTTTGATATGCTCCTTAGCTGTTCTTTGTAGGTCGTACAGATGGAACTTTGAATAAAAGCCCTCTAGATTCTTGGGCATATCATTGTAGGCAGTGAAATGTATCGGCGAAGGGTTATGTGCTAACCAAGCCATGGAGAGTGGCGAAGGTGGTGCTTGCTATTGAAAAATAGGAACTACAACAGCAATCTAGGGCTGCGCCTGAGCTATGGCTGATTGGACTGCGCCTTGGGCTAGAAGGGCTGGGAGAGGAGCAAACCCCTGGCTGCCGGAGATAGGAGGTGCAAATGCAGTTTGAGATGGGTGGGTGGAAGATGAAGGCCATCCAAATAAAGGTGAGGGTGAGATAGAGGCAGATGGGATGGAGGCAGAGGAAGAGGCAACGCCACTTCCTTGTGCTCAATTTGCTCTTGTAGGAGGCTGTAATTCTTCAAACTCTCCCTTATTTGGCGTTGACCATAGAACTCTTTGAAATCTTTCTAGGGAGAATGATTCGATTCGATCGAGCTTCAATTTATCCCTTAACTTGGTATTTCGAATTTTCCCCTCCTAGCACCAGTTCTATTGATGGTGTTTTATGCACTTCTCAACACAAGCAGTATGTAGATGCACTACCTCTCTTGAAAGACAATACTCCACAATCGGAGTGCAGAACACTATCCGAAGGTCTCTCGGATGTCAGGTCTTGACAATGCTTAGATACCTCAGTAGTTTGATGTGATTTGTTGGAATCAGAAGGTGATCTTACAGGAAATACAAAGCAAGGACACAAAGTATGGAAGTTGGATCTTGAAATGGAATTCTTGGGATAAAAGCTATTATGTATTGGCTATAGGTTCAAACAGTGATCTTGGACTCCATTTAGTTATTGGATTTGGTTTTACAATGTGCAATAAACCTTAACATAGGTCAATTACTAAAAAAATCAAAAAAAGAAAAGGGAAGGAAAAGTTCCTAAGTCTACAATTAGCTACAAATAGTGACACTGGAGTTCCTGCAATGGACAACTTCTTAAAACAATATCTCACTTAACCAGGGATTTCACAGTATCATTGAAATTGTGCTATCTTCTAAGGTCTCCAGATTTTTCATCCCTCATTCACCATGTACATGCATGAATCAAAGATAAATGTTTGGAGTAGCTTTGAAATCAAGTCCAGGCTAACTTTGCACAGCTATCTACCATCAGCAAACAGCAAAAAATATGGACAAAGAGATCATCAACATGGCAAGAATTTGCATAATTACCCGACAACATTCCTAAGATCTATCTAAAGAAATAAGTCAGCTAACTAAACAACAATAGAATCTAAGTCAAACATGTAGCATTGGAGATTGAATCAAGCAATATGGGAGAAACCAAGAAAATACACTAAGTCAATGCTTTGTCTTATAAATTTCTGTAGTATATCTTTACAACAACTCAACTCAAACTTTACAAATGAGAGGAGAGCCCTATTTATAGTTTTCCAAAAGTTAAATAAATGGCCAAGATTTATTCTTATTGTGTGGTCAAGATTCATTACAAAATAAGGTTTCACCTACCCCCAAATAAATCACAATAAATACATTCATGTCTCTTCCCTATTTCGTCTTCTAGCTGATGGCACTGTAGCTCTTTTGTCTTTTAGCAACTTGTTGTTTTTGCTATAGCTACTCTTCAGGAAGGACTTCATCTTTGGCTAGGCTATCCTCCTTTTCCTCAGAAACTGTGTGTTCTATGTATTTGAGGATGACCACCTGGAGCTTGTCTATTTTGAGGATTTCACACCGCAATGCTTGGTAGCTCCACTCCTTTGCATTTTCTTCCAAACTTTTCCAATCCTCATCATATTTTGAGCCTTGGTATCTGAATAGCTCTGATTGGTTGAAGGAATGGGTAGCAAAACTCAGGAACTCCGTTGTGATATCTCCAGTTGTCCCGTCCTTCATCTTCTCCTAGAAGTAGGGTTTTATCTCTTCTAGATCCATTTGCACTCTAGGCATATCATAGCCCGTCATCAGCTTAAGATATCGTGCACAGTCCACCCAAATTTCTTTGATCCACTCGATGTTTGGATCCAACCTTCTAAAGATTTGATCCAACCTCTCTTTCTGGTTGTCAAAGACTCTTCGCCATACATCCATTAGCCAGTGATATTTTTTTTTGAATTCTAGCTTCTCCTCCCATGTGGCTTTAGGCAACTGAAGGATAGCTTCGATCCTTGCGAAGGTGGATTCGTAAGTTGTGGGGAAATTGGTGCAGAGCTTCTTTCTGCTCTCTAGAGATTGCATCAGGTCCAAGAACTTGTTGGCTATTCGCACAGCCCGACTGATTCCCATATTTTCGATGTATAAGACTTGTCGAAACCAATCCTCGGTAGTCTTCTGCAAGTTCTTCCTTCTCTCCATTTTGTCGATCTGCTCTTTGGAGAGTAACTATAGTGCGGTCGTGGAGGTAGTGGGCAGGTCGTCAATTAAGGACCATTGCTGTATATAATCTGTTAATGCTACAACCTGTGCCTTGAGCTCATCCTTGGATATTTTATCCTGCTTTATCAAGTGCACCACTGTGGCCACTGACTCCTCAAGGTGCTTGACCTTCTACTCTCTGGTTGCAGTTCCCAAGTCAATCATAGAGATGTTATAGCTCACCCCTGCTTGGCCAATTGTAGGCATTGCAATTTGTGCTGCTTGGGAGCCGAAAGCATCTATGGTTATTTTAGATCAGACCTTGGGCTTTTTCTCCTTCTTCGTTGTGATTTGGACTCGAGCCAAGATGGTCTCAAACCTTGCCCTTGGGTCCTTTAGCATAGGGGTTGTTTTCTCAAGTTGCCTCTCCAACCATTTGAGCACAACAGACTTCCCTTTGGGTGAATCACAGCGACCCTTGCCCTTCTTAGTCAAGGGCAAGATTTTTTCCTCCTTTTCTTTTTGGGATTCTTCTTTCTCTTTGGTAGCATCCTCCTCCTTTTCATCAGAGTCATGAACGAACACGAGGCATTTGACAGGTAGCCTGGTGGATGGTTGCTGGCTAGGAGTATCTTCTTTCACTTTTTCTTCTTTCTTCTCCTCAGTACCCTCAGCTTTGGGGCTTTTGTCAATATGGATCTCAGCCTTAGTTATATCCTTTATTTGTTGTTCTTTTGGTGGCTACCCCTCTTCACCATGTGGTGACTTTTCTTTTTTTTCTCCAACATCTTTCAATTGCTGTGCCATCTCTTCTTTAAGGTCATCATCAAATGTTTGGATGATTTCCTTAGCACCCAATCCATCCTCTTCATCCCCACTCTCAGAAGAGCCTGTCTCCTCCTCCTCATAAATCACCCTGTCGATTGTCTTGTGCTCATACTCTGGGCGCTCATAATACTCATCAGCCTCCTCTTCAACAAGCTTCGAGGCTTCCTGCTCTCGCTCCTCCAACTCCTTCGAGATTAGCATTGTAGCTTCCATAGTTGGCAACTCTGTCGGTGGTTGTGATAGTTGATCTGTTGCAAGGACTTGGGCAAGGGCTACTTGGAGAGTTGGATCCATCAAGATCTGGGAGAGCTTAGAGGGAATGTTTTGCATATAGCTCGTAAGAGCCTCGAGCATAGTGGCAGTGGGAATAGGCGATGTTATGGTTGCCAGAGGAAGTGATGTGATTGGCAACATGGCAGCAGAGGAAGGGGAAGTAGTTACATCAGAAGAGGAGTCAATGATTATTACTGATTCAGTCGGAGGCGAAGGGGCAAGATGGACAGAAATGTCCATTGCTGGCAGGGAAGTGGCAACCATAGCCAGGGAGGTGGGTGGTGATGTAGGAGGGGCAGGAAGAGCCAATGGAGGCTGCAATTCTGTCACACCCATCACTTGTTTAAGCCTTTTGGGGGATGAGCCTCCTCTTCTTTCTTTGCAGAGGCCTTAGGGTCTGGAGACTGCGCGATCTTTGTTCCCTTTCTTTTCTGGGACCTGATGACAGGAGGAGACTTAGAGGTCCCGTCAGTTGATGTGGTGGCAGCAACATCCTCCATAGCACTCGACTCACTTTTGAGCCCCTCATAGGTGAAAACCACTCCTTGTCACTTTAAATGAGCCACTTGCCCATCGATCCACTCCCTAGTTCGAGTTAGGATTGGCTGGATGATGGTGTTTAGGTCATCGACCTCTTGTTCATCCTAGTCAATTGAGGGTATTGGCAGGTTGGCAACCGCAGGGTACCTCGGGTGCATGATTGTGGACTCATCCTCCTCGACCTGGTCCAGCACCGAAAATGGTTGTACCCTTTTCAAGAACTACACAATTATGTGCATATAGTGCCTTGCGCACACTTCTTTGTCATCTTGGCAGTCGGCCCAGAAATCCTCAATGTGATATTGATGGGCATAGGTTGGCCCTAGTGCTTTCCTGACATGGCCATGTGGGTCCATTTGCAGGCGAGCGGTGTACCAGTTGAAATGGTACTCCTTCAGTTCCTTCTCAAAGTTACTAGCACATTGTGACGTTTGTAGTCAGTACATGCCTTCGCCAAGGGTCATGGGATAGGAGATCCCTGCTATGTGCTTGCTACTGAAGATTGCCTAGAGGTGTTGGAGCTTCCGAGAAAGCTCCAGGAGGATAATCCTATCATTGGGGTACCGAGGCAATCTATTTGGCCTTTCAGTGAAGCCCTGAGCCCAAATATATGTGAATTTTAGAAACTGGATAAAGAGGAAGTTGTATTGCTTTAAAAGTGCTTTGGCACTGTGGGAGACCCTCCTCTCGAAGTCCCCAGCAATCAACCTGATGATATGGCCAATGAAGGCATCGTTTACCCTTAGTAATCTCTTTTGAAGTTGTTGTACTAGAGCTGCAGGTATCTATCATAGGCCTTGAGTCCTCACTTATGCCCCTAATCAGGTGCTACAAACAATCCGCTATACTGTCTTTGATCTGCTAAGGAATAGTCAAGGTAGGAGGTCATATAAAACTTGGAGCTCTTTTTTACATTAACAAACTGCTCATGGAAGCAGTCACTTATGATTCTACCCTAGTAGAATGAAACCTTGGTTGTGACGTCCTCGTTCCCACAAAGGATCTATTCAATGAAATAGGCCATCCATTCCTGGAAGTTGGCGGCCATTGGAAGACCCATAATCCTGCTCAACATGGTTACCAAGTCATGGTAATCCTCGTGGAAATTGCTACGGAAAATCTCTTGAGGAACTTTCACAGCCCTGACTCATTTTTCCTTAAGCCAATGGAGGTTTATTGACTTCTTGCATCCTGTTGGGTTATCATCCTACACCGCCTAGCATTCTTCTAATGTGGGGACCTCCATCTGTTGGAACATGGGAATATAAAAGGTCTTGGTGATCCTTTCTTGCGACATGTCAGCAAGGATGTTTCCCTCCTTATCAACAATTGTTCTAGTATCTGTCTGATACGCTTCTCAGCAAGCCATGACCACTTCAGGAACTACGAGGGATGGAGGGAAACTGGCAGCCTTAGCTATTCCACTCTGCCTTATCAATTTGGCATTCTTTGTTGTCGGGTTGACTCTGACCCTCTATGTGAATTCATCAATGTCCACCTAGCCAATGTTGGTGTCTGTAATTTCCTTCCAGTCTGTGGTGACCTTCGAGTGGAGCAGCTCGCCCTGGAATTAATACTTCATTTGATGTTTTTCTTCTTTCCCCTGAGGGGTCCTTCCTAACTTCTTTCCCTTGTCCCCTTCAGCAGATGCCCCTGAAGTTTCGGCACCTGATTCCATATATTCTGCAAATAAGGACAAAGTTAGCGCAATAGATCACAAAAGCATTCACGTTAGTCCATATCTCAAAAATAACATCTATTTCAAATAATCAATCAAACATATAATGAACTTTCATCTCAAGATGTTATTGATCTTTGTTTCAGGGCATTTGGACAATCTGGGCCCGGAGGGCTAGACTTCCCTGGCAGAAATCTTGTCTCGAAGGGAAAACGCAGCTGAAAGCCCCCAGACACTTTCTTTGGTCAAATTTTACTATTTCCTTAAGTTCATGATGAAGAGGAGCAAAATTTAGCACATGGGTCGAAGTTAGATCCCAGATTTAGGCTCGTTAGGATCGATTTAAAGGAGCATAGAAGTCCCAAGCCAGAAAGCTATCAGGAGATAGTAGTTTGGAGGGGCAGGCAGCTGACGAAAATCCAAGGATGGAATTCTGTGGTCCGGGGCCAAGAGAGCCAAAAGGCAGTCAGCATTGAGTCATTTCACTTTTGAGGGCTCGGGCCGGCAACCTCGGGATGACGAGCGACCTTCGCCATTTGGGACGGAAAACACCAGACGGAAGTCCGAGAGGGGAAATCTGGCAGGGGAAGTTTGGCAGCATGGTTTTTCATTTAAGTTCAATGACAGCCATCGGTAGGGCGGAACCCGGCGACCGGGACACTAGGCGACGGCTTCTGTTAGCAATGGCAGGCGAGGATACGAATTTTGATCAATGGAGCCCAGCCAACAGAAAGTAGTTCGAAGTCTGGCAAGATCCCATGGTGAACGTTGGTCTAGGGTCTGGAGGTCAGACAGACATATGGACGGAAAGGGGAAAAACTGGGCCTGGGAGAAGGGTCCACTGTTGAAATTTGATTTACGCCTCGACGGCAAATGGAAAGATGGAGCCCGATGACTGGGATGCCAGATGAGTTTCACTATGGAGGATGACAAAATACCCCAGGAAACCCGCATGCAGAACTCCAGGGTCCCGGGCCTGAGATGACCAACGGACACTGACGCAAAAAGATAAGCCAATAGCGGGATAGAGGACAGGGTCTGGAGTACAGAGGGGCCGAAAAACTTTGCCATCGGGAAAGGTGGAAAATGGAGCAGGGAAGTCCAAAGTCTGGGGCCTGGAGGTCAAAATGGCGCAACAACTTTATCGCCAAAGGCCCAAAGTGGAAGCGAAGGTGGAGCCTGGAGGGCGGGATGCCGAAGGATGTTCATCGTCGCCAATGGCAAAACATAGGTGGAACCCTAGAGGAGGAACTTCGGGGTTCGGGGCCCGAGAGGCCAGCAGGACGCATGCTCAGTTTAAAGTTTTGACGGCGAGGTGCATGCCGGTATCCGGCGGCCAGGAGGCAAGGGGAGGTTTGCAATTTAGGCATGGCAAAATGCGAATGGACTTCCAGAGATGGAAGTCCATAGGACCAGGCCCGAAGGGGCTAATCACCGTCGGCAGGTGTTCAAAGCTTGATATTTGGACGATGAAGGAGGGTCTCGGGCCTGAGGCACATGTTTTCCCTACGTGAAGAACAGCCGCACCAGGGAAAAGTCCTGAATTGGTGGTGAGGGTATTTCTAAGGGATTTGTTGAGTTTCTAACTCATGGGTTTGGTGTGCAATTTGATGTTCTACTATTTAATACCCTCCTATGGATTGTTCATTTATTTAAATGTTTCAAAATCATGAAAATGACACTCGGGAGGGCAAACGGATGGCCTACCTCGAACACGCGAAGTGGGGAGACATGGGATCCACCAACGATCAACAGAATGATGCTGAGGGGGCGATGATCATGACGTTGTTGAAGGTGGTGGGCTCCAAATGACAGTTTCTCCAATTCACTGCAATCCTATTTGATGAAAATGACCGGCTAGATTGGGCATTTTATACCCCAACTGCCATGAATGATCGCATTAAATGCAAGTATGACCGGCAAAAAGTTAATGGATTTGAAGTCAACGACGGCAGGGGGAAAGCCAGGGCCTGACAGCCGGGAGGGCGCAAGACAACGACCATTTCAAGATTTCACATTGGTTGATCGGCAGCGGCAGGAAGCACTTCGGGGCCCGAAGGGTGGGAAACCTTCGAAGATCCACTGTCAGGGACGGTGGAATCATCACGGAATTCCAGACACAGAATTTCGGACGGTCAAGACCAGAACGTCCCATGGTAGGCAGGAACTTCGAAGACTTCGGGCGGCGAAAGGGTTAGCAAGACTCAGGGGCTGGTCGCCATAGGAGGTCCGCAGTTGCAGATGGTAGAACCAAGATGGAACCCCGGAAGTGGATTTCCAGGGTCTAGGGCCCGAAGGGCGGGGCACCACCCAGAAAATTTTTGACAAGTTTTTAGAAGGAGGGTGGCAGGCCGGACCCCGAGGTCCAGAAGGACGTTCGACGAACGCCGCAAGGAATGGCATTTCTAGAGGGGAAACCTGAAGGGGGAATCCTGGACTCTCGAGCCCGAAAGTGCCCGGGGCCATTTTTAGGGCCAAATAGACAAAGGGACCCTGCGAGGCGCCAAAATGCAACAAAACCAAAAGGGGAGGGCATGGTCGATTTGTGATGGGACGTTGAAGCAACATTGAGCATCTGAGACATCAAAAAGTGGGGCATGCAAAATGAGGTAGTGACAAAAAAACAACCCGACAAGGCTAAAGAAAAGAGGGTCCCCATTCTGAATGGGGTGTGTGTGCCAAGGGCACAACATGTATCAATTCACATCTTCCAAGTCTATGTCATCAAACTCTACCAAGTTCTTATTTCCACATTCTCTTCTACAAACTCATTCCATAAGTAATATTTGTTTGAAAAGGTTATTCTATCCACCATTCATAATGCTATAATGTAATTTAATGTTATTTATAGCACACACCTAGGGGATCTAGGGATACATGCATCACATGGCTTAGACATTCATGGACCACTTTATATGTTGTATGCAAAATTATCATAAATATTTAATGTGGTTATGCACATTGGGAAAATATTTAATATTTGGAAAATATAGTAATAAAAAGTAAATGTGGGGAGAAATTATTTTTTTAGATCATTGTATTACCTACATGGTCTATGTTATACCACTTGGTGGTTTTCTGAAAGCTTATGTCTATAAAATCAAGAAAATGCATAACTGTCTAAGGATTCTTACTTTTGCTAAGGGGATTGAGGTTGAACATATCTTATAGGTTGCATATGTGAGTATTTGAAGAATGGAATAGGTTGTGTGACTATATTATTTTTCACATAGAGTGCATGCAAATATATTGATGTTTCAAAAGTCTTCATGGAGACTTTGAAAATGTATTGTAATTATTTCATTGCTAAATAATACACAAGTAATGAATTATTTTGGATGGTTATTTTTTTCTCTTGAAGGTTTCCTAAAGATATATCTTGTATTATCCTTGATGTATGTTGTCTATTATTTTTCATATGGATTTTTAAAACTTCTTTAAATGATTTTCTCTATTTGATTTATGTGGAAATTGTCATAGATGGCTGCAAATTTCCTTTAACTTGTATTAAATCCATGGTTGTGGTTGGTATGACCCTTGAATGAGATGATCTAGTGCATAGTTTAATCTATGATTTTTCAAGAAAGAATGAAGACAAATGTACAATGTATGAGATTATTGTGTAGGTTGTGTTTTATAGATTTTAGATTTTGGGGTCACATATTTTTGCTTATTTATGTGGATATAGGGTTATGAATAAATGGACTTTTTTGGGTGTTCACCATGAAGGTTTTGTATGATAAGTTTCACATATGACCCATTGTGACAAAAAAACCTCACCAATTAATCTAAGAGGCTACAAAGATGAAGATTGATGTATAATTTAGCCAACTCTTTCTACCGTGAAAAAGAAAAAAATGCCCCCCTTAACACTATCACATTTCCAATAGGTGTTTTAGTTGGTTACATGACATAATAACCCAGCCAAAATAACCTTGGATAGAATAACCTGGTCACAATAATCCAAGGACAAAATAACCTGTGGTCAGAATAACCCAAGCCAAAATAACCTGTGGTCAAAATAACCCATGGAAAGAATATCCCTGTAAGAATATAGCGAAAGGAAAAAAAAAATTATAAATTACATACAGGTTATTCTATCCATAGGTTATTTTGATCACGGGTTATTTTGTCATGGGTTATTATGACCCTAGGTTATTTTTTCCTTGGGTTATTATGACAGGGTTATTGCATCCAGGGTTATGGTGGTCAGGTTATTATGTCCTAATACCATTTTAGTTCCTTTCAATAGTTGTTAGCTATCTATTGGCAGTCAGGGACAAACATGGATTAACCCTTTGCTCGACCCTTAGATAGTCTATTTGGGCCTATTCCCAACCCCCTCCATTAGTTGGGGGGATAAAAACATTTAAATTATTTTTAAAATATAAATTGAAATTCATTGCTAGTGGTCCACCAACACTTGCAAGCCACTTGGGGGCTACCAGCTGGTCACTAGCCTACTGCCAATGCTAATCAAATTGTTGAAATTTTTCCAAGAGGCATAACTTTTTCTTGTAGTGTCATATTTTATACGTTTAGTTTTTGGAATAGTATTTTCAAGTAATTTACTATGACATTAATGGTTTTCCTATATTTTTCAATTTTGATAGATACATTCTAACTACTAATTGATTTAAGTTTTAGACTTTGAGAGGTCATAATTTGTGCATCCAAAGTAAGATTTTAGACATTTTATAGTTGAAGGAAATATTTTTCGAAGAACTCTGTAGGGGTTCATGTTTTGATATTTAAATGTGATTTATTTTTTATTATTTTCAACTAATTTATTTATGAGTTTTTGTGACCATGGTACTTTTGTGTTGATGGTAAATCATATTTGGGTTTTGATGTTTGAGTCATTGGATACTTACATGTATATTATCGATTATCATCACTTGGAATGCTTAGTAGTATATTGTTGAATTTTTATGTTGCACTATGACATCTACACGTTGTTTAGAGTTGTAGGTTGTCTATACTTAAATGTTGCATATAATAGTCATTTGTGGCTTGTATGTACCCGTAGATGTTCCAGTATTGATGGTACAATCATGATATCCAATACCTATTCTTGTTTACTATGTCATGTATATGTGTGTGACACGTGCGAGTTTGATGTTCATACTTTTGGTGGTGATTATGGTGTCATGGATGTCCCTTATTATTTTGGTACTTTGACATGAATTATTGTTTATGTTAGTACACTATTGTTGGTGTTAGATTGATTCTTTATTTTCTATTGTAGTTTATCTTCTTATTTAATGTTTTCTTTTTTACTTTTCCTTTTAAGATCTCCTTCTATAATAGTTGAGTTATATTATTATTTGATAACCACTGGTTTATTTTTAGTTAGGAGATTATTATCATGATGTCATGGGTAGAATTTTTACAAGATTTAGTGGAATCTTGTGACAATGATGGTTTAGTGGTGTTCTATCTCCTATTAGGATATGTTTTTCATGATGCCATGTATACCTAAGTATTAGGATTTGGTGAGAGCTTGTGGTGATGATAAGGTTTCAAATTTTTTGGTGCAAGATCTTCTCTAGCGGGTTATGGTGTTATATAGGATCTCTTGAATAATGTTCCCTATGCAATGATATTTATTTGAAATTTTTGAGTTGATTGATAGGAGATGGTTATCTTCATGTTATTTGGAGATACTAAAATCTTGGTACAATGAAGGAATCTTGGAGTCTTTTTTTAGGTGTTGGTTATGATTTTTTATTTGACATGTGATCTTTATTTGATAGGATTTTTGTTTCTATGTCTCTATGTACTCTTTATTTCATATTAGAGCTTTTGCATGATATAGGTTCTTTTGGTAGTATGAGATGTGATCTTATTTTGAGGATATTTTGGATCCTATATTGTGATGTGTTCTTCATTTCACAATTGGATCTTTAACATTGATCATTTTAGTTATCTTAATATTGAGGATATTAGTCATTTGTTTGAGAGCTTTATGATGGTGCTATGTTGCATTTCAAGCTTAGCACATATTGATAGGTTACATTTTCTCATAGATACTTGGATAGTTGGGTGAGGCTAAGTGATATTTTTGGATCAGAGACATGTGTTGAGATGGATACTCTTTGATGAGGTTTAAGAAGGAAGGTCAAGGAGCCTACATCTTGGTTAGATGTGAGTTCAACATGGACCTATAAGGATATTGTTCTTAGAGTGAGTCATGATGACTTTGTTATTCTGTAGGAGCATTATCATTCCCACTCTTGGTCTACTAAGTGGTTTATGATCTGATAGGTATTTCCCATTCTTTCTTTTATATGCAGTAAGTTTTGTTCTTTGCATTTTCATGGATATTGATCTCAAGCTATAGTTGTTTATTTTTGAAGGGTTCATTTGAGAATTTATTTGACATGTTTATCTCCCTATTCATAAATGTTCATATATGATGGCATTCATTGATGAGGACTTTAGTAGACTTTTTTGGTTTATTCCCTTGGTTTTGTAAATAGATTATTTTGTTGATCTTCCTTTTTGTTTGAGATGCATACATATTGGTTAAATGGTTATATGTGGATAATTATTTCCTCTCAAGGGTTTTATGAATGAGATCATACTTTCCATAGCTAGATAATTTATAAGAATGTGTAGGACTTACTACATGTTATGATTTGTTGGTGCTCTCTTTGGTCATGTTCTTCTTCCAAGATGTTTGTATTCTCATGGCATTGTAGTTGAGTTTTGTGTTGATCTATGGTGATTATTGTGTTTGTGGTCATGTATTATTATTTTTAATTCATTTTTTTGGTGACATGGAGGCTTCTTGATCTCTTTTCATTGTTGAGTGTGAAGAAATTTGGACAACTATGAAGAGTAGTAGTGAGATTTGTATTGTAGTATGTTTTGTTGTAGGTTTAAAATATGTTTATGGATGTTTCTTGGTACTACATGATATTTATTGCACTTTCCATGCTATTCTCTTACTTGGATCTTCAAATGGATTGATCATTTTTAGACTTGAAATTACCCATGTGGTGAGAGTTCCTTGATGTATTTATTATTCTTTGGCATGTGTGATATATGGAGCTTTTGGTTTCACTTTATGGGCTAGATACGTTGATGACATTGGTTTAACCTAATTTCATGTGTATACCTTGGATCTGAGGTATGATTAGTTGGATGTATTAGCAAGTTGTGGTTTCTATTTCAACTACGATGACAATTTCTTGTCAAATACTAAGCATATTTTTTACCATCATATTTAGTGTTTTTATTTTGGATATTAGTTAGAGGCAGGATGTATGATTCTATATGATAGTAAGTGTGACATCTATTTGTATGGGATCATCTTATCATTTCTGTATTGGAATGATGGAGGATGAGAGGATTCATGTTTGAGATGCTAGTCACCTTTAATATTATTGAAAGTATCTTGATAGAGCATATGGATCACTTTGATTCCATGATGGTAAATGTTGGCTATAGATTTTATTCTCTTGATGTTTGAGTTTTATTTTTAACCCCTTATGTAATGCATAGAACAAGTGGAAGAATTTTAGGAAAAGGAATGTTATGAAATTATTTTTGTTTCACCTAGGGGATAAAGGGATGTTTGCATCACATGTGTTAGACATTATTTGGGACACTATATATCATATAAAATATTCCAATAAATTTTAAATGTAGTTTTACACATTAAGAAAATATTTTAAACTATTGGAAAAACATAATACCAAAAAGTAAATGTGGGGGGAAATAGTTTTGTGTGCTCATGTTATTAGTCACATGGTTTATATAGTACCACATGAATGGATGTATATCTTTAAATACAACAACATAGCTAAGTAATCAACACAAATATTTTCTAGGTTAGCATAAAATGATGAGTGGAAATGTTAACATGATAAATATTTGAATTATGAATTTTAAAAGTTCAAGTTTCAAATTAATTTCTATAAAAAATTACATGTATTATTTCTACACCTACAACTATGATCCAATATAATGCTCAAGAGATCAAGAGCAATCTTTAAAATAAGTTATAGTAAGATTGAATATAGTTATGTCAAATAAAATTATTAAAGAATACAACACTTACAAATTAATTATTATGTTTTAGACACTCTAATTAAAACTACTAAAAATGACTTATATATTTTCTAGCTAATAGGCTATTTAGTGTGGGAATTGCCAACCAGAATTAAGTATATCTGATGGTGTGAAAAAATTTCAATCAATTTCTCACACTTGAAAAACAAATTGATTAGTTTCTCATGCCTAAAAATATTTTGTGTACATTTAATTTTTTTGTGTAGATAAACATGAATCACTTCTTTCATAGTAAAAGGAACATAAGAAAAATTAAATATTCTCAATAAAAAAATTAAACATTTTGATTTTATTCTATTTTTAAAGCTTGCAAAAATAGCAACATTCCATTTATGATTGAAATAACTTTTATTTTCTTCCTTTAAAGTGTATGTTGTAATTTCATTGGTTCTATAATATAAGCTTGGTCTTGTAGGTTTTAACAAGTTTTAGCTACCATTTAATGGTAAAAGCCTCCAAAATCTCAATTATCTCCTAAAAACCATATAAATATTGATTTGACAACTAGATAGGAACATGTTCTATTTCCATTTGGAGTGTATTTTATCAATTTGATGGCAAATTTCTTTTTCTATTTCCATTTGGAGTGTTGTTTATCAATTTGATGACAACTTTCTCTTTTTTTTTGCATTACTTTATGTTTTAAATCTGTATGCAAATATTTCATAATAAGATAATACTTAATTTATTTAAGGAAAAAATATATATTTTTCTAAGATTATTTCATTCTATTATTTCACACTTATTATTAATTGTTTAATTTAGCCTCTTGCAACTAGAATGTGTAGTGCATCCATGCACAAACACATACTCTAACATGTTAACATACATATAATTTTCTATGGACGAAATCCTTGAACTTCCTTTAAATACAAGTATTAATATAAATTACCCTATATTTTACTCTTCTTATCGATTCAGGTAGTTCTAAAATCATGCATAATGGGAATTCTTTCCTCAAACAAACACTATTGGGTTTTTTAGTTATTACATATAAATTTTGAAAAGGATCAAATGTGAACCAAAATGACTATATATTTTAAAATTTCTATTTAACTATTAGAAAATATAATATCCCTTAGGGACCCACTTGTGATGTAGGCACCACTAAGGCCTTAATTATGGCTTATGTGATTAATCTACATAGAAAGAAGGTGTGATACATTGGTAAAAAGTTGGTTTTACTAGCTATAGTCATACATAAATTAATCCTTTTAGCCATCTCAATTATAACTTTTAGTGGGAAATTATAACACAATATTAATAGCAATACCGATTATTAGAATTCCACATTATAATATGATGCCAAGCTCATCCAATTTTAAAAAGCATAATAAACTAAGATATTTCTTTCCAATTTCTAACCATCTAAGTCTAAAAAAATCCTTGTGGTTTGTTATCAATTCATGGTTCAACCTTCTGAATTTTTTTCTATAGTCAATGGTTTTTAATAGTTATCTTAGTTAAATTTATAACACTTACGTCTGCAAAAAAATTATAAGGTTACTGGTTTTTTTTTTTTAAAAGGAAAAAAATAGGTTTTATAGGGACCTGAAACCACAAAGTTTACAAACAACATATAAGATCATTAAAAACACCAAAAGTAGAAATGTTGTTAAAACAACAACAAGACAAGTCCACAGCCACAAAACCAAAAAACCAACTAAATTTGGGCTTTTAATAACTCTGTTGTCTCAACTTCCAAATCATTCATCTTGAACCTCCTTTAAAATTTGAACCATCTGGGTAGTAGGAGGTGATTTCCTTTTAAGGTTGGCACAGGTCCTTTTCGAAATACCTTGGTCATCTTTCTTTCTTTTATTGTTATTCTCTTCCACATCAATGACTAGCGAACCCTATTGTGTTTTTTCCAGCTTTTTAGACATGGCATTGATGATGATGGCATTGTGCCTAGCCATTTTATGGTTTTGTGCCACATCAATTTTCATGTTATTTTTTATTTTAACCATTTCAACTTCTAGAGTCTTGTACTTATCCTCAGTGTCACCTTCTCCTATTTTAGTGTTGTTCTTATTTTGTTTTCCTTCTTCATTGTTGAGAGTGGCCAACTTTAGTTCTAGCTGCTCCGACTTGCTATATAGAGCCCTATTTCTTTAATTAAGCTCACTAATTTCTTGATAGGCCCATTTCAAAACCTTGAAAATGTCACCAATGCCATTTCTTGTAGAGGCTAGAATATCGCTAGACTGAGCCTAGTCAAGGAAGAGGTTAACATCATCCAACTCAGGAGGACTAGGAAATCTTGTACCATCAGCTCTGGAAAGACGCAGGACTGGAGGGCATAGAATTTCTACTTGCTTCAGGGTTCTCAGCTTTATCCTCTAAAGAGTCTGTAGAGTAGGAGACCAACTTGTTGGTAGGGGAGCCCTTGAGAACATGATTCTTTAAAGGGACCGGGTAGTCGAGTTAGGTCTTAGGGTTAACTTTAGCAAGTTGGGGTTTTCTAGGCTGAGTTTTCTTACCAGACATCTCCAAGGATTGGTGGGCTTCAATAATTCTTTTATGGAAAGGTTGATTCTTTGAACCCCCACTGTCCATGTCATAATCCTCAAACGTCGAGGAGGCAACAGGTTTGGATAAGGCTGACATGTTTTGATAGTGTTCATAAATTAACCTAATAAGACTAGGATGAAGAATAGGGTACCTCTTGGGATTTTTCTTATGGTCCTCAAGGTTGTTACTCAAAGAACATAATAGATAATGAGACAGATAATAAGGTTACTGGTTTGTTATAAATTGATATTTTAAAGCTATTTTTCATAAATTTTAATCAATTTTTGAAAATTTTAAATTTATTTTACAATAGCTTTTTAAAAATAATTTATATATTTTAATCAATATAATAATTATTTATTTTTTAAGTATTTTTAATGTTGTTATTATTTAATAATAAATATATTAGATTCATTGTGTTAAATCTATTTTTATAAACATTCTTGTATCAAATATTTATATGAATTTTTTTTTATCATCATCAATACATAATTAATGTATATTAGTAAACACACATTATTTAAATCTATAAAAATGGTTTATCACTATTAATAAACAATCAACTCGCTAATCAATATACTAAATATTTATAATTATTAACATTATTTTCTATCACTATCAGTGAACATATAGCATTTTAGTCAATGAATCAATTGTCTATATTTACAAGCATTCTTTTATGTCATTGTGAGTAAGCAACTAACACATTTTAGTCAATGCAATAACTATTTATATTTATAAGTTTTCATTTATGTCACCATTAGTAAAGAACTAGTGCAATGTGGTCAATACACTAACCATTTCTATTTATAAATATTATTTTATGTCACTACAAGTAAAAACCCACTACCTTATACTTAAAGTACCAAATTTTATTATCCATAATAATTCTTTCTTTTACTACCAATAGATAACTAGTGCATTGTAGTCAATGTGTCAATTGTTTATATTTCTAAGCATGCTCTTTTGTCACTACCAATAAATAAATAGTGCATAGCAGTCAACTTGTCAATTATCCATATCTAAATAAATATTCTCTTATGTCACTACCAAAAACAAAACTAGTACATTGTAGTCAATGTGCCAACTACCAATATTTATGAATAGAAACTACCAATATTTATGAACATTGTTTTCTTCATTATAGCATTAGCTTATGTTTCAAGGTGAGCCCACCATTATATTTGTTTACTTATTTTTTTTCTATGACTCATTAAGTACATAGAAAATCCAATAGACTTAACTAATCCAATATGATTGATGGCTAATGGTTAATTCATAGAATACTACATTACAACTAAATACCTTTTGCAATTTTGTCTCAATTAGTGGGAACCAAACATGTAGCATAAATTCATTCAATAAGCTTTTATAATACTATAGTATTTATCTTATAAGTAAAATGTTTCATAGTAAAATTGTCCTTTGATTACAAATGTTGTTATTTAATTCATTATTTATTATATATGCTTGTTCAAGATTATATTTAAGGCTGTAACTTATATCTACCTACTTTTTATGTGAATATATGTAATATTATATTTTATAAATGATAAATCTAACACTTATTATAAAAAAACATAATTAAATAAAATTATAAATTATTGATAATTTGATACACAATAAACTAATAAGTTCTTTTAGATTTCTAACCATCTAAATCTACAAAACCTTGAAAATTTGTTATCAATTAATAATTAAATTTCTTATTTTTTAGGAGCACAATATTTTTTACATTGATTAGTCCATGAGTGTCCTTTTCAGGATTCAACCGTGTATAAGGGTGACAACTATTTATATTAAATATTTGACTATTTAAGTTTAAAAAGTCTTTACGACAACTATTTATATTAAATATTTGACAATTTAAGTTAAGAAAGTCGGTTTGACAACCCTTTCTATAGAATATTTGACTGTTTATGTTAAGAAAGTCTTTACGGCTTACAGTCAATTTATAACCTAACTTACAAGGGTATTTTTCTAATCAATGCACCAACTGATTTTATGGTAAGCATTATTTTCTATTGCCGCCCCTAAACAGTGAATGGATTGACTAGAACAATTGTTTTTGGTGTACGATAGTGATAGAATTAAATTATATCCATCTAATTCTTAGTAGATGCCGCTAAGGCTGAAGTCATCTCTCGGGGAGGTTATCCTATAAATATGCCTCTCCTAGTCTAATTCTTTGCCCTCTCCGACTTCACTCAAGCAATGGCTGTTGCCTCTATTAAGTTTACCTTTATCACTGTAGTTTTCTTTATTCTTTTCATAAACCCAAGTCTTTGTACGTTCAATTGTCCTACCAAAGAATCCCAAGCTCTTCTTTCCTTCAAAGAAGCCTCGAATGCCTCTGATGGCATTCGCAGTTCATGGGTTAATGGAAGTGATTGTTGCTCCAATTGGGATGGCATATCATGCAATAATCTCACCAAACATGTAGAGCGAGTGAATTTGAGTGCTTACCATGCAGATCAGGGCGTGCAGAGTGGAATCATATCTGGTAGTTTCTGCAACCTTCATTTCATCAAATACCTCAACTTGAAGAACGTTGGCGTAACTGGTACAATTCCTTCCTGTTTGGGTAATCTTTCTCATCTTCAATATCTGAACTTTAAAAACAATAGTTTGAGAGGAATAGTTCCCCCTGTGATCTGTCAGCTTACTAATCTAAGCTCTCTAGATGTAAGCTATAACCAACTAAGTGGAATGTTGCCGTCATGTCTACAAAATCTCTCTTTGCTCAAGAGCTTGTCTGTTTCCTACAATACATTCCAAGAGAGCCTTCAGCTTACAGGCCTTTCCTCCCTTGAGCAGCTCTATGCTCGTAATTTTTCATCACATAAGTACATCACTTCTTCGCATCTAGCATTGCCATCCTCTATAAAGATTCTCTGGCTCTCCTCGATTACCATTTCAGAATCTTTGCTCCATAACCTTGCAGAGTTAAAAATTTTCGTTGTATCGTATTGTGTGCTGAACATTAGCACAAGTTGGGTTCCCCAGTTCCAGTTAGGAGGCATAGATCTAAGCTCATGTAGTATTGGTGGTCGAATTCCCGAGTGGCTTTCCACTCAGTATTCATTGCAGAGATTGACATTGGCTGACGACAATATTGTTGGAGAAATTCCCCCATGGTTATGGGACAACAATCCTCAGTTATATTTGTTCAACCTTTCAGGAAATCATTTTTATGGCAGCCTTAGTATCCCAACTAGATCAATTCATTGGATCACACTATTGGATGTATCTAGGAATAAATTGACTGGACGATTGCCATCTGCGTGGCCTCGATATCTACAGCTCTTGATGGTTAACGACAATTCTCTATCTGGTAATATTCCTCCAAGCTTGTGCAATTTAACTTACCTTGAAAAGTTAGATCTGTCAAACAACAAATTGAATGGAAAAATTCCTCCATGCTTTTCCAACTATAAGGTAATTCAAGTGTTCAATTTAGGAAATAATAGTCTGGAAGGAAGCATACCCCACGGGACATGCTCCTCCTCTTTAATTGTAAGAAACAATAAATTAAGTGGATCCTTCCCTCCCTCAATCACTAATTGTAAAACATTACAAGTACTAGATATGGGACACAACAAATTTGGTGGGGTTATTCCACGGTCAATTGGAAATCTATCAGCCCTTCAAGTGCTGATGATGAAGGGTAATTGTTTCAAAGGTAGCATTCCTTCAGAGATTGTCCAACTCAAGCAGCTCCAGATTTTAGACGTTTCGTCTAATAATATATCAGGTTTTATTCCACATAACATTGCATCTCTACAAGCAATGGCTGTACCAAGCGAAGAAGGTCATATGTTATCTACTCAGTTGAACCCTTTCCATACAATTGCAAAACACAGCGGCCTTAGGTCATATTCTGAGCTTGGCCCTTTTGATCCATTTATTACTGATGTTCGATCTCATGATGAGTTGGATATGACTGTGAAAGGCTTACAGTTGCACTACCCTTATATTCTTTCCACACTCACAGGCATAGATCTCTCCAACAATCGACTGAATGGAGATGTTCCTTTTGATTTTGGAAAGTTGAAGGGGTTGATGTTTCTCAATCTGTCAATGAACAACCTCAGTGGAGTCATTCCACCCAGTTTGGGTGAAATGAGTCTATTAGAATCATTGGACCTTTCTTCAAACAGATTTTGTGGAAGTATTCCTCCAGAGTTTCAGTCTCTAACTTCATTGGAATGCTTAGATTTGTCCAGCAACAACCTCTCAGGCAGCATACCGCAAGGAGGACAGATGATCACATTTGATAACACATCATATTCTGGAAATCCATATTTGGAAGGATGCCCACTTCCAAAGAATTGTTCTTGGCCAATGTTTGCTCCTCCCCTTCCTTCTACAAATGATATACAAGATGGAAATGAAGATTATAGAATGGAAATACCATGGTATGAGATTGGACTAGGATTGTCACATGTAGCAGGTTTTTTCTGTGTAATGTTATTTCTTGCGGTGAGAAAGAAATGGAGGAAGAGATACTTCAAGCAGGTTGATAAGATTTTGAAGCTTTTGTCTCCCTCCATCCGTAACAGGAGATTGTGAAGGTCTATTTTAGTGAAAGATCAAGCAAAACTATTCCCTGAGCGTTCTAGTCTTGAGCTTATTCAAGTTCATTATATTTGTATTGTCAAAAGTCCAGTTTTAAGGTATTAGAGTGCAAAAAATATAAATAAAAATATCGCTATGTGAGGGTGCTACTTAGTGTCACCGTTGTCAATGTTTTGTCGTTTGTTTTCATGTTAAAGTGGAACTTAGTGTCGCCTTTCGTCACTACTATGAATGCTTTATCTTGTGTCTTGCTTTCATTACGTTATCATTGGGATTATTATGGAGGCCTTCTATGCTTGATGTATCAATATTTATTATTAGTTAATTTTTATTCCTATAAGATAGGAAGCATATATAGAAAGGGTACATTATTAATAAGTGGTGTTTTAATTTTCTTAAAAATCATATCTTAAATTTAATTACACAATAAATGTCATTTATTGTGTTAATTTTATAATGATAATAATTTTACTATCACACATAATTTTGTATTATTTCAAGTCTTAGTATCTCTAGGATATTTAATCAATTTCAAGTATATGATAGTTAACAATGTAAACCATATTCAAACTAAAGTTATATAGATTTAATACAATTCTACCCTAATTTATTGTGTTAATCTTATCATGACTATGAAGTAGTTTTATCATATAAAATATTGTTGTATTATTTGAATGCTTAGTATCTCTAGGATATCTAACTAATTCCATGTCTAATGCAATTAACAATGAAAATGATATTCACGCTAAAATTATATAGATTCAATATAATTCTATCGAAAAAAATTAAAATTAATTATTTGTATTTGTAAAATATTAAACATATCAATCTAAAAGAAAAAAGTATTGATAAATATTATAAATGAAAGATATATATGAATTGTTTTTTTCATCATAAACCTCAATATTGTTTAATTGTAAAAAATCAATAATAATTAATATTACTAAAATATTAATACTAATATTAACAATTCTTCCATATATTTTACATATAAAAAAAATCCTAAATGAAAAATCACTATAAGAAAAAAAAAAACATTTATTGAGAATAATTTTTGGAAAAAACTATAAAGAAGATTATAAACTCTATGATAAAACTTGAAACCATGTGTCTACATATTAAAATCTATTTTTTCACATTGGTAGATCAATGTGAAACTTTTAAAAATAATGTTTTTCCACATGCTTCAATCATCCTCATTTGAAAATAAACAACATAGATAGAGCATGTTCTCTTATTAGAAATATTTTTTATTTGAAAGCTTAAAAATAATTGCAGGATTACAAAACATAACAAGGCCACATTGTTGTGAAGTTCCTGCCAAATGCTGGCAGGACGGTTTTATTTTTTGATTTGTAGGTAAATTAAGATTAGTATTGGTAAAATTGAATTGGGATCAAGCATGGAACCATTTATTTTTAAACTATTTATTTTGTTCAAGGGATACCCTTAAGAAAGGTGTATGGGTATTTATAGTTTACAAAGATTCATGTCATAGAGTTCACAAGTTGTACTAGAAATTTAAACCATCTCATTGAAGAGTTAATTATTTTTCCTTATTTGGTTTATCATCTTCTAGTAGTTGTGAGTGTTTAACTCATTGCAAATGTATCCACAATGATTTGGCATGTCATTTGGCATGTCATGAGCCTCATGGGTGCCAACTTGATTGTTTTAATGCCAATTTATCTAAATGCTATAGAATAAAACTTTGGATGATATTGAAAGGATACTGGTGAGTTAGACATTATGATCTTCCCAAATGTATTAGATCCTATTGAAAATTTGGTCAAAATTATATGCTAATTTTTTGAGGCATATTTTTTGCAAAAGCATTTGATGCTATTGTAGGAGCATGTGTGACATAGTGTAGAGAGTATATATTGTATTGGCCCCATAGTTATTTCAAGCCATAAAGATTATGACGAGCTATCATGAAGTCTCATACTTTAATCAATGACATAGATAAATAATTTTGTAAAATGGTCAATGGTTCCAAGCTTACTATATTGTTGGAAATGGATCTACATCTTAATCCATTAATTAATTATTTGGATTTGTACAATATAAGGACAAAGTATTGATTATGGTGACAACCAATTCTTATATCAAATGCAAAAGTATGTTATAGAAATTACATTCTCTACTGTAGCAAATGTTATGATCTTCATTGGAATTGAATGGGAAGCATACAATTAAAGTCCATGACTATACCAAACCTCTTTAGAAAATTAGATATACTCTCATATGACTATTTAATACTTAATGATATAGTGCAATGTGAAGAATAATATCTAGTTCAAACTATTTTAGATTCTATGATCTTCATTAGAATTGAATAGGAAACATACAGTTAAAGTCCATGACTACAACCAACCTCTTTAGAAAATGATATATGCTCTCATATGACCATTTCATACTTAATGCTAGAGTGCAATGTGAAGAATAATATCTAGTTCAAACTATTTTCAAGCTTTAGAATTGTTTGCAAAAAATTTAAAAATTGTATGCCACATCGCAATTTATTGTTCTCTACATATTTCTCTCTTATGTTTTATATTAGATAGTAGGTCCACTGAAGATGTTAAAGTGATTCCACTAAAAAAATAATAATTATAAATATCTTATGGTGAGAAATTACTTACACTTTTATAATTTATATTTTCAAATTATATAAATACATAAATTGATTTTAAAATTTTATATTTGACTTTTTCTTAAATAATATATAGAAATATTATATTTATAGTTTCAAATTTTATATTAATTAAATTATTATATTTGTAAAAACTTTTTATTACTATTTGCTATATTTTTAAAATTTTCTTTAAAATATTTTTTTTTTAAATGAAAATAATTTTAATGACATTTTACATTTTCAAATAAAAAATTATATACTTAAAAAATGTAATTAAATAATTAAATAATTCTTTACAAGAAAATTAAAGTCATCTAACTTTTTATTATTATATTTTTGTGTTCAAAATAAACAAGTGAATTATTTGAACAATAATTTCTTTGTAGAAATTTTTTTAGTGAAAAAGTAAATAAATTTATTATAAGAATAAGTTAAAAATCAAGACAATATTTCTATTGTAGATTGCATGTTATTCATGTGTCATGTGTGGGGACTAGTCTCCCCCCATCTCGCCCCATACCCAAGATAAGGGGTCAATTAGATTGAAGATAATTTATACAACAAGCACTACCTTGTCAATGTGTCACTACATTGATGCATTGACAAGGTAGTGCTCATTGTTTCAAAAATGCCTTAGAGAAATGGGGTCTCATGGTGATGTACATCATCGTGATACCTCATTTCTCTAAGGCATTTTTTCATACAATGAGCACTACCTTGTCAATGCGTTTGCATTGATGAATTGATAAGGTAGTGCTCATTGTATAAAAAAATGCCTCAAAGAAATGGGGTCCCACTGTGATGTACATCATTGTGAGACCCCATTTCTATGAGGAATTAATTTTTACTATGGACACCAAAAAGTAACCCTTCTACTTTTTCTTCCTATTTAGGCCCTCATTGTGAATTTTGCTTAATTTTTCCTTGATTTACTATGGTAACATGATTAAAACATTCGCATTAGGTTTTGGGCCCTTGTGAATTAATAAGAATTTTATGAGGCCTTGTAAAAGTGTTGTGAAGTGTTGTAACACAGTTTCACAATTTTCTAGGATCTTATTATTATATTTCACTTAAATAACTTCTTTTTATCATTTACCAAGCCTTATTTCAAAGTGTTGTAAAAAAATTTCATGCTTTTCTAGGCTTGTCATCAATAATTATATCTTTCTTATTCCTTAATTGCCCCTATTCTACATCTACAGGCCTTACTTAAGTGTATTTTTGAGAATAAACATGATTTAAAATACTTAATTTTTGACACCCACTTAAATTCCTTAAGTGGGACCCATTTTCCGTTAGGGGCGAATGAGTCCCCTTTGGCACAAAAATCAAAATAAAATCAAAATATTGGCAGGTTTTTATTTTCTATGACCTAAGGTTGGCCTGCGATGTGGTATTTTTGGGAATTAGGTCATAATTGTGTATAAATACAAGGTTTTTCTCTTCATTTCACCCCCAATCATCTAATCAATCATTCAATCAAGCATCTAAGCAATCAATCAAGCATTTTAGGCATTTCAAGCATATTGGAGCTATTACTTGCATATATTTAGATTTCTACTTCAAGGGTTTGGTGAGTTGTGGAAATGAATGTTGTTCATGTATCATTCTCTTTTCATATTTTATTTCATTTTCAAGGGTTTAATTAGCAACAAGGGGTTTGACCAAGGCGAACCCCTATTCTCTGACCACATGACCATTTTTCCCTCTCTTTGCATGTGATTTGCAAGTCTTGTTTGCAGATTTGTCAAAGAGAAAAAGTGGAAAAGTTGTTATCAATTTTTCAAAGCTATTCAGAGTTTTCATAACCCTAAGAGAAGCTTGGAGAACACCTATAGGTCAAATTCTCTAGTTTCAAACCCAGATTTGTATCAAAAGTAGAGAAGCAGACTAAGTGCTATAGTTTCAAGTTTTGAGTTTTAAGAAATTTAGAAGTGGAATGATTCACCATTAGTGGTGAATTAGTCCCACTGTTTAGGCCTAAAAAGGGTTTTCTATAGATCTGAGTACCCAGTTGCCTAAAACTATTCTAATAGATTCCTCCCAAAACTAGACTAATTAGCTCAACTTCATGTATGAGTCCCTATTGGTAGCAGCAATAAATTTTCCAAGATTCCAGAGCTCTATTCCATCCTTCTCCAGTCTCTAGGTGCACACTTCAAGTCTCATAAGTTTATGTTACAATTTACTTGCATTTTTAGGTCTTTCTGCATATCACACTATGTTTTCAAACACTTTGTATTTTCCAAGTTTAGACTTGGTGGTGAATCCCTTTCTTGTTTCCATTCATCTCTAGGGATACCTTATAGTAAAATTTTGTATCCTTCATTGGGTTGAGGTCTCTAAGGTACTCTTGAGTGTGGATATTGTGAAATTGGATCCTTTCCTCCCAAATCCCCCTTTATTGTGGTTAAGGAAGTGAAGTACCCATTTCCATTGTCCACATTTTGGTAAAAATCAACTGCTTATTACCATTATCATCAAAAAAATTGACATGACATGAAATATTGTAAGTTTCTTAAACATCTTGTGCAAGACCTCATTGATTCTGACCATCTATCCATTGTTGGTGCTAATGATCAAGGTAGTATTGCCCCTCCAAACCAAAACTTGCAAATTTTCATTGGTCCAATGCCCAAAGATAATATTTCATTTGTCAAAGCTAGTTAAACTACAAATAATGATATGATGAATGTTGATACAGATGATGAGCATCATGATCCTATCCCACATATTACACGTTAATCCTATGGATGAAATGGTATGTGCGATAGAAGTTATCCCTCGTAAAGGCCAACCTAAGAACTCTCTTGATATTTATTTCTCCTTTAAGGATATAATTAAAACTATCCTTGATGGTCCTCTCTACATAGCTATTCATATCTATGACAAGCCCCCTAATGTGATATTAATAGATGTCTCCTGTGAGAGAACACGATCAACAAGGAATTCTTAGTATTACATGAACTTTATCAAGATGACTGTGATAAATTGAAATCATGGATCAAGACATAAAATGTTTTTTCTTGCCCTATGATAGGATTTATCATCCTTCCATTACAAATAGGATAAAAACATTAGATGTCACATTCTCCATCATCCCACAATTGGACCTATTTTGTTTGAGGCTAGGCCATCCATGGCTTTTCTCAATAAAATTTTTCCCTTTGGTTGTTCACAAATGCTTAAAGTTTCCATTTGAAGATGAAATATTTATTTTCCACCATAGTGGCTTTAACCCCTTGTCTTCCAAAGGAAAATTTTCCTTAGAATCCTTTTGGCCTGAGCCCATGGAACCTATAATGCCACAACAAGACTTCTTTTTCATAGCTTACCAAAAATTCAAAGCCAAGAAGATAGAAGAATTGTCTCTTTGACACATGTCCATGTCTACTTTCAAAACTCCTATCATAGATGAAACCATGATTCAACCCAACCAAGAACCAACTAACCAAGACCAACCAACAATAGAAACTTCACCCATATCATCCAAAAGACCAACAGACAATGACAAAAAACACGTCATGCCTCCTTGAATAAAACAAGTTTACAAAGAAAAAGAGAAAGTGGATGACTAACCTCCTGTGGTTCCTTTCATTCCTCCCCTTTGGGAAGAAAATAAACCTATGGTTGATCAATCCAATCTTACACAAACACAACTTCAAAATAAAACTAGAAGAAACTGAGGTTCTTGAGAGAGTAGACATTGACATCATGCACTTGCTTGCCAGTTACATGACCCAAACAATGAAAATAAAAATCTGAACTAGACAGAAGCAATGCATGATAATACTCCTCCCCACCTAGACCACAAATTGATCCAATACAACATTCACAAAAAGAGTTGCACTCTTCATCAAGTATTATCACTCGCCCTCCTGTTGTGATTAACTTAGATGATGATGAGGAAACAACTAAAATTGATGAAGAGGTGTGTAATGAATTGAACACATTATTTTCCTCTTCCATGATCTTAACTGATACATCTCCTATACAGAGTGATGAACTTGGTTCTTCACCTAGTTTGGCACTTTCCCTTGTCCCTTTAGCCAATTGTTCGCCTTCTAAATCCAATGAACATGATTCGAAGGCAGATGAATTGCTTGATGGTTGACTTGCATTTTCCTTACTAGTCTTTTTTATTTTCTTTTTCTTTGGCATGTGGATAATGTGATCCCCTATGATGTTATGTTTGATGTTATCTCTCTTTATGAAATTCATCTATTTGTACCTTCATTCTTCTATATGTCAGGCATCTTTTTCATAATTTATCTTTTTGATTTTCCTTGTGTTCTCCTTTTGGGGATGACGCAAAGTGTTGAGGCACTCTATCTACTCCATGTTGACCCAAAAGGCCTCTTTCTTTTCTTTTACATTTTTCACTTATCTTTTTTTATTTTTCTTGTGTTCTCTTTTTGGGGATGATGCAAGGCATTGAGACAGTCATGTCTCTTTTATGTTGACCCAAAAGGCTTTCTTTTTCTTTTTATTTTCCTTTTTCTTTTTGGTTTTTTTTGTGTTTCCCTTTTGGATATGACGCAAAGCGTTGAAACACCCTATGTCTCTTCCATATTGACCCAAAAGGTTCTTTTTATTTTTTTTCACTCTTTGTGTCATTCTTCAAGTTCTATGTATTTGGGGGATGATGATAGTTCTGAGCTTCTTAAAAAAAATTGCAACAAAGAACATACTGGCCCCAAATCCATAGATCCCTTATGTGTTTCATGTTTTCCATTTTGGGGGAAACCTCTCTCTTTCCTTTTCTTTTGCATGATGTAGCCTTACTCATAAATATATGACTTGTCATACAACTTTGCAAGTTTGCTCTCATGTCTTCTTTCTTGTTTGCATTTCTCATCTACTACTTTAAAGTAATTTCTCACAGTATGGTGGTCGCAATTCCTTTGAAGTTGGGGCATATATTAGCATTATTCTTTTGCATTTTTCCTTTTTCTTGGTTCTTAGTGCAGCCTTCTTGCTTCATACAATGTGTTTGTCACTTTGTGGATGACATTGAATGTAGTGTCCTTCATAAGCATGATCCATCTCAGCATATTACATTCCTCTTAGCGGCTTAATGAAATGCCGCATCCCCTAAGTTGTAAATGTTTTTGTTCTTTGATTAGTCTCTCTTGGAGACATTAGGCACAATGTTCCCCTAAATTAAAGACCTCACATGAACTAAGAAAGAGTTCTTTGATCATTTTTTCATGTTGCATTTTTCATTTGTTACACAATGTAGAAATCCATGAGTTTTGTCGCCTCAGAGTATGCATTTTATAGATAAAAAACCTAGATCTGATCTACATCAAGATGGAAAAATGATCGAAGCTTGACCCGATTCTCTCTTTTTCCTTTTACTTTTATTTTCCCTCTTTCATTTTCTACTGTGTTCCCTTATTTTTATGCTTGGTTTTCTATGGGATCTTGATCCTAGGGGCTTGATCACCCCTCTTGATCATTGTCATCTCATCCTGCTAGCATTATTTCATTGGAACCCCTCTTGAGATGTGTTGATCTACTTTAGTGTGAGTTTGAAGCAAGTTCATCCTCTCACTAAAGTGGGGGTTAAATTTGGACACTAAAAAATTAACCCTTCTACTTTTTTATCCTGTTTAGGCCATCCTTGTGAATTTGGCTTAATATTGCCTTGATTTAGTGTTGTAATGGGATTAACACATTCACATTAGGTCTTGGGCCCTTGTGAATTAATAAGAATTTTATGAGGCCTTGTAATAGTGTTGTGAAGTGTTGTAACACACTTTCATACTTTTCTAGGATCTTATTATTATATTTCACTTAAATAAAATTTTTTATCATTTACCAAGACTTAATTCAAAGTGTTGTAAAGTTTTGTAACAAACTTGCATGCTTTTCTAGGCTTTTCATCAACAATTGTACCTTTCTCATGCTTTAATTGGCCCCATTTTAGGTCCATAGGCCTTAATTAAGTGTAATTTTGAGAATAAACTCGATAAACATTATTTAAAATACTTAATTTTCAACACCTACTTAAATTCCTTAAGTGGTACCCATTCACCATTAGGGTAAAATGAGTCCCCTTTGGCACAAAAATCAAAATAAAATCAAAATATTGGTGGGTTTTTATTTTCTAAGACCTAAGGTCAGCCTATGATGTGGTATTTTTGGGAATTAGGTCATAATTATGTATAAATACAAGGTTTTTCTCTTCATTTCACCCCCAATCATCTAAGTAATCATCCTATCATTCACTAATCATTCAATCAAGCATATAAGCAATCAATTAAGCATTTTAGGCCTTTCAAGCATATTGGAGCTATTACTTGCATATCTTCTGATTTCTACTTCAAGGGTTTAGTGAGTTGTAGCATTGCATGTTGTTCATTCATCATTCTCTTTTCATATTTCATTTCATTTTCAAGGGTTTAATTACCAACAAAGGGTTTGATCAAGGAAAACCCCTATTCTCTAACCCGACAACCATTTTTCTCTCTCTTTGCATGTGATTTGTAGGTCTTGTTTGTAGATTTGTCAAAGAGAAAAAGTGGAAAAGTTGTTATTAAGTTTTCAAAACTATTCAAAGTTGTCAAAACCTTAAGAGAAGCTTGGAGAACACCTACAAGTCAAATTCTACAGTTTTGGACCCAATTTTGTATTAGAAGCAGAGAAGTAGATTGAGGGCTACAGTTTCTAGCTTTGAGTTTTCATAAATTCAGAAATGGACTGATTTTCCATTAGTGGAAAATTAGTCCCATTGTTCAGGCCTAAAAATGATTTACTATAGATCTGAATACCCAATTGCTTGAAACCTGTTCCGGCAGATTCCTCTCGAAACTAGACTAATTCGCCCAACTTGGTGTATGAGTCCATGTTGGCAGTAACAGTGAATTTTCCAAGATTCCAAAGCTCCATTCCATCCTTCTCTAGTCTCCATGTGCACATTTCAAATATCATAAGTTTTTGTTACAATTTACGTGCATTTTAATGTCTTTCTACATATCACACTATGTTTTTAAACACTTTGTATTTTCCAAGTTTACACTTGGTGGTGAGCCCCTATCTTGTTTTCATTCATCTCTAAGGATACCTTATAGTCAGATTTCATATCCTTCATTGAGTTGAGGTCCCTTAGGTACTCTTGAGTGTGGATATTGTGAAATTGGATCCCTTCCTCCCTAATCCCCCTTTAGTGTGGTTAAGGAAGTGAAGTACCCATTTCCATTGTCCACACATACAATGAGCACTACCTTGTTAATGTTATAAATTTGATGCATTAACAAGGTAGTGATTGTTGTATGAAAAATTCCTCAAAGAAATGGGGTATCATGATGATATGACAATGCATTGACGCATTGACAAGGTAGTGCTCGTTGTATGAAAAAAATCCTCAAAGAAATGGCATCTCACTGGTACATCATCATGAGACACCATTTCTTTGAGGAATTTTTTCATACAATGAGTACTACCTTTTCAATGCTACCGTATTGACTCATTGAAAAGGTAGTGAGCTTAGTGCTCATTGTATGAAAAAACACCTCAAAGAAATTGGTCTCACATTGATGTACATCACCGTGAGACCCCATTTCTTTGAGGTAATTTTTCATACAAAGAACACCAACTTGTCAATGCTACCAAATTGACACATTGACAAGGTAGTTATCGTTGTATGAAAAACTCCTCAAAGAAATAGGGTCTCAGAGTGATGTTATTTCATACAATGAGCACTAACTTGTAATGCAACGACATTGATTTATTGACAAGGTAGTGCTCATTTTATGAAAAAATAACTCAAATAAAATAGGGTCTATGCCTCAAAGAAATGGTTATGAGACCCCATTTCTTTGAGGCATTTTTTCATACAAGGAGCACTACCTTGTCAATGCTATTACATTGATGCATTGACAAGGTAGTGAGCTTAGTGCTCATTGTATGAAAAATTTGCCTAAAAGAAATGGGGTATCATAGTGATGTACATCACTTTGATACCCCATTTCTTTGAGGATTTTTTTTCATAAAATGAGCACTGCCATGCCAATGCATCAATATGAATGCATTGAAAAGGTACTGCTCATTGTATGAAAAACATCACCATGAGACCCCATTTCTTTGAGGCATTTTTTTCATACAACAACCAATACCTTGTCAATGCATTAAAAATGTACTACTTGTTGTATGAAAAATGCCTCAAAGAAATGGGGTCTCACAGTGATGTACATCATCATGAGACCCCATTTCTTTGAGGTATTTTTTCATACAATGAGCACTACCTTGTCAATGCTACCATATTGATGCATTGACAAGGTAGTGCTCATTGTATGAAAAAATTCCTTAAAGAAATGGGGTCTCACGGTGATGTATTGAAAAGGTAGTGCTCATTTTATGAAAAATAGCCTCAAAGAAATGGGGTCTCATGATGATTTTTTTTGTACAATGAGCACTACCTTTTCAATGCTAACACATTGATGTATTGACGCATTGACAAGGTAGTGAGCTTAGTGCTCATTGTATGAAAAAATTCCTCAAATAAATGGGGTCTCACAGTGATGTACATAACTGTGAGACCCCATTGCTTTGAGGCATTTTTCCATACAATGAACACTACCTTTTCAATGCTACCATAATGATGCATTGATAAGGTAGTGCTCATTGTATGAAAAAATGCATCAAATAAATGGGGTCTCATAGTGATGTTTTTTCATACAACCAACACTACCTTGTGAATGTTGCTACATTGACACATTGACAAGGTAGTGCTCATTGTCTAAAAAAATTCCTCAAAGAAATTGGGTTTCATGGTGATATGAAAATCAATGTGAGACCCCATTTCTTTGAGGAATTTTTTCATACGAGTACTACATTGTCAATGCTACTGCATTGATGCATTAACAAGGTAGTGCTCTTTTTATGAAAAAATGCCTCAAAGAAATAGGATCTCATGGTGATATATCACTGTGAGACCCCATTTACTTGAGGCATCTTTTCATACAATGAGGGATTAAGGTACAAGATTGAATGTAGGGTTTAGGGTTTATGCTTATGGTTGAGGGATAATGTTCAAGGTATAGGTTAGAAGGTTAAGGGTACAAGGATGAGTGTTGAGGGTGTAGGGTTTAAGGTATAGGGATTAGGATTTATGATATTAGATATAGGGTTTTGGAGATTGAGAGAGAGGGTGAGAGAGAGAGGGATAAGTAAAGAGGGAAGGAGAGAGAGAAGTAGAGAGAAAAGGAGGAAGGTGAAAAGATTGAGAGAGAGGAGGGAGGGAGAGAGAGGTGGATAGGGATAGGTTAGATAAAGAGAAGTAGAGAGGGGAGGTGGTTAGGAGGAAGGAATAGAGGGAAAGGGGGAGATAATGTTTAATAAAAAAAGTAGGGTTTACCACCATCAATGAACAAGATGATAAACCAATAATTTATTTTCCTTACTAAAACATTCAATTATGAGGGGAAAAAGATGCAAATAACAATAAAAAACTAACCCTAACTATTATAGCAACAATGGGAAACATCTTTAGAGCATAAAAATCTGTGCACCTAGCCAAAAAGTTGTTTTTGAGCTATGGAGGACTCATTCTCCTTCAGTGGTGAATGGGTCCTTTTAGGGGTTCCGAAAAATAACTTTTGGGTTTCATTCCTCTCATCATACACTCCCAGATCCTAGGTTTCACTGCTTCAACCCTATTGAGGACTCATTTACCTTTAGTGGTGAATGGGTCCTTTAGGGTTTCAAAAAAATAATTTCAGGGTCATGTTCCATGATACCCACACTTCGAGATCCCTAGTTATCATCTTTTCAAAGTTTGAAATATTTTTTTTAGCCTCCTTTCTTTGTTCTTGTACTATAAATGATAATCTTGCAACTTGACAACTTTTGTAATTTTGCTCCAAATCTTGCTCAACTTGATCTTCAACCTATAAATCTGTAAACACACACTCAAGGGAAAGAAAACTTGTTGATTTTTTAGTGAATGGGGGTTTTCCTTAGTCAAACCCCTTATAGGTAATTAAACCAAATGATGAAATAAAGGAACAAAATAATGTAATTTATATCACCTTGGATTATATCTTGTGAATCAAATATGCAAACAATCATGGAGTGGCCATGAAGAGTGTAGATAGATCCTCAATGCAACATTAACTTCTTAGCTCAACACACATGAATGCATTAAACCCTTGACATGATGATATGACTTTGAATTGCTGCAATAAACACTTGAAATCTTCCTTGAAATGCATTGAAAATTCCTTTGAAGTCCTCTATAATTCTCTTGTGAAGTATTAGGATGCTCTCATAAAATTGCTTAGATCGTGTAGGATTGCTTATGAGAAACAATGTAAATTCAACCTTTATTTATACTAAATTAGGAGATTAACCCCGAAATTCAAAGAACTAAGGCTGACAGTAGATCTAGGAAGAAAGATAATTAAATTCCAATCAAATTTAAATTCAAAAATAGGGGTCTCATTAAGGGAGGAACCATTTTCCACATTTGGTGAATGGGTCCTAGCTAAGTTTCTAGGACCAAGCGTCAGGGGATTGAAAGAAGGCCAAAAACCCATTCCAGATCAACTTAGAAAGGGGGGTCATTCACCATGTTAAGGGAGGACCCATTCACCATTTACCACAATTAATTAAGACCACCTAGATAAGTGTGAAAGAGCCTTAAAACACTTTACAACATTTAAAGAAGGTACACATTAGGGTATGTGTAGGATCATGATGGGCCAAAAAGTGGCAATATGATGGGTATTTGTAGGGTGTGTGGCTGATGACTTTTTCTTTACCCAAAATTGATGAAATGAAAAGAGTTTTTAAAGGATATTCTCAGCTTTCCACCAATATAAATTATGCTTTACTTTGAATTTAATAAATAATTATTATTTATTTTCTATCTGAATTACGACTAAAGTGTTGATTGATAGGCTGATTGAAAAACACTTATAGCTTTCAAAAGATATCACATTTTTTGAATCCAAAACATGCATCACATTCTATGCTTCGTATACTATAGGATTGAAAAAAGAAAAATTGAATTTCATGAAGTTTTACCAAGTTAAGGTGGTCAGACATATGAGTGTTTATATTTTTTAAAATTTGTAATATAAAATTCATAATTAATTATTTACTTGGAAAAAAATTACAAAAAAATATGCATCACATCCTTACATGAGTCCTCTACTTATGTATAAAATCATATAAAAAATATTATCATTTTATTGTGGTTAAGGTGGTCAGACAGACACCTACATAATTTTTCCTGAAATTTAAGTTCTACTACATTGAAACTTCAAATTTTCAACAAATATATTTTTTTTAAAATAAACCTAGTAGTTTAGAAACTACATTCAATTTGCTACAAATTCTATTCTTACATATTTTTGAAATAATATAGATAACTTATTCAAATTTTTACATCAAGTTGCCTAACTCTGATTTTTCCTAATTTTTTTGTCACTTAAGGGCCTATTTATTCCATGACGATCCTGCACATACCCATTATGTACATTTTATATAAAAAGGGGTCCATTAGGATCAATTAAGTAAATACATCCTAGAAAAGTGTGAAAGAGTGTTACAACACTTTAGAACACCTTTGCAATGGATTAGTTAAGGCATGATTTAGTTAAATAAAGGTCCTAGATTAGTGTGAATATGTACAACACATTACAACACCACTCCAAGACATCATTAGTTTAGTTTTAATGACAATTATCCTAGATTAGTGTGAATATGTACAACACATTACAACACCACTCCAAGACATCATTAGTTTAGTTTTAATGACAATTATCAAACAAGCAAGGGAAAACGCTTACTTTTTCCATTACTATAAATAGATAATACTGGAGAGGGAAGGAGGTAGGGAGGAAGAGAGAGGAGGGAGGAAGGGAGGGAGAGAGAATTATGCTTGATAGAGAGTAGAGAGGGAAGGAGAGAGTGAGAAGTTAACATAGGAGAGAGAGGAGGAGAGGAGAGGAGATGGTAGGAGGGACACAGCATAGCCATGGAAGAAAGAGGAGGAGCAAAGCAGAAGAACCAGACAGAGAGTAGAGACAAGGTGAGAGTGGAGAGAAATATGGGAGAGAGAGAGAGAGATGGTTGAGATTGAGAGAGAATGAGAGATATATATATGATGGAGGAGATGAGATTGAGATATATAGACATATACACAGGGAAGGAGAGACGAGAAGAGGGAAGAGGGAGAGAGAAGAGAGACAGATGGTATATATTCAGGAGAGATAGGAGGAGAAAGACAGAGAAGATATAGAGAGAGAGAGGAGGAGAGGAAAGAGGACAGACAGATATATAAAGTAGAGAGCGTATGCAGGTGACAAAGAGAGATATATATATATATATTACATATAGAGACCAGAGAATTAAAGGGGTAGGAGGAGGAGGGCTTAGAGAGATGACAGAGGAGAAGATGAGAGATACGATGAAGATGACAAGAGAGAGGACATAGTATATATATTATGGAGTGCTTTTATTATATTAAAATCTATATACTTAAGTTATATAAAATGATGGAACAAGTGAGCATACTACATATATGATACGTATATTTTATATACTAGAGAGAAATAGAGGAGGAAGGTAGGTGGAGGAAGAGAGAGGTGAGATAGAGAGAGAGAGGTGATATATATAGAGATCTAGAGAATTAAAGAGGTAAGAAGGGAGGGAGTGAGAGATATTGGTGAGATAGAGAGAAGTATATAGGGAAGGAGAGAGAGAGGGGAGGAAGGTGGGGAGATTGAGAGAGAGGGAATGAGGGAGTGAGAGAGAGAGATGGAGAGAGAGATAGAGAAGTATATAGGGAATAAGAGATAAAGAAGAAGTAGAGAGAGAGGGAAAGTGAGGGAGAGAGAGATGGAGAGAGAGAATGATGAGATAGATAGTAGAGGGAAGGAGGGATTTAGAGATAAAGACATGGGGGAGGGATAGTGTGTGTGAGAGAGAGAAACACAAAGCAAAGGAGGAGGGTTGGGAGATTGAGAGAGAGAGGGAGGGAGGGAGGGAGAGAGGGAACATGGGAGGGAGAGGTAGAGATGAAGAGAGATCTAGAGAGAAGTATATAGTGAAGGAGAGGTAGAGAGGGGGAGAAGGGAGGGAGGAGTAGAGATAGAGAGGGGGAGGTAGGGAGGGAGAGAGAGGGATGGAGAGATAGAGAGAAAAGTAGAAAGGGGAGGGAAGGATAGAGGGAGAGAGAAATGTGATAGAGATAATGAGAGAGAAAGGGGGGAAGGAGGAAGGAGGAGATATTGAGAGAGAGAGGAGGGAGGGTGAGAGATAGGTAGAGAGAGATAGGTTAGATAGAGAGAAGTAGAGAGGGATGGTGGGTGGGATGAAGGAAAAGAGAGAGAGTGAAGGAGGAAGGTGGAGAGATTTAGAGAGAGAGAGGAGGGAGAGATATAGAGCTAGAGGGATAGGTTAGATAGAGTGAAGTAGAGAGCGAAGGTGGATGGGTGGAAGGAAGAGAGAGAGGGGGGAGATAAAAAAAATTAGAGAGGTAAGTGTTACCTTTTTTTACCTTCCGGGTTAAAATAGTGCAACAAGTCAAATGTTCTAGGTTTTAAAAGGCCTCCATGTGAAAATATTTATTGAAAGGGGAAAAAGAGATATTAAAAGACCTTCTTAGTGCCAATTTTTGATGGCATATTTTAGATAAAGTCTCCTTGTTAAATATTCTCAATTTTTTTAATGATAATATTAAAGGTAAAAGGAAGGTATTATTTCATTCAAAATATTAGAAAAGATATTTAAATGTCTTTTACAAGCCTATTTTTATGAAATCCACATGAATATTGGCAAGGGAATAAAATTGAAGTATTTATATTTTAGTTTGAGAAGGAAAGAAGTGAATGTTTCCATGTTTGATAGAAGGTTTACTTGATTTTTTGACAAAATAAAGGAAGAAGGCTTGAGTTGTGAAAGTAAATGAAGTCTTGCAAAGGGAAAGAGCTCAATTTTTAGGCAACATGATAGGTTTTCAACATCTTGTATTAAAATAGTCATATCTCAAAAACCATGAACTGGATTTCTGTGATTTTTTGATAAAAATTTAGAAAACAATTAAATGTAAAAACCCATTAAATTTCACAAAAATATAGTTTGTTGTTTGGGATAAATATTCACCAGTTAGAGGCTAAGTTTAGATGCAAAATATAAATATTTCAGTCATCTTCAGCAGTAAAGAAGGGTGCCAAATTGGAAATTCAATTGTTTCCTTCTATCTAGAAGTTGATTTCAAGGAGTTTGCAAGAGTTAGGGGCAACAATCAACATTAATCAAGCTGAGTAATTGATTCTCTTTCTAAAATCAACCAGGGATAAATTTAGCATTTTGATTTTCTTTATAAAGGCATCTCTAGGCCTTTATTTTCTCAATTTGTGCTTTCTTTTCACACTTACAGTAGAATAGATTGTTTTGTAACTCAATTATGAAGTGCATTGTAAAAAATTACTTTTGATTCAATAGAATAATGACAATAGTTCCTTCTCAATCTCTTTTGTCTCATGTTGCAAATGAATTGGTAGATGATTAGTTGCGATTAGAGTTTCAGTCCTTCTTTTGTCCCTTTTCAAGTAATGTTTTGGAAAATGATACATGTCTAAGTGCAGGTCATATGTTGTGTGTTAATTGCAACTAACTGTAGTTGTGAAACTTTTCTTTCCTTCATGCAATAAGTTGAATGAAACACCTTCATATGAAATATTTATGTGCTTCATGTTTTGATAAATGAGTTGTGAACAAGTCAAAACCTTGTTGAATCATATTGTGATAGGTTTAAAGTAGTTGGATATAAAGATTTTGGTGCATCACCTCCCAAGAATTAGTTTCCAATTTCAAGCAATATCTCTATCCCTTTTCCTTGGAAGTTTTTGTAGTTTAGGTGATCCATCAAAGGGAACCAACCTGCTCTGGAGATTCATCTTCATTATAAGCAACTCACAGTTGAGGGTGTTTCCATGTTACATAGGATAGTTGAGTGCATACTTAACTAGGGTGCAATCCTAATTGACAATAGTTTGTGGCAAGTCGAGTGGGACAGATAGGTATGTACAAGATCATCATGGAAAAAAAGGCCCTTAAGTGGCAAAAAACTAAGAAAAATCAGAGTTAGGTAACTTGACATAAAAATTTGAATAAGTTATCTATATTATTTCAAAAATATGTAAGAATAGAATCTATAGAAAATTGAATGTAGTTTCTAAACTACTAGGTTTTTTTAAAAATCTATTTGGTGAAAATTTGAAATTTCAATGCAATAGTACTTAAATTTCAGGGAAAAATAAGTAGGTGTTTGTCGATCACCCAACCACAATAAAATGATAATATTTTTTATAATATTTTAGATATAAGTAACTAATTTATGTATGTATGTGAAGCATATTTTTTGTAATTTTTTCCAAGTAAATAATTAATTATGAATACTTTATTACAACTTTAAAAATATAAAACTCATATGTCTAACAACCTTAACTTGGTGAAAACTTCATGAAATTTAATTTTTATTTTTTTAATCCTATAGTATGCGAAGCATAGAATGTGGCACATGTTTCGGATTCAAAAAATGTGATACCGTTTGAAAGATATAGATGTTTTTCAATCATCCTATCGATGAGGACTTTAGTTGTAATTCAAATAGAAAATGAATAATAATTATTTATTAAATTCAAAGTAAAACATAATTTATATTGGTGGAAATCTTAGAATATCCTTTAAAAACCCTTTTCATTTCATCAATTTTGGGTAAAAAAAAGTCATCAACCACATACCATACGCATACCCATAATATTGCCACTTTTTGGCCCATCACGATCCTACACATACCTAGATTGGACTTTTTAAGTTCATAGTTTGTTCATATATCACTAATTTTTGGTGTGTATGCCAGTGATCTCTACCTTTGGAGGCAAGAAAAAAAAACACCTAGTGACTCTGAAGTGCATTTTACTAGTTTTAGTATGATGAAGTGTTGGTTTATTTTAAAAATTCTTCATAATATGAAAGAGGTTTTTGTTGATGAGTTTGATGAAGATTTGTGCACAAAAATAATAGAATAATTTTCTTCAAAGCTTGATGCCATGCCTTCAAGTGATTTCAATTAGAAAGATGGGGTTGAGACAATAGATAACCAGCAAGAAGCCAACAATAAGAGTTTAGTTTTCATCTTTTCAAGAGGTTGCCCCACTAGAGATTTGGCCAACAAGGATCGCAGTAAGATACAAGTAGATTTCAATGAACCTAAAGAGAAAATTGCAATTGAGGATCTATAGAGCCAACTTTCTCATTCATTCCAACTCAATGGTATGTTTGGTCGGATTCAAGGAGTGAGTGAGTTTGTTTGTGTTATTCATAAATAATTATAGCAGTTTGTGGGGTGTATTATTATTTCTCACCTCTTATCAGTAGTTTATGAACATGCAGAACATCTTTTGTTGGTTAGGAAAGGGAGTTATTTTACAAAGAAAGTTAATGGGTTTGTTTGCACACCACCTTTTTCTAGTTAGAGTAGGTTAGAGTAGGTGTTTCTTTCAAATAAGTTGTTACACCAATGTTTAAGTTTTTTTCATTCCTCCAAGTGCTTTTCATGTGTTGTAGTTCAATTTTCCTTTCCCTAAGTTCTGGTGCACAGGCTTGTTTTCTTATCAAAAGGTTTTGTTCATTTTTCAATGGGATTACAAGTTTTTCCTAGAGTTGTTTCAATGCTAGTATTCCCAATGAATATATTAGGCCATTGGTCTTGTTCCAGCAAGAAAAACCCGCTCAAACTAGCCAAAATGTTACCTATTCCTTCCAAGTTAAAATACTGCAATAAGTCAAATGTCTTAGGTTTTAAAAGCCCTCCATATGAAAATATTTATTGAAACAGGAAAAGGAGATATTAAAAGACCCTCTTAGTGCCAAGTTTTGAAGGCGAATTTTAAATAAAGTCTCTTTGTTAAATATTATCAATTTTATTATTGATAATATTAAAGGTCAAAGGAGGTATTATTTCATTCAAAATATTATAAAAGGCATTTAAATTCCCTTTACAAGCCTCTTTTTGTGAAATCCATGTGAATATTAGCAAGGGGATTTAAATTGAGGTATTGATTTTTTAGTTTGAGAAGGAAAGCAGTGAATGTTTCCAAGTTCAAATGGTAGAAGGTTTCCTTTATTTTTTGATAAAAGAAAGGAAGAATACTTGAGTTGTGAAAGTAAATGAAGTCTTGCAAAGGGAAAGAACTTGAGTTTTAGGCAACATGAGTTGCTTGTAGTATCTAATATTAAAATAGTCATATCTCAAAGACCACAAACTAGGGTTTCATGATATTTAGATAGAAATTAGAAAAAAATTAAGTTCAAAAACCCATTAAATTTCACAAAAACCCAATTTGTCATTTGGGAGCAATATTCAGCATTCTGAGGCAAAGTTTAGATGCAAAATAGAAATATTCTAGTCATCTTCAATAGCAAAGAAGGGTGCCAGATTGGAAATTTAGTTGTGTTGGAATATGGCTTGGGGAGATTGTTTATGGCTTCTAGTGTTGTCATTGATGGCAACTGAAGTCGTTATCCCAGTCCCCAGATCAAGACTTACTCATACCGATAGGAAATGTAGAGAACAATATTCTACTGGTAGAAAGTAGAAAGAACAGGGTATCTGGTCAGTTAGTCGATCTGTATGCATCACTGAATCATAATTTTGTGTTGTGGATCCCCAGGATAGTTTGTTAAGCATGTATATTACCTTATTGGTAAGTTTTGTGATGTTGCATTAATTGGCGTACAAGTTTGGAGATTCAGTAGAATAATTTTCTATTTATTTCCTCATTATGATCGACTTAATGAATGTAGCATGTCGTAGATGTATAAGGAGTAGTTGTTCAACTGTTTCTATGTTTGAGAATTTTTTTCTTGGGTCCCAACTATAGTCTAGCCAACTTGTGTGGGTGCACATTAAATATTGTTCATGATCTAAGCTGACTTATAGAGAATATTTCTTATTTTATTAAAGCTGACTTAAAGTGATGAAATCTTTGCTAGCGGATATATATAATTCATTTTAAGTATGGTGTGGAGGTGTGAGTGTGCTAAAAGATCAAAGAATATGTATGAACGAATATCAGAAGATCAATTGAATGAATTTTGTTTGAGCAGAAGAGGTCTGTTGTGAAATTAAAAGCAGAGCAGAGTAGAGTGAATTACAAAATTAGACCAAAGGTTCAGAATCTGATTCATGTGCTTCATCAAAATTGAATCTAGACATTTGCAGATGCTATCTTCTCATTTTAATATTTTTTTGTACTAAAAAATATTTTGTAAGGTAGTGAGCCTTCCTTATTTTGAGTAGTGAGCTCTAGGAAGTGTGTTTGAATGCATGTGCATTCCCTTTTATTCATACTTTTAACAAAGTATAAATTGTGGATTAATCTCCACCATGGTTTTTCCCCTAACAGGGTTTCCACGTAAAAATCTTGGTGTTATGGTTTTTTGTTTATCTTCTTCTTGTGCTTGCAATTTTTCTTTTGTTGAAATGTTGTTAATGTTTTATGATTAGAATTAAAGTTTAAATTTGTTGAACACTAATTCAGCCCCCCTCTCAGTGTTCCTTGAGTCCAACAATTGGTATCAGAAAAAGGTTCCTTTGCAGAAGTTTAACAACTTGAGGTTGATCTTGGAATACAATGGACTCTAGTAGTCTTCAATGATAGCTTATGGTGTCACTTGATGATCTTGATCAGTCTAAAGTAAAAGTCATGGAATTAAAATCAAATCTTGTGGATGCTAAAAAAATTATTCAATCATTGAAGGATAAAATCAATGAGTCAAGAGAAAAGAGGAAGGAACTTTGTGATCAGCTAAAGCAAAAATAAAATAAAATCTTGGAGGATGTTCACTTGAATCAGACCCTAAAAGAGATAACTGAAGAATGTAAAAAAATTTCTAGGAATAATGCTACTTTGAAGCTTGAGATCGAATTTGTGGCAATGAAGCTAACTAAGGAGATTGAAGAAAGGAAGAAGAATGAGGAGAATCTGGCCTAGTCTCTAAAAGAAAAATATGAAGAATGTAGCAAGAATAAATAGTTGATTCATTCAGCGAGATTGAATTGCAACAATACAAAAATAATGAACAAGAGCTTGAATGACAGATAGTTATTCTCAAAGATGGACTCACTACTAGAAATGAGTACAAGGAGAAGTTTAGGACTAGTTCTACTAAGCTTGATGACCTGAATAAAGGAAAAAAGGGATGCAAATGATAAGTGAGGTATTGGCTATGAGAAAGGTGAAAGATCTAGATCTAAACATAAGGATTTCAGATAGAAAATTCAAATGAAAAAAAGAAAAAGATATCCGGTAAGACAACCCAATGCTTAAAAGTTTAATAGTTACTACTTTGCTTGTAATAAATTTGGTCATATGGATTATTTGTGTAGAAGTAAAATAAATTCAAGTAGTCCATCATTTTTTGATCGGTGCTTTAGTTTCAATAAGATTTGTCATAAGCCAATTGAATGCATAAGTATATCTGTCAATGTAAGGAATGTTAAATGCTATACCCATGGAAGATTTAGGCATGTTGCTAATCAATGCAAATCAGGAGGAAATTAATGGAATGAGTAGTTTAGACAAAGAAATCAGGTGTGTTATAGTTGCAATAGATTTGGTCACATTACTAGATTCTATACAAACAAAAACAATGATAGAAGAGATCGGGTATACAGAGGAATAATTTCACAGAAAGATGAAAAAGGAAAAGATAATGTGATTGTGGAAGAGATTATAGATCATATGAAGCAAATGTGGGTAAAGAAGACTGAATCAGATGGAGGAAATAAGATTGTACTAGAAGCAGTCTCCAATAATTCTTCCAGAAATTGATCTTAGGCCATTGGCCTAGGGGGAGTCTTTCAAGAAAGATTCTTTGTCCCCCATGTCAGTAGCTGGCACCAGAATGTAGGGAATTTTCAGTAGTTGTGTTATCAATCTTCAAATATGTTTGTGATCATTTGGGCAGGAATTCAAGATCTAGAAGGTCCATAGATGAATTCTTCTCTTGTTGTCTGAGATAACTGAGTCACCGAAACTCCTAGGGAAAAATATTTAATGCAGAAAAAAGGGTTAGGTGTGCAAAGTTATAAAAGGGTATTTGGAACCCTCATTTGTAACCTTGCATTGAAGAAGAACAGAAGGAGAGCCTCTGCTGCAAAATTTCAAAGGAGTAAAGAAAATTCGGCGGTGAATTCATTGGGTATTTTTGTTCACTTGTTCAATTCCTAATTTTGCGATCGAAAGATAAAACCTTGTTTGGTATAGAAAATAAAATGAAGAAAATAAAAGGAATAGTGAATTTGGATGAATATAGTAGTGGGAAGATCAAGGATGTAAGAATTTTTTTGCTGGTCAATGAATTGAAGTGGCTTGAAGATGAGAAACATAAAAGTTTGGACATTTGGAATGAGTTTCCTTATTTTCACAATGTGGAAGTTGTTAGGTTTATCTTGAAAAAAATGGATGATAACATCCTTACTCTAGACAAACCTTATCAAATCTCAAAAGGGGTGATTAGAAATCTAATAGGATTATGCAATGTTGGAGAGATTCTAAAAAAGAAGTTGATTCAGAATCAAGTGGTTGAAACCCTAACCAGAGTAACAAGAGATCAAAGGGATTTGTTAATTTCAATGATCAAAGATCCAATAACAAAATATATTGCACATGGAATGTCATACAAAATTTTATTTAGAAACAACGAATGATCAACCTTGGCAGGTGCAGCTTACATTTTGTACAAAATGATAATGGAGGATGAAGACTTTGATCTGTGTGGTTTGTTGAAGAATTAGTTAATTGAAAATGTGCAATTAATGAAAGATGCAAACTACCCCTTCAGGTTTGGTACCTTGATCATATCCATCATGATGTATTTTCTAAACTACTTCCCTCATAATGATAATGTGGTATGGAAGGAAAATGAACCAGTTTGCAAGCAATTTTTTGAACATTCTAATACTCTAGAAAAGTGTGAGCAAGTTTATGAAAATTTATTTAGAGAGTTGTTGGGAAAGTTTTGAATTGTTTGCATCTCCCTTCTGGTAAGAGTAGTTGAAGTTGGGTCTTCTTCTAGTAAGGTCGAGAGGAAGCAGAAAAGGCTCTAGAGTTTGCTGATGACATTCCCCTAGTACACAAATCTCCAAGAACTGAAGGAAAAGGAAATGATCAGATAATTGTGGATATACCAGATGAAGATTCTGAAGAATACACTCCAAAAGATGAACCTGAATCAGTTGAATCAAATTTGATGACAACAAAAGAAAGCAATGGAGAAGGTGCTTTATTCAAAGCAAAGATACTTCAAATTGTTCAGGAGCAAGATGGAATGCAAAATATTTCTGAAATATGGTTAGATGGACCCTCATATGAACATGACTTGATTGAAGGAACTCTAGATAATTACTTTGTGCACAACAATATTGAATTGGAAAGTTTTCAGAATGTACTTCCAGAAGAAATGTATCAGGGAGGCTATGGCTTTTGTGCCTCAGGACAGGAAAGAGGAAGAAGTAATTTTACATATGAAGGAGCAGTTTAGGTTGTCCCTTACCAAACTAAAAAAGAAAATGAATGTGTTAAGGCAATGCATTGACTCAGTAAATAAGATCTTCAATTACTATCTTCAGTGGCCTCATGTGGTTGGTAAATACAAGGACAAACTAAAGCATATTGAGAATGAGTTGAAAAAAATTGGTCAAGATTACAATATGTTTCAAGACCAAGATGGAGCAATCAAGAAAAAGATTCATGAGTTGCAAATTAAGCATGCAAAGGTTCACTTTGCTAGAAACACTCTTATGGACACTTTCTGGAAAGTGAAGGATCTAACTGAATGCATATTGGAGTAGCAAATTGAGATCCTAAGGAAAGGAGAGAAGTTGGAAGAAGCAATTACAATTCTAGAATCCCTTATCCATATCATCAACAGGACATTAGAAAACAATAGTTTGATAATAATTATTGCAATTACAGTAGATGATTATAAGAAATTTCTTTTGGAGATGAAAGCTAAGTATAAAATAATTTTTTTACCTATGCAACAATTGTACTTCAAATTTTGAATTTTTGAAAGGGGGAGAGAGCTTAGTGAAGAATATATTTTTCATTAACGTCAACGAGGGAGGAAAGTAGTGTAAAATGCCTTGACATTCTAAGGAGTAGCAGTGCTTTGTTATGCTTTGAATTTTTGAGTTTTGGCTCTGACACTTAGTCATTTTTCACTAAGTTTTTCCATCAATGCCAAAGGGGGAGATTGTTTAAGGCTTCTAGTGTTGTCATTGATGGCAACTAAAGTCATTATCCCAGTCCATAGATCAAGACTTACTCATATTGGTAGGAAATTTAGAGAATAGTATTCTACCAGCAGAGAGCAAAAAGAAAAGGGTATCCAGATAGTTAGTTGATTTGTATGCTTCACTAGATCATCATTTTGTGTTTTGGATCCCCAAGATAGTTTGTTAAGCATGTATGTTACCTTATTGGTAAGTTTTGTGATATTGCATTAATCGATGTAGGAGTTTGGAGATTCAGTAGAATGATTTTTGTTTATTTCCTCATTGTGGCCGACTTATTAAATGTAGCGTGTTGCGGATGTATAAGGAGTAGTTTTTCAAGTGTTTCTATATTTGAGAATTTTTTTTGGGTCCCAAATATAGTCTAGCCGACTTGTGTGGGTGTGCATTAAAGATTGTTCACGATCTAATCTGACTTATAGAGAATATTTATTATTTTGTTAAAGCTGACTTCAAGCGATGAAATCCTTGTTAGCAGATATATATATGAGATCGGTAATTCATTTTGAGTATGGTGTGGAGGTGTGAGTGTGTGGAAAGATTAGAGAAAATGTATGAGTGAATATTAGAAGACCAGTTGAGTGAATTTTGTTTGAGTAGAAGAGGTCTATTGTGAAATTAAAAGTAGAGCAGAGTAGAGCGAATTGTAGAATTAGACAGAAGGTTAAGAATTTGATACATGTACTTCACCGGAACTAAATCTAGGAATTTGCATATTTTACCTTCTCAGTTCAGTATTTTGTTGTAATCACAAATATTTTGAAAGGTGGTGAGCCTTCCTTATTTTGAGTAGTGAGCTCTAGGCAGTGTGCCTGAATGCATTTGCATTTCATTTTATTCATACTTTTAACAGAGTATAAATTGTGGATTAATCTCCACCATGATTTTTCCCCTAACAAGGTTTCCATGTAAAAATCTTGGTGTTATGGTGTTTTGTTTATCTTCTTCTTATGCTTGCAACTTTTCTTTTGTTGAAATGTTGTTAATGGTTTATGATCAGAATTAAAGGTTAAATTTGTTGAACACTGATTCACCCCCCCTCTCTTAGTGTTCCTTGAGTCCAAAAAGTTGTTTTTGTCTATCTCGAAGTTGATTTCAAGGAGTTTGCAATAGTTAGGGGAAGTAATCAACATCAATTAAGTTGAAGGATTAATTCTCTTTCTAAAATCAATCAGGGATGAATTTAGCATTTTGATTTATTTTATGAAGGCATCTCTAGGCCTTTATTTTTGTAGTTCTTGCCTTCTTTTCATGCTTACAGCATAAAATATTGTTTTTTAACTCAATTTTGAAGTGCATTGTAAAAAAAATCATTTTGATTTAATAAAATGATGACAATAGTTCCTTCTCAATCTCTTTTGTCTCATGTCGTAAATGAATTGGTAGATGATTAGTTGTGATTAGAGTTTCAGTCCTTCTTTTGTTCCTTTTCAATTAATGTTTTGTCAAAGGATACATGTCTAAGTGTAGGTCATATATTGTGTATTAATTGCAACTGATTGTAGTTATGAAACTTGTCTTTCCTTCATGCAATAAGTTGAAACCAAAACCTTTATATGAAATACTTATGTGCTTCATGTTTTGATTTGAGTTTTGAACAAGTCAAAACCTTGTTGAATCATATTATGATAGTTTTAAAGTAGTTGGATATAAATATTTTGGTGCATCACCTCCTAGGAATTAGTTTCCAATTTCAAGAAATCTATGTATCCCTTTTCCTTCTTAATTTTTGTAGTTTAGGTGATCCATCAAAGGGAACCAACCCACTCTGGATATTCATCCTCGTTATAAGCAACCCATAGCTTGAGGTTGTTTCCATGTTACATAGGATAGTTGAGTGTGTACTCAACTAGAGTGCAATCTTGATTGATAACAGTGAGGAGGGAAGGAGGAATGGAGGGAGGGATGGAAGGAGAGAGAGGTTAGATAGATAAAAGTATAGAGGGAAGGAGAGAGTGTGCGAGAGAGTTCTAGAGCATAAGGGATAAATAATTAGTGAGATAGAGAGAGAGAAAGATGATATAACTTTCTGATTACTGAAATTTGACCTCCTGATTACTGATATTTGACATGTTGATTACTGAAATTTCGCTAAGTCTTAAAAATTGTAAGATCTTCCAAAAACTAGAATTTTATTTATAACTCCTAGAGGTTCAAAACCACTATCAAACATCCTAAAACCATATACATGAAATATAACTTAAAATATAAGAAAGTAAACTTATACTTAAATGTTTATAGTTTCCCTGAATAATAACAAGAAGAAAGAAAAAAGAAAAAGAGAAGAAATTTTTTTCAATGTGGACCAAAATGTGAGAAAATTATAATGCACTCATGTTTTGGAAATGTTTTTTTTTATTTCAAAAAATGCACACTTTTTGAATTTAAAATATGCACACTTTTTCAAATTTAAACCATAGCGCGAGTGCATTATAACATGCTCACATTATGGATTGGTAATGACTGATCCTAGTGATGTAGAGCAGGGACGAAATAAACTATTAACTACAATTTCAACTAATTTCAACAACCCTTCAATCACCCAAAACCTTAATTCATTGATTTCTCATCCAATCACTCAGTTTGCCTTGTAGGTCTGTAGACCTAGCTTCTTGATCACAACTTGAAAATTATTTTTCAAATCCATAAACCATCCATAATTTCAAACACCCATTAATCTCTTAAAAAACATATCTCAAAATCACTTTGGGTCAATTTGACCATCACCCTCAATTCAATGTTGCTACGCTGCCCCAATAGGCCAATTAGGCCACATTTACAAAGCATCTACCCTTTATTTCTCCTAGACACAAAAAAATATTGGACAATCATAACTAGGTTACATAAGCACTAAATCAACCATTATCTTCCAAATAAATACTCACCAACACTCCAAAACACAAAACCCTCACTTTTGACAAGTTTCAAGGGGGTTTATTGAAAATACCACTTCCCAATGTCTTTACACTTTACCAATGCATAAAAAATTCTTAAATATTCTTGCACATACTTAATCATCCTCCAAATTTTCTTCCCCAAGATTTTTGCACACTTACCTACCCTTAACCACCAATTTTCACCCAAAACACAAATTTGACAACTAAGGCATCATACCGAAACTCTCAAAAGGCCTCCCTTGCTCTAAAAACTCATTCTAACATCTAAACCTACCATATTGGATCTATTACACCAAGATAAAAGAGATACAGATGGTGGAATGGGTCCCATTGGGTCTTATTGCATTTTAAAGGGCTTCAAACCCTCAAAATAGGGTTAACAAACCAATTTCCTAAAAATTGCCAACAAAACTCCTTAAACTCAATGAAATCTCCCAATATTAAATTCAAAATGAAGGTAAAATAGTACTCTATTGAATTCAACCACCTTTAGAGAAATAATACCCTATACGGAATCATATAGATCCTTGCAACAACAAAGTACCAGGGAAAATATAGAAAAATGCAAAGAGAACAAAGTATTTTTATTGTGAAAACTTCAAGATGATTCACCAACCCCTTACATCGAGTCTCCCACACATATTTAAACCTTTACCTCCTAAAAAAACTAACCCAACCAAATTTTCAGATGCTTGACTAGTGGTATTCCCCAATCTTGCATTTTGACAACTTTTACAAAATTTGAAAAAATGAACTCCCAATCGACAAAATGATTCAAGATACATCCCAAATCATCTATTATGACCTTATTTAACTCAAACAAGAATCAAGACACAAAAACTAAACATTAGACCTTATTTACACAAATTGAGCTTGGTGCCCCTACACCATATTGTTCACAAAACAAGGACAAACAACTGAGAGGGGGGGTGAATAAGTTGTCACAAATTATTATCTTTTTCAAAATTTACCTAAATTAATCTTATATCTGATGAATGATTAATAAACCACGAAAAATCAACACATCAGAAATACAGAGAACACAAAGATTTTTACGTGGAAACCCTGTTAGGGGAAAAACCATTGTGGATGTTAGTCCACAATATTATACCCTATTAAAAGTATAAGAATAATGGAAGTGCACATGCATTCAGGCACACTGCCCAGATCTCACTACTCAAATACAAAAGAGGACTCACTATCCAGAGAAAGGTTCGGACTAAGACCATCCAAAATGTGAACTAAGAAAATAGCTTCTACACAAGCCTTATTACAGTTCCAATTAAGCACATAAAACCTTCTTCACTCTTCACTCAAACTTCTTCACACTTCGCTCAATCTTCTTCACACTCTGCTTTGCAATAAAATGATATTCACACATACATGCATAAGGGCACACCGAGCACACTTTACACTAATGAAACAATCACTCATATATTTGTAACATGAGATCACATTATCAACTTAGTCAGCCAAAGATATAAAACATATTTTCAATGTCAGCCCAAATTTACAAATAAATTTTCAATGTGAATCCATGAAGACTGGACACAACATAGTGGAGACCCAAATTAACAACTCCAACACAAAAATAATTCAATTAATTTCACCTCGAAGATCCAAAACATGCTACAACCATCATGTCAGTGAAGAAGATGAAAAACTGAACATACAAAAAAAAATCTTCGACCACGAGTACAATGATCATTGTGGATGTACCAAAAAGATAAAGCATGATCTAGAAGTATTCAAAAATAACAAGAACCAACAAAGAAACATCCGCAGCAACAAAAATTACTAGAAACACATAAACTTCACTCGGGAACACTGACAAAACCCACAGAAATACTGTTAGAACACAACTGTTCATAGCATGATCAAATCTTCACATGGACCTCTGAAACTTCTAGTAGATGAAATAGATACTATCAACAAAATAAATTTTAATCCATAACAACTTATCTTCAAACAAAACACCTTCATGACCTTCACTGAACCACTCACAACCTAAAACTTTTCTTTTAAATTTTTTCTCAATATCCTCGACATAGACAATCTTCAATACATCAAATGCTAATAGTGTTGACATCAATGACAACCACATATCAGCATCACAATCACAACATCCAATAATCTCCCCTTTGGAATTGATGGCAACACATGATGTGAAAAACACCATCAATCCAACTCACAATCAACACTTATTTCTCCTTAGATTTTGACTCTTCTCCTCAATTTCTCTTCTCTCGCTAAAGTATTTTTCACATTTCTCTTCTCCTCCTTTCACATAAATGGAAAAGATAAGAATTATATTTCCACATACAAGCTCTGAACCACATATCTACACTTCTGACTACTCCCCCTGAGTAGCAGCCACAAAAAATATCAATCTAGATTAGAATATGATCATGAAATGCATAGATTGATTTAAATTAATGCATCCTAGTTCATATCAGGAGGGGTAATCACCCCTACCATCCCTATGAGATACTCAAAAGTATCCTTTGGCAACAGCTTAGTGAAAATATCTACAATCTGTTCTTTGGTAGAGACATACTCCAATCTGACTTCTTTCTCACTTTCTTTCTCCCTCAAAAAGTGGAACTTGATTGATATATGCTTGGTCTTAGAGTGTAGCACTAGATTATTTGAAATGTTAATAGCACTTGAGTTTCCATAGTATATGGAAATCGGTTCATCATATACTACTCTGATATCTTTCAGCATCTGTTTCATCCACATCACTTGAGTACAGTTGTTTGTAGCAACAATATACTCTACCTCAGCAGTAGATAGAGAAATGGAATTCTGCTTTTTGCTCAACCAAGACACCAGCTTCTTCCCTAGGTAGAAGGAACCACCACTAGTACTCTTCCTGTCATCTACATATCCTAACCAATCTACATTAGTATATGCATTCAAAGTAAGATCATCATCCTTAGGATACCAAAGTCCAAAATCAATTGTTCCTTTTAGATATCTAAGGATTCTCTTTACAGTAGTCACATGAGACTCTTTTTTATTAGCCTAAAATCTAGCAACCATACACACAACATTCATAATGTCTGGTCTGGTATGAGTTAAGTAGAGAAATCCACCAATCATTGATTTGTACCTTGTTTGATTTTCCTTAGGAGAATCATCATTTTGTGTTAATTTTCATCCGGTTACCATGGGAGTACCAATAGGTTTTGAGTCATCCATACCAAATTTCTTCAACAACCCTCTCACATATTTGGACTGAGATATGAAGATCCCATTGTCTAACTAAGTAACTTGCAATCCCATAAAGAACTCCATCTCTCCAATCATACTCATTTCAAATTCATTCTTCATTTCATCAGAAAACTTCATACATAGATTATCATATCCTCTAAAAATAATGTCATCAACAAAGACATCAATAATTATTTCTTTGTCATGATCCAATTTGAAATACAAGTTGTTGTCAGCAGTACCTTTATTGAATCCAAGATTCAATAAGTATTTGTCCAGTCTAGCATACTAAGCTTATGGGCCTTACTTCAATCCATATAGATCTTTCTTCAATCAGCAAACCATCTTTTCCTTATTAGTTAGTTGAAATCCATCTAGCTATTCAATATATACTTCTTCTAGCTCACCATTCAAAAAAGATAACCTTACATCCATTTGATAGACTTTATAGTTCTTGTATGCAGCATAAGTAAGACATAACCTTAGAGCTTCAATTCTGGAAATAGGGGCAAAGGTTTCTTCAAAATCAATACCTTCCATTTGTGAATACCCTTTACATACTAGTCTTTCTTTATTCCTAACCACTTCACCTGGTTCATTCAACTTATTCTGAAAGACCCATTTAGTACCAATCTCATTCTTGTCTTTAGGTTTTGGAACAAGTATCCATGTATTATTCTTTTCAAACTCATTAATTCTTCCTCCATAGATTCCATCCAGTGTTCATCATTGCAAGCTTCATTGACATCTTTAGGTTCAATATTGGATGTCAGGCAATACTCTTCTGCAATCTTTCTTCTAGTTTGCACACCGTTATTCTTATCTTTTATAATTTGATTTTCAAAATGATTTAGCTTTACATACCTCTAAGTTTTAGGATTCTCTTGAACTTCTAATTATTTTTTTCTTTCTTCTGCACTTACACTTGTCTCTCCTTCCTAACTATCTTGACTTATTGGAACAAAAGGAACATATGGCACAATTTGAAGTTGATTTTGTGTCTAAACATTCTTCCCTTTGTTTGTATTGTCTTCATCTAAATTATATCCATAATATCTAGATGATTTAGTAGAATATTCATCAACTCTGACATTAGCACTCTCAACCATTTTTCTCAGTCTTATGTTATAGCACCGATAGGCCTTGCTTCTAGTAGAGTAACCTAGAAATATTCCTTCATCGCTTATTTCATCAAACTTTCCTATATCATCATCTCTCTTGATGTAGCATTTGCTTCCAAATATCTTGAAATACCTAACAGTAGGCTTATAACCAGACCATAGTTCAAAAGGAGTCTTACCAGTATTACTATTCACATTTACCTAACCTTCAAAGTGTTAACACGAGTGCTTATAGCTTCACTCCAATAGATGTGAGGCACATTTCTTCCAATCATCATTGTTCTAGTAGCATCCAAAATTGTTTTGTTCTTCCTCTCTGCAACACTATTTTGTTGAGGGTTTCGAGGAGCAGATATCTATCTTTTGATTCCATGCTCTTCACATAAAGAATTAAACTCCCTAGAGGCGAATTCACCAACTCTGTCTAGCCTTAAGCATTTGATTTTTGTACCTTTCTCATTCTCTCCCATAGCTTTGAAACTTTTGAACTTTTCTAATGCTTCACATTTTTCTCTTAAGAAAGCAACCCATATCATTTTAGAGTAATCATGAATAAGCAACATAAAGTACATTTCACCATGGGGAGTTCTAACTATGAAGGGATGACATAGATTAGTATGTATCAGCTCTAGTAATCCATTTGAATGATGTTCTTTTCTATGAAAAGAAACTCTATTATGTTTTCCCATCTGATAATCCTTGCAAATTGTGCTTGCAGGCCTCACTAGCTTAGGTAGATCTCTTAATGCTCGAGTAGAACTTATTTTGAATATGTTATCAAAATTCACATGAAACAACCTTCTATGCCATAACTAGCTTTCATCTATTTGAGCAATTAAACAACTTTCACTAGTAGCATTCAAGTGGAAAATATTACATAAATTGTCTGTTTACCTGAAGCAATCACATTTCTAGAACTTCCAAATATCCTGCATCTTCCATCTTTGAACTAAAGATCATAACCCTTGTCCACCATATTCCCAACACTTAATAGGTTGTGCTTCAAGCCTTAAACATAAAGAACATAATCAGTGTTATGCTTAGTACCAAGACAAATAGATCCTCTACCATGAATCACACAAGCATTGTTATCACCAAAACTCACAAACCCACCGTCATACTTCTCTAGACTTACAAATTTTCTTTTGTCACTAGTCATATGATTTGAGCATTCATTGGCAATGACCCACTTATCCTTTTCTTCAATTTGGGTTGTAAGAACTTTCTCAAATTTAGCATATTCAATAGCCACAAGACTATTTTCCTTGATAGCAATAAAAACCCAATCATCTTCATTTCCATTATCTCTATCAGACTCATCATCAGTCACTCCTTCAACAAAATAGCATTTCTTTTGGAATCTATATTTTGAAGGCTTAGATCTAGGAACTCTTTCAGGAAATCTTGATGCAAAATGACCTATTTTACTGAGAAAAAAACATTTGATAGGAAACTTTCCTTTATACTTACCTTTTCCTGTACCTTCTTTCTTAACAATCAGTGTTTCCAACTCTTCTACTTGTCTTTCTTCATCTTCAAGTTGTTTCATTTCTTCCTCATACTTGAATGTATTTCTAGAACTCTCTCCTAGATCATATCTTTGCTTGTTTCTTTTGGATAAAGTAGCCTTAAATGTGGTTTCTGTCTTAGGAATAGAATCACCAAATTCTCTTAGCTCAAAGGCAACAAGTTTACCAATCAGTGTATCCCTTGTCACATTTGTTAATGATCTAGTTTCTTCAATAGCATGAGCCTTTACTTTGTAGGAGGGAGGCAATGATCTGAGCACCTTAGCCACAATTTCTTCCTCATCCAGAATACCACCAGCATATCTAATACCCATCACTAGTTCATTTACTCTAGATACATAAAAGAAGAAATATTTTCATCTTCACCCATCTTCAAATTTGCATACTTGCCTTTCAAACTCTATAGCTTAGCCATCTTCACATGTGCATCTCCTTCGACTAACTCATTTGACTGTAAAATACGATGAAACTTTCTGTCGAAAGATGTATAATTAGATGCATCATTGGGTACCTATGTATTTAATGTGAAATTTTCAAATTTTTTTAAAATTTATGCCCGACACTCATCAAAATTGCAACACTCCATGATTTTCATCGCTATTTCAACATACACTTAAATTCAACCATCCACTTCCATCAATTTGTGGGTTGACATATCGTTAGCCTTCTTAATTTGTGGGCTGACTAGTATATGGTTAGCATTTGTCGAAGTTTCGACGAATGTTTTTTAATAAATAAAAGTGAGTTCAACAATTTATCTATACTTGCGATAGTGTTTTGCTATACTTGCAAATTTTCTATACTTGTGACAGTTTGTGGAGGTTATAGGCCAAATTTTTTTAGTCTAAAATATTAGAATTATTAGATTTTGTTACTTGTCTATGATTAAAAATTATTGGAGTGTGAGTGTGATATTTTTTGTAGATCTAAATATTCAAGCTTGGTAAAGAAAAATCATGTCAGGTAATATTAGTGCAAAAAAAAATGAAGAGACACTTGCTAGATTGTGGGCTAGATTGAAAAGAAAGGGTGATGAGAACTGTTATTGTCCTTGCAATAATTGCAAGGGCTTAAAGACAAGAAGAATTTTAATCACAACAACTGAGAAACATTATAGGCAGCATGGTCATGTTGAAGGGGAGCATAATTATTTTCCATTGGTAAGTTGTTCATTATATGTCTTTATATTGATTGAATTTGTAAATGTTTATATTGTTTCAACATTTTTTTTATATATAAAAAATTACTTGATCATGATCATGATTTATTTGTGTCAATAATTATTATAAAGGTGGGGTGCCCTAGGGTACATAATATGGATTATCATGGCCTGGAGAATGTTGTTTTGCAAGCAGAGGAACATGGAGCTGTGAATATCAAAGATGAAGTTAATGATCCTATGTAAGAAGATGATCATGTGCTAGAAAACACAGTTGAAGATGATGGTACAAATACATTGATCCATGACACATTTAGTGGTGGGGTTGATCATGATGATCGAGATGGCTGAAGATGTTCATGATTTACCTATACTTTAGAAGGCATACAAGCCCCTTTATGAAGGCTCCCAAACAACTCATCTCTCTACTATATTGTTGCTGGTGAACTAGAAGGTTATGAATGGTTTATCCAACATAGAAATCTCACGGATGTTAAGGTATGTCATATATGTCATCTTTTTTCATCTATTTTTGTTGTTATTTCATCACTAGTAAATAAAGGATTAAATATGTACCATCCATATTCTTTATATTAAAAAAAAAAAAAATTGTTGTAGATTGATAAGTGAATTTTTGTTACCACCATCAAATATTTTACCTCGCTCATACCAAGATTTATCTGCCATTATGAAAGATATTGGAATGGAGTATCAAGCAATAGATGCATGTCCCACTGATCATATTATATATCATAAACAACATGAATTTGCAACAAAATTCCCATAATGTCATATCAGTAGATATCAAATACATCAACTAACAAAAAAGGTGCCTCACAAGGTTCATCATTATATTCCCATTATTCCACATATGCAACAATTATTTAGGTGTGAATGCTTAGTGCAATTTATGGATTACCATGCATGGAATAGAAGTGGAGATGACATTCTTCAAATTCTTGTGGATGGTTCTACATTTAGGGACATGGAGGAAAAATGGTCACACTTTAAAGAAGAACCTTGTAATCTCAAGCTTTAATTGGCAGCAGACGGTGTCAATCCATTTGGAGAGTTGAGATCGGTGTGGCATGTTTTTGTTATCAACAATAACATTCCTCCATGGATGTACACACAAGGTACATTAATTTATATATATTATAGTAAAATGGTTATAATAATTATGTAATGTTTATGTTTATTTAAATAGGTAAATACCAAGTTAAAGATATGAATGTATATATCAAGCCTCTTATCAAAGAGTTACTAAAGTTATGGAATGGCGTCACTATGTATGACATCTCTAGACCAATAGGACAAAGACAATTTCAATTCCATGCAATGCTTGTATAGACAATTCATGATGCCCCAGGGCTAACACATTTTTGTGGTATGTTATAACATTATATTGCACTTTAACGATATTTAATTTTATGAAGTAGATATCATGCATGTTTTTTAAATAATCTATTCATAGTGATCCCACAAGAGTGGATTACAATTTTTGGCCAAATTGGACACCAAAAATATTTTTTTTTAACTAAATCTTCACTTTCGGGCACCTATAGCAGCTAAACTGTGAGGAATTTGTAGATGATGCAAACTAGAGTTTTGTGAAATTTTGTCTATAGATTCTAAATATATTTTTTTTCAAATTTTTGGAATCAGATTGCACTTATTTTTCCATCTCCCTTGAAAACTAGTCTTTTCACAAAACAACATTTTTAAAAGTGATGCTCACCGTATAATGCATTTTTTTCCATGAAGGATAAAATTATAATTCTTTCAAATTTAGATTTGTAACTCTGATATCTAGTGCTTCCACTTGGTTAGATAGTTTTAATTGAATATTTTTTCTTTAATCAAGTTTTGAAGTCAAACCAATTACAATTTAGACATAGCGGCCGTATGTCGTGACATTTTTGTATGTATTGAAATTCAAATTTTTTTGTTGTTGGATCAAGGACTCCAATATCTGGTGCACTCATATTTTTCAATATTTTTTAATAATCTTCTATTTTTCCATATGTGAAGAACAAAGAGCTTGATTTTTGGTGAAAAACCTACATTCACAAGAAATAAAAAATAAATATAATAATCAAATTTAATTTAATTAAAATTATACTTTTTTGGAAGCTTATAATAAGGACTACATACTTGAAAAAACTAAATTTTAAATGAATTCATTTGATCCCCCAAAAGGTAAAGGAGACTCCATTATAGGTATGGTTTAAAAATAGTGAGGTTCTATCCAAGGGGGATTGGTCTAAGGTGGGTTGATCAAACCCTATTTAATTGGAATCCTTTAAATGGAACTTTTCAAGGCTTAAATCATTATATTTTCTAAAAATATGTGATTTCAACAAAAATCAGGATCTCCTAGAAAGTGTAAACCACTATTGTGGCAGCACCCCATTATATATGATTATAAAAATTGACATATTTAATCCAATTATATATGATCTTGAAGGTCTTCAAACAAAGGGAAAATTTACATTTCCAGTTTGTGGTCCAAAGATGAAATCTCGTCATTCAACAAGTTTAGGAAAGCAGGTGTTTGATGAGTATAGGCACTTCCTCCACAGAAATTATAAGTATAGAACTACTAAAAAACATCTTTTCAATGGGAAAGAAGAGACTACATCAAAACCATGAAGAATGAAACCTCACCTATGGAAGTTGGAATATAATAGAATTAATCATCAACATTATACATCAGATCAAATTGTCTATCTATCATATACGATATGTTTGGAATTTATATTTTTATATTGTGTTTTGTTTACTCATGTTGTAATTGACAATGATTTTCATTTTTAATTTTTTTAACTTATATGCTTCATGAAGGTCATCAAGGAATTAATGGTTGGCTTCCATAGGGACTAAAAAGTTATCCGAGACAATTTGGTAGGTTGCCCTACTATGAGTAGCTAGAAATTGTGCATTTGTTTGATACAATACATACCGGAAAGAATATAATAGAAACATTATGGAAAATATTAGATGGAGGGCATGACAAAGAAAAAAATTGTCAAAATTTATAGTGACATTTAGGAAGCCAATCATGCAATAAAAAATGCCATTCAATTAAATAGCGATGGAGACCAAATTAATATAAGCATCCTTCCTTGGTTATTAATGGAGCAACAAAGCAATGCTATAAAAGAAGTCATGAAAAAATTGATTTCCCATAGGATTTTCTGTGAACATAAGCAATATCATAACAAAGAAAGGTGAATTTGGGTCAGGGATGAAAGTGCATGATTGGCATACCTTCATTAAGGTAATTATTCTGGTATATTTTATATATATTTGTATACTCCATGTAATTTTTAGTGTATTATGTTTACTAGTTTTGGAAAAATAATGAAAAGATAATTTTATAATTGTTGCAGTATGTTCTACCTCTATCTCTCCTAGAAAACTTTGACAACAATGTCAAGCAAGTTATATATGATCTTGGAAAATACATGAGGTAAGTAGCAATATTAATTCAATTTGTTGTATAGATCTTATATTTTCCATTTGTTTTACTTGTTATGTAGTATATTGTATATTTTTGTTAAATCTCGTTAATATATTTGCGCCTTGAATCACTTGTAGATGGCTGTCATCTAAAGAAATCCATAAAGAAGATATAAATTATTGGAGGAGAAAAATTCCTCATCTAATGTGTGAAATGAAAAAGTGTCTACCTTCAACATTTTTCAATGCATAAGAACACTACCTCATACAACAAGTTGAGGATATTGAATTGTGTGGACCTGTACACACAAGGTCAATGTGGATGGTTGAGAGGCACTTGAAATTTTTCAAGGCTTTGGTTAGACAAAGAGCACATCCTGATGGTCCTATGGTGGAGGGATCTATGGTATACTAGACCATGGTGTACATTACTGAATATCTTCCTAAGTTCGCAACAAAGATCCATGTAGATCGCATTTGGGATCCCAACTCCATTAACAAACTCGAAGGGTAGTACTTGATGGGGAAAGGTAGATTGAGGAAAGTGAGAGGTAATTATAAGATGGTCATGGAGATTAATTAGAATACAATTTACATTTCCTTCAATTTCTTGGAAAGAAACGACAAAGAACTAGTCCAAATGAAAGAATCTTCCACACACAAATAGAAAAATACTAGTATTGTATTACTCCAAAAAATAAGTCTTTCACTAATGAAAAGTATTAAAATATTAAAAAGTGTTGATGATCAAATATTACATTTCAAATTTCATATATATAAGAAGAAGACCCAACAAGGGTGTCTCTTCGGATTGTCTTTTGGTAAATAATTAAACTACTAATCTTAATTAGACTTATAAAAAAAATTAATCTTCTCCTAACATTGACCTAGCCATTTAGAGATGTTTTTTATACTCCTCCAAGGTATGGGTATCCACATCATTCACTGCATTTTGGGCTTCATATTTGAGTTTTATCATCAATTCCATATGTTTGCATGCTACATCCAGCAATAGCCATGTCTACTGAAGCCATAGGGTCATTTTCCCCAACTTTAAGGGTCATCATGTGTCCAAACGCTTTTTCAATATCAATGATCTTTGGCCTTTTATGGGGTGGGTATAGTGCCCATATCAACATTGAATTTTCATTAGGATTGAATCTTGACCCTATGTAAATTTCCTTCACACCCTCTATGTTTAACTTGTATTCTCCTTCCTTGTTAGGAAAAAAACTATCAAAAATTAAAGATGCACTGAGGTCCCAACCAAGAAATACTATTACACCAGCTTCAAGTAACAACTATCTACCCCTTTCAAGGGTCATGTTCTGCACTTCACTGTCTATATCATCTTTCAACCTTTTCATCAATTACCGTTCACTTTTAGGGGTAATATTTGGGATGGATTCCCTCAACATTTTTCCTTTGTAATTATATAAAAGAGATTTAAATTCTCTTGACTTGAAAAAATCATTATCAGAAATAAAGGATTCATAAGTTGTAAGCCTATCATCTTCATCTACATGCAATTCCTTGGCTACTTGTAAGTCCCCGTCAGGGAGTTCTCCATATTCATCATTCATCATCCAAGAGATTGTTCTCTCCTATGTTTGTGCTTCATTTTCTCCCACAAATTCTTCTTTAGATGAATCATCCATTTCTTGCAACCTTTTATTTTTTTGTTGTAAGTCCATTAATTTTTTTATAACCTCCTCTGCTTCTTTGTCTTCTTTGTTCTTAAACACATCTTCCCCTCATATAGGAACATGGGTGTATCCACTAAGGTTTTTCTTTTTCTTACAAGAGTGTATGTACCCTTTAGGGTCATTATTCATTCTTTGTGCATACTCCTTTACTTTGAATTCATCCAACAATGAAAGATAATAAGATCATTGGTAGTGGGATATTAGGTTTTCAGGTATATCAATTATAAATTAAGGTTGTATATATCATGGTAATTAACTAATTATACGTCATTTGTGAATTTCAATTTTTTTTGATACAAATGGTCAAGAGTGGGATACACTACATTTGTACATCACAAACAATCTTGATTGGATGATGATATGGATTGAACGATGTCAACAATTTGGTCATGCATTAACATGGGAAGGTGTGGCGTCATTGGTTAAAGAATCTCATCGTAATGGAGATTCTAATGTTACACCAAGGGAAATTGATTTAGCATATGGTTTAAGAGATAAAAAGGTAGGTATAAATATATTAATCACCCATATTATTTAATTATTTTCAATTATATTGATGTATATATATGTTGAGTTTTTTTTTTCTTTGCATACATTCGGCCAAGAATAAATACGTTTATCAACTAACGATGCAATAATTTTTACATGTTTGACATATTGCAGGTAAAACACCACAAGGCTATGTGGTGCAATGGTTGTAAATTTAGAATAAAAAAGTTGGATGACACAAAGAAAACTTGTGATTCTAGGACAATGTCGAGTGCTAGACTAGGACAATCACCAAGTTCAACACATGGTGAATAACTCTTTGTAGGAGGATCATCATGATTGTTATCATTTAATCCAATGGAAGATGAAAATAATAAATTTAACTCTTTATGCACTTCCTCATCATTTTTTGCAATTTCATTGTCATCATCCAAGTTAATCATGCAACAAAAGGTCTAATGATAATATCCATAGAAGATGCTTGTTCTTGTTGTGTTTGAGATATAGGATTTTCTTGTTTTGGTGAAGGTAGAGAATCATCATGCATTGCTTGAGATAAGTTTGAATTTTTATTTTCTATGTTGTTCTTTTCTTCTTTTGCTTGTAACAAATGAGCAATAACACAACATCTATGCCTATGCGCTCTAGCATTTAATTTTTTTTCATTTAGTTCTCAAGTTGTGATTTCGTAGGAGTGGGTTATTAACCATAGATTTATTTTCTTCCCTTAATGGAGGAATTGAATGATCCATTGGAGGTTTTTTGATCACTTTCTCTTTAGATTTATAAACTTGTTTGATTTTAGGAGGCACAACATGACTTATTTGGTTATCTTGTGGTCTCTTGTAGGAAATAGGTGAAGGATCTATCATGTTTTGGTTTTGATTACTTGGAAGGTTGTTTGGTTCAATCATAGTCTCATCAAGGATAGGAGGCTCAATCGTGGGTTGAGGCATATTGGTAAGGGATTACTAGATTCTATGCGCTTTTCCTTAAAATTTTGATAAGATTTGAAAAATAATTCCTCATGAGGCCTAATAGGTTCCATAGGTTTAGGCCATCAAGTGAATGCTTAATTATGTTGTGTTGTGAGAAAGCAATGTCAAGTGGCATTTTGGTTAGGCTCTTATGAGTTTGAACTTCAATGAAGTTGATTGAATTGTTTATAGTATTCTTTTCTTTATTCCTCATGTGTTGTTTCATGATTTAATCAAGGTTAAGCACCATTTATATTCCATGTTTAGTTTTAATTAAATTTCTCATGTTTTGTATCATAGGAACTACATTAGCAGTGATTGGTATAAAACTTACAAAGTTTTGCAACCTTTCTAACTCTTTGTCCATTCTCCTAAGTTTCTCGTGAGGGACATTAACAGTCATTGCATCAAAATTAGTCACATTAGCTGTGGGTAGGAAATTCCTAGGAAATGAAGTATTAAGGGTATGATCCATAGTGCATTGGCTAGTTTTAACACTGTGTGAAAGATTTAGAAAACCCAAGATCCATTGCAAATGATGTATCATGGGATGACACGAGTCTCAAACTACGTCTCCCAACAGTATTGGAAATAGCTCTCAGAATGTATGTCAAAGCAAGAAACTAAATATCTGAACTCTGGAAAACCTTAAGTCTTCTTCAAAATATATCTCCAAAACCCTAATCCGAGCTCAATAGAAAAGCTCAGAAAAATCCTTCAAAACTGCTCCATAATATGTAATAAAAGTGGGAAACTCACACTTTCCAAGATGCCAATCCAAAAGGCTCCTAAAAATAGGATTATTCTATTTTAAAAGCAAAAAACACACTTCATCATCATCTCATGATTCTCAAATTCAACCAAGAGGAAAATCAATCTTTTCTGATTTCTTAGAACTGCTAAAAATAGCAAAAAGAACAAAACAATTTATAGGATATTGTCTTATCTTTTTCTTTACAATGATTTGCAACTTTATTTCAACGTATTTTCCCTATTTTGAAATTAAGATTTTTGGAAATCTTTGCAAAAAATACAAACTTCCATACCCCCATTGAAATTGATTTTTCTTATAAAAAATCATAAAAATACAAGGGCAATCTTTATCACTGAATATTGATTGATTTCTAAAAAAAATGAGTGAAAATAAAACCTAAGTCTAAATTTTTTATCTAAGGCAAGGCATACTTTAAAATATATCTAAATTCCTAACCCTAAAACACAGGAAAAATATTGTCAAATGTAGTTGGAAAGGGCTTGATCTAAACAATGCATTCGGCCACATGATATTTGTCTTACAGAATTAATATGTTAAAACATTTGCCAAAATTCTCCTAAGTTCAATCTAGGGTTAAGTGTACCGTAGAAAAATAGATCTTTCCCATTTTCATAGTCTTTTAGGCCTTGTTTCATAGAGTTGGAGCTATGTTGCTTTAATTTTATGATGTATCTTGGCTTGAACATACTTATTTTGGTGCTAAAACCCAAAAATGGCGTCTTGTGAAAGTGTTGTGAAGTTTTGTAAGACATTTCTACATTCTTCTAAAGTTTATTTAATGCAATTCACCTAAAAAACACCTTTTCACTCATCAACAAGTCCTATTTTGGAGTATTGTAATGTCTTGTAACTAGATTTCACACTTTTCTAGGCATATTTTCCCTATTTACACCCTTCTCATGCTTTATTTTGTCTTTTTATGCCCTCATATGCTTATATTAAGTATATTTTTATGCCTTATCCCAAAAAAAAATTAAATATAGCATTTTTCGCGACACTTGGTTTTGGGTCCTAGGTGGGACTCATTTTCCAAGGGTGGTGAATGAGTCCCCCTTGGCCCCAAATTCAAAATATTTCAAATTTCTTTCAGGATTTTACTAGAAATTCACTTCATGTTGGCATGTGATGAGGTATGAATGGATACTAAGGCACAATATTTGTATAAATAGGAATTTTTCACCTCATTTTACATCTCCTCACTCAATTCAAGCAATCTCCCTATAGAAGCAAGCACTCAAGAATTTTGCAACATCAATTCAAAGCACTTTCAAGCACTTTGGAGCAGTCATTGACATCACTTCAGATTTTCATATTCAAGGATGTGGTAAGTTTGTAATACTTTCATGTTATTCATTTATCATTTCCTTCACATGTCATTCATTTCAATTGGGTTTAATTACTAAAGCGGGGCTTGACCAAGGCAAACCCCTATTCACTAATCCCCCAACATTTTTCCCCTTTGCATGTATCTTTGTAGCCTTTACTTTGCATATTTAACAAGTTCAAAGGTGTTGAGAAGTGGAATTGAAGTCAACTAGGATCTTCAAATCAATTCATCATCTATTCAAGCAATTTGAGTGACTTTCAACCCGTTTTCTACAAAATTGACCCCAACAACCTAATATTCAATCATTACTAGATCTAGAGTAGCAATGTTGACCCTTGAATTTTCAGAAATCTTGGGGAGGACTGATTTTCCACCCTTGGAAAATGAGTCCCACTATAAAAAATTAGTTCCCGACACTTTTCCAACAATAGGAGGACTGATTCGCCACCCTTGGGAAATGAGTCCCACTGTAAAAAATTAGAAGTTTTGATCAGCATTCCAGAGATTCTAGAAAGATCACAGATCTTCTAGGTGCACTTATATTTTATGCTATACTTTTTGTTTTGCATATTTCTTTCTATCTCTTCATATTTCATGGTTTCTGCATATCTCACTGTTTTTTCAAAAAAAAGCATAGATCTTAGTTTTGCATGCATTTTAGATCATCTTAATCATTCAATAGCATTTATTTTAGTTAGTTTACATCATATCACATTAGACATGTCCTTATTTGAATGATCATTCAAGCATTTTAGGATCTAATCTCTCTCCTTTTAGGTGAGAAACCCTATAAGTGCAAGAGAGTCCATTGGGTCCTAAAATCTATGTTTCATTTTGGTGAACCTGACTTTTGAACATTTTTTTTTTTAATTTTGATTCAATCCATACATTGCATCCTAGTTTTCATTGCTATTCAATTAGGACATTTATTTGTTATTGCATTCTAGGACCTTTCATTTTGCATTAGTGAAAAACTCATTTAGTTTTCATTCTTGCATACAATATCATTGAAAAAACTAAAATTATGCATTATGTGCCTATTTTTGCATTCTATAAAGCATTTAAATCATTCTTAAAATTCTGCAAAACACAAAAAAAATTCCATCTTGGGACTCATTCGCCACCCAAGGCGAATCAGTGCCTCTGCATATTTTAGACATTACTTTTGCACTCTTTTTAGCATTTTCTTGCTTTTTTGTTTCCTGTATTCATTTGTCTATTATAGTCAATAGATCTTATGTTATTTTCATTTTTTTTACATTCTTAGAATAGCTTGCATTTTCATCTACCCTTCCTTTGTGGTACTTGCATGAGTGTTTGGTGCCCTATTGATAATACTTTAGTGAGAAGTTCTAGACTCATGGCATCCCACGATAACACTTTCATTGTGGATCTTGGGATCTCATGAGCTCCTACTCCTAGTATGGAAAATGGTGCATTAGGCCCTAGTAATATCACTTTCATGCCTTCACCTTTCTATCCTATGCATGCTGACAATCAAAATAAGTCTCTCCCGCAAGAAAATGTTATTAACATTCATGAGGACTTTGCACATTTACAACAAGACTTGTCACCTATAAAAATTTCCACCACTACTATACTTGCTATTGAGAACCTTCATCACTTAATTGAAAGTGATGATAGCTTGCACGTTTTAAAACAAATTGCTGAGATTTACAATAAACATGCCTCTTCAACTACCCAATCCACAAATATTCCTGTAAGCCAAGGAACATCTCAAGTTCCTCCTCCTTCACCCATAGCTTCCATACCAGCTTACACCAATCTGTAAGTCCATACAATCTTACATCAATCCAATTCTGTTGGTACTTCTTTCCCTATTTCCACTAGTATTCCTACATCTTTTGTGGCATCGTAACCTCCTTCCACCACCTTCACACCCCTTAATATTCGTATCACTTATCTTAACATCACCTACACTCCATCACCATTTTCCCTTCCACCTCAACCCCATTATCCTAATCCCTTCATGACACAACTCCTTAACACTATTTCATCCTTGCAACACCAACTTACCACCATTAGTCAAGCTCAAACTACTCCAACCACATATCTTGTTCATAGTAGCCCATTATAATTAGAAATCTTATGTACCCCGATGCCACAAGGGATAGAAATGCTGAGATTTGAGAAGTATGGAGGAAACAAAGATCCTATCAACCACGCCAATGCTTTTACTGCCCTATGTTGTGATTTTGTCCTTGACGATAAACTATTAGCAAAACTCTTTCCAAGGACCTTGAAAGATATTGCCTTGGACTGGTTTTCCAACTTCCCTAATCATTCCATCTGTTCATTTAATTAATTGGCAGAATATTTCACTAATCAATTTCAAGTGCACATGACACCTAAAAAGACAATGGCTAACCTTATGCGATGTAGACAAAAAAATGATGAAAAAGTAATAGATTTCATCTCTTGTTATCAGTCCTTATATGCTCAAGTTGATGTTCAAATTCTAGATGCACATCTACAGAAGATGTTTATTGAGAATTTTCACACTAACCTTCAAGATAAGCTTATAATGACAAAATTCCTTCATTCATGCATTTGTGTACAACCTTATGTGAATATCAAAAAAAAAATTCCACTCGATAGTCAAAATCCATTTTTAGCTGAATTGACAAAACTAAAAAAAACAATCAACACCAAAACAACACACAAAATTTCCACAAATCTAATAGGGGTTTCTTACAATTTAGTTCATCTCCTTCACCCCAACCAAAACCAACTTCACAAGTTCAAAATTCAATGGCCGCCTCTAAAAAAGTTGTGCCTTTTCATTACGGTGATCCAAATAGACATTTCACTCCCTTACCTGACATCCTCATCAGACAATGACACAACTCATCCAAAAATGCATGCTTACTTTACCACTTATTCGACCACTTGATCCCAACCAACCCTTACCACCTAGCTTCAAGGCTAATGCTTATTGCTATTTTCATCATCAAAATGGCCACAACACCGAACATTGTAAGCATCTTAAATATCTAGTTCAAGACCTGATTGACTTGGGTGAATTCACCATTATGGGTGTTAATGATCAAGGCAATAAATTTGTTGCACCCCCTAACAAAAATGCAAGCTTACTTTACCACCTATTCGACCACTTGGTCCCAACCAACCCTTACCACCTAGCTTCAAGCCTAATGCTTATTGCCATTTTCATCATCAAAATGGCCACAACACCAAACATTGCAAGCATCTAGAACATCTAGTTCAAGACCTCATTGACTCAGGTGAATTGACCATTATGGGTATTAATGATCAAGGCAATAAGTCTATTGCACCCCCTAACCAAAATCTCCAAATCTTCACCAACCCTATGCCTAAACACACTACCTCATTCATCAAGGCTAGTGAACCATCAAAGCCTGATGTAATGACTATGGATACACATATTGAACAACTTGATACATCTCCTCCTGTTGCCCAAGCTAGTCCTATGGATGAACTTGTTGCCATGATAGATGTTATCCCTTGCAAGGGCCAAACAACTCAATCTCTTGATATTAAATTTTCTACTAAAGACATACTACCAAACCTTCTTGATGGTCCTCTCTACCTATCTGGTAGAATCTATGATAAACCTACTAATGGGATATTAATAGATCCCACTTCTGGTGAGAATGTGATCATAGAGGAGTTCCTAGTATTACACGATATATATCAAGATAACTATAGTCCACCAGCTGCATGGATTAAAACACATCATGGTTTTGCATGCCCTACGATTGGATTGGTCATGTTACCTTTACAAATAGGACCTAAGACTTGTGAGGTAACATTTTCTATTATTTCACAATCTAACAAATTTTGTTTGTGGTTAGGCCTTCCTTGGCTTCGCTCAATGAAAGCGGTCCCATCAGTCATTCACAAGTACTTGAAGTTTCCACATGGCAATGAGGTATTCACTGTAAACCATAGTGGCTTTAATCCTTTATCTTCCAAAGTAACTTTTCATTAGAATCCTTTTGGCCTAAACCCATGGAACCTATCACTCCTTGTAAGGACTTCTTTTGCATCGCTTATCAAAAGTTTAAAGCCAAAAATATTGTTGAATTATCCCTTCATCACACACCTTCATCCACTTCTACTCCTTCTATTGTCGATGAAACTATGATTACCCATGCATCTGATATTCAACAAACCATCACAACCTTTGAAAAAAATTTCCCTTATACTTCTCAACCATCATCTAAAGAACCAAGAGACCAAGAAATAATTCTTGCCTCACTTCCTCGTACCAAAAAATTATATAAAGAAAAAGAGAAAGTGATTGGTCCTTCCCCTTTGGTTTCTTCTCCAATTTCCCTTTCAGAAGTAGAAGAACCTATGACAACTCAATCTACTCCTACATCTCAACAAATCCAAAACAAAATTAAACAAAACCTACTATTCGGGAATGTCAATGTCATCATCGTCTCCTTACCCATACTGAAACCACTCATAAAAATCAATCTTTACACTTGATAGAAGATATACATGACCATTTTCCTTGTCTTGACCAACCACATGAAAAATCAAGTCAATAATTACAAAAACCTGAACACATCTAGCCCACACTCTTCATACATCCATCCTTAGAAATCACTCTTCATCCTCCTGTCATCATTAATCTTGATGATGACGATGTGATGGTTGCTACCATAGATGAAACAATAAACAATGACGTGAACTTTTATTTTCATCTACAATGAGCTTAAATGTTAAATCCTCTCCACCAAGTGCAGAATCGGGTACAACTCCAAGTTCAAAACTTGTGATTCCTCCTTTAAATAGTCAATCACCTTCGCATTCCACTGAAGATGACTAGGAGGCAAATGATTTGATGGATGACTTGCATTTTCCTACTTAGTATCTTCTTCATAGGGTATGTGCAAGATCATGATGGGCCAAAAAATGGCATATGATGGGTATGTGGCTGATGACTATTTTTTTACCAAAAATTGATGAAAGAAAAAGAATTTTTAAAGGAGATTCTCAGTTTTCCACCGATATAAATTATGCTTTACTTTGAATTTAATAAGTAATTATTGTAGATCCCTAATCTGCAAACTTGCACGAATCAAAACAAACAAATTACATCATTAGCCTAAAAATGAAAGATCAAAATAAGAATCCCCCATAAAATCAATTTGCATTGTTAGAGAACAAAGAAAAAGATAAAATACTTGAGCAAATACAATAAAAAATAACTACTCCTTATTTTTAAATGAAGCAAACACTTGATCTTATGGGGGGATTGGTGATATTTTGATATGGAAAATATCCTTTCCCAACCCCTTTAGATAAGCTAATGATAATGATGGACAAGATCATTTCTCAAATGAAGAGAGTGACCTTGCATGAGTGATTGTGGAGATGATTTATGGAGTTGTGGACAAAATCAATTCTCAAATGAAGAAAGTGACTTTGCATTAGCTTTTGCAGATGATTTGTTGAAGAATGATGCCTCTATTTAAAGATTTTCTTGATGAGAGATTGGAAAAATGGATGAATGTGGGACAAAGATCAAGCCAATAAGAAGAGGCCACTTGTCAAGTTGTGATAGGCTTGAGGATGTGCAAGATTTGGGAAATGTGCCCATGAGAGGGAGTTTCAAATTCAAATTTGGGAAATAAATTTTGAGATGGGGACAAGAAAATGAGAAATAAATTCAATGTTGGAGGGACAAATCAACTTGTCATATTTTTCAAACTTGAGGGAATATTCCCCATAAATGCCATGTTGAGTGAAAATGATGATTTTAATAAATCAATAAATGGATTTATTGGTGCAAGTGGAAAAATCTAGAGAATGCAAGTGGTTAGAATTAGCATTTTAATCATGGTTAGACTAGCTTAATGATGATTAGGTGAGTTTGACCTCATTGACTTAGATATTTGATTTATTTAAATCAGAAAAGGAGAAATATGAATTGGATTTAATTAAATAGATGTTTGATTTATTTAATTAAAGGGATGATGATAGGATCAAGTTTGATTTATTTTATTTAAGCTCATGACTTTAGGAGATTGATAAATAAACTTGATTTATTTGTTGAATGGAATATGATTATGCATGATGCTAATTTTGTGTGTCTACATTTTTCCTCTCTTTGAAGCAATGTATTTGTTGCATTGGTTCAAAGAATAAAATTGCCACGATCAAAATTAAAAAATTCCTAATTTTTGGGATGCCCCAGTGGAAAGAAGTACCCTGGTACATTTCCCCCTCGAGAGATTGAGTGAAAAGATTCAATTTGAGGGTCGATCTCACTATAAAGAGGTTCAAAATGGATGGTATGGATGATTGCAATGAGATGGATGAGATTGATGATGTGATATGCTATGATTATGCAATGGATGATTTATGAGATGCTTAGACTAAAAAATCTATATTATGATGACGATATGCATGTGAGATGATATGCAAAATACTGATGGTTTGTGGATGTAAGATGAATGCATGATGGATGCATGATGGATGCATTGGTGATGATGATGTTAGCGCGGAAATGAGATGATGAAAATAGGATCCAACAAGTCCATGATCTGACGAGACTTTATTAGAGATGATGATGATGATAGATGATGATGATGATGATAAATGATGATGATTTGCTTATCAAGGATTGGGATTTTAAAAGGGCTACTACCTTATGTTTGATAATACACATAGTTACGATGCATCAGGGTATTAAAAACTAGGATGGCATTGTACCTAGTGTGATGGACTTTGACTCAACAAACAAATAGGAGTATTCGTGTTCACACTTGACATACGGAAACTTTGCTAGGACGTACCTAACAAAGAAAGTATTCGCCAAGTTATTTTACAAGAATATCCAACGAGCACAGTAGAAAAAAGGATAGTGATCATTGCCCCATTCCTATCTCTCTAAATCCCTCATTTGGATATCATCGAGAGGTCCTTGGAATGAGCGCAATAAGATAAATCAAAAGAAAAGATCAAGTACACAAACAAGCCAATGTTCTTCATACCTTCATCCAAAGGGATGTGTTTTGATAGGATAAGAATCCAAGGTGATATCCAAAATGATGCCCATTGTCAGAATGATATATCCTAGGACATGCATTGTATAGGATGATGATGGTTTGATAAGTTGATTGTCATGTTGGCAATTGATCAAGAGTTTGATTTTTTTTTAAAGATTTGTTGTTTCAATTTCGATTTTGTGATTGAAGCTTGCTTTTTCTAATTGCTATGATTGTTTCTGTTTGTTTTGCCAAAGGATGAAGGTGACGATCAGTTTATTATCGATGATTGATTATTGCGGGTGCAAGCGAGATGAGATGAATGGATTTTTCAAATATTTGGATGTTTTTGACGTTTTGAAATGTTTTGAGGCTATTTTTGGTATTTTTGGATTTTTCAAATTGTTTGATTTTTCTAAATTTTGCGATGTTTTTTGCATTTTTTATTTTTCAAATGTTTTTGGATTTTGATGCTTTTCAATTTTTTTTGGATTTTGTGTCTCAGGGGCTGATCAAAGATTAGCCTTGCCTACGTTTAAGCTCAGAGACGACGTAGTTTGGATACCATGTTTTGATGTTTTTTTCAACTTGTTTTTGGATTTTGATATGATTTGGATGTTTTTGAATTTTCGCATGATTTTGACATTTTGGATATGGAAATGTGTGATGATATTAGTGCTCTATTTAGGATTTTTGTTGAAAATCAAGCTAAGGTTGACTGATCAAATCGATGGATTGATGATGATGATAACATTGCGGAGGATACACAATAATGCAATGATAGTGTTATGCAACACAAGGATTGGCATGTTGATGGGATTGATGATGATAACATTGTTGAGGGTGCACAACAATGCAAGGATAGTGTTAAGCAACTCAATGATATCCTGAGATGATGATTCTTTGATTGGATTTGATTGATCATGTTCGATGAAGTTTGATTTTGGAACAAAATTTATTCAAAGGATTTGATGTGACGTTTGAAGGGTGCGTTAGATGCGACTGATATTGATTGTTTGGATCGGTGTTTGATAAAAGATGAAGACTGATAAGGAATGTCTTTTTGTCAAAATATGCCATGGGCTAGTGATTCGGATTTTTTCTCACGAGTGCTTTGACCAATTTGGTTTCACATTTGCCAAATGTTCGGATCGCCACATAAGTTGGAGGACATAGACCAAGATTTATTCTCAAAGCAAGATGTACATACTTGGGTGATCCCATAATAGTGGTTTACAATTTTTGGCCAAACTGGACACTGAAATTATTATTTTTAACTAAATCTTCACATTCGAGCACCTATAGTGGCTAAACTGTGAGGGATTTGAAGATGGTGCAAACTAGAGTCTCATCAAATTTTGTTTGTAGATTCTAAAAATATTTTTTTCAAAATTTTTGGAATCAAATTGCACTTCTTTTTCCATCTCCCATGAAAATAGATTTTTTTCAGAAAACTTGGGAAGATGAGCAATGATGGGTGGATATGAAAGTGTGTGTGGAATTAGGACCAACCGCTTGATAAATTTTGTATGTCACTTAAAAAGCCTTCTTTTGCTTTTGTGGACATCTTTGATGGATACTTCTCCCTCTTTTATTTTTCCCCACAGTTTCTTTGACTGATGGAATTTGATAGGGATGATATTTCTTTGTATTCTTTAGTATCCATTTGTATTTGATTTGTCCATTATGCTTCTTAGCTTCTTTTGCTTTGATAACATTCTTCGTACTTTGATTCAAATCTTTCTTTTGACGTTGGTCCTAATTTGTGGATGGGGTGATGGGTGGATGAAGATTCATGGCATGGCCAGTTGTAGTATTGACACTAGTTTCATCATAAGGACTCTTCGTACTCCCTATGTTGAAGTTTTCTTGAGATGAAGTTTCCCCCAATATAGTGCTAGTGGCACCTTTGTTCCTTGATTTTGCCCATTCTGAGATGTCTTGTTCAGTAAACATGTTCTGACAAATGAACACTGTAGATGGCATTGTTTCAATTTGTCACTCTGCTAACTCTGGATTATACTGTTCTGTCTAACTTGCTTCCTTGAGTGGATAATGTTCAATATCTTTATTCATGATGTCCTTAGTCTGCATTTGCGATATATCTAATACTATTGTTGACAACTTTGTTTGACTATAGGAATTAATAATCTACTCTTTTTGTGTAATAGAATGTTATTCTAGCTGAAGATCATCTACGTGTCCATCCATAGAAAGCATCTCATGGATAGATGGAGGAGTATGCACTACATGGATATGATCATCTTACATAGATAGCAAAGTGTCCATTAGATTATTGTAGTATCTTGAAGATACAAATTCTTGATCTTGAATGATTTCGAGGTTGCTTTCGACATGCTTTGGATCAAGTTCTTGACATGGATCAGTTTCAAAGGATGGATTGCTTAAAAATGGTTCTTGTATATCTGCATTAGGCATGGGAAGTGGCTTAATATCTTTTTGATCTTTGAGTGGACTTGGATCAGATGTCGAGTTGAAGATTCCTTCAATATCAGTAATCATGAGGTCAAAGGATGTCAATGTCTTCGAAAGGACCATTGATAGACTTTGGTGAAAGACATTGATCATGCTTTAGAATAAATTTTTGAGATATGCCCTCTAACTCATTAGGTAATGTTAGGACATTTTCAACATGATTACTTGTTGATGCATCATTGGATGAGGCAAAAGCATCTTTATTAATGGATAGATCTTGAGCATTATTTTCAACAATTGTGGTAGAGATATTTCTAATGTCTTCAACTATAGGGTCAAATGATGTTGACATTTGTTGAATTGGATCATTGTTGGGTATTGTTGGTGGATTTTTATCATGATTGAAAAATGACTTTTGATGTATGTTGATTTGATCTTCAGACAAAGTAAACACAACTTCAATGTGCTCAGTGATAGATTGATCTTGCTCCTTGTTCTCAACAGTTGTCATTTTTTGTGTTTGTGCTTGTGTTTGTTGGGTAGCTTGAGAGGCTTGTTGCACTTTTTGAGCTTTTCTTGCTTGTTGTGTGGCTAGATATTGTTGGATGGCCTTTTGGTAGGCATGGTGAGCTTTTAGCACAATGTCATATTGTCTTGATTCATTTGGTTTTGGTGGAAGTGGTAGTAGATTTGGAATTGTGTTGGATGTAGTGCAAGTGGTTGAGATACTTTTGAAGTGATCATAGTGGTTTGAGATATGATGGGTGTGATAGGGGGTTTTGGAATGATCAAAGTGATAGGGATGGTCAGAATGACCAAAGTGATAGGTCCTTCGGAGACCATGTTTTGATTTTTTAGTATTGATGTTGTCATTCGATTAGATACCATCTGTTCACTAGTACAAAAACAACAATATCTGACTAAATAAACTACTAAAAATTACATATAAATGACTAATTTTGTTCACGTGACCATAGTAGTTTATTGCTGGCCATTTATAATGCGACCAAATTTATGACTAAACTATTTTAGTCATTTATCTAGTCATTGATTGTGTCATTGATTTGTTCATTGATTTAGTCATTAATTTAGTCATGGTAGTGATTTATTTAGTCATTAATTTAGTCATCTATTTAGTCATTAGTTTAGTCATTGATTGTTGTTAACTGGTCATTTATTTAGTCATGTTAGTCATTTGTTTAGTCATATATTTAATCATTAATTTAGTCATTTATTTAGCCATTAATTTAGTCATATATTCAATCATTATTTTAGTCATGGTAATCATATATTTAGTCATTATAGTCAATATATTTGGTCATTGTATTCATTTATTTTAGTCATAGTAATCATTTATTTAGTCATGGTTTAGTCATTTATTTGAGTGAATTAATGATTCAAGTTATAAATCAAATCTAACATAATTAATTCTCACAAATTTATGCATATAAACTTCAAATATCATAGATATTCAAATATTTTTTTGTATTGGATTAACATGAAAAAAAATAATACAATCAACAAACAAGTTTATGCCTATAAAGCTCAAATATCATAGATATTCAAAAAAAAAATTTGGTATTGCATGGAAAAAAAAATATACAAACAACAAATAGCCGCATAGCCAAATGAATTACAAACAATAAACAGTTGCATAGCCAAATGAATCACAAACAACATACATCTGCATAAACAAAGATCCAAGAAATACATCCTTCACTGCACTCTTGGTTGTCATGGAAGAAAAATCCAAGATACGATACAAATGCTACAAACATTCAAGGGAGAAAAGATATGAAAATATATAGTAAATGTAGTTATGTTATTTGTGGTGCATATATTGCCTGATTTAGAGTAGCCTTGCCCTCCCATTCCAACTAGACAACCCTTGAGAGGAGATTGGAAGGATTCGAATGCGAAGGATGGAAACTTCTATCTAGAAATATCATTGGTCATGGTCAGATAAAAGTAAAGAGTGCATGTTCACCTCCCCAATTTGATGAGCTGCAACCTGAAAATAAGATTTCAATGAGGGTTTTAGAATATGTTTATTAAAATGAAAATACAGTTATTAAAATGAAAATACAACCAACATCTAATAATGATCACATTTAGATTTTTACAATATGGCATCCTTTACCTGTTTCAATGATTCAGTGAGATTTCCCATTATAGATGCTTAAACCATTAATGATGTAAAAAAGAAATGAATTTACTTCTATTCCACTTCACATTAGAAACACTTCATAGAAACTCAAAACCCTTAGAAATCAAATACTAAGGAATGATCATCAGTTGTTAACAAACTTTTCCACAATCTTTTTGTAATAGTTTATCCCTCACTTCCTTCCCCATGTTTATGCCACTTTACCTATCGAGAAGTCATGTCATCAAAAGTTATGTATGCTTTGGGGCTTGAGATTGATAATGGTGATGGAATGGATTTCAGTCTTATATCAAATTACAACTACAAAATAAAGTTTTAGCCATTCTTAGGACTATCCTAGAGATGCATAGACCCCTACTTCAGGCTTGAAAAATTGATCTATTTTTGCATACATTTTACATCACATGAAATCAATTGGTTAACTTAAAATATTGCATCCACTTCAAATTACCTATTGATTTTGATGAAAATTTTATTGGATCAGTGTGTGCCTTGATAGTCAATAGGTACAATTATTGTTTGACAAATACCTCAACAAAATGTAGTTTCACAAATAACTTGATTTGTTGGGTATATAGAGGTGCTTGTTGTAAATCCCATAAGGCTTAAAAATGCGTCCTCCTAGCCTACAAATACTTGGAGCTTTGGAACAAGGATTTTCAAAGAAATTCATTGGAAAGAATATGCCAAACTCAATTACCCCTGCACATGCTAAAAGGGAAACAGAGGTTCCTATTTTGAAGATCTGTCAATACATAGTTGCAAAATATGTGAGTCTTCTTGGGACACAAATTGTTTCTTAAATTGTTGCAGTAAATTGTGGACTACATTCAATACCGTTGTATACACACAAGTTGAGCTTGCTATTATAGCTTAGAGTTGGAGGTTTTCATGCAAACACCTGGTAGATCCAAAGCCAATCTTATCATCCTCTATTTTCTTCCTCCCTTCTTGTTCAATCTTAATGATTTGGTAAATGGTGTCAATTTGGGTCCATGAAACTATTTTAGCCGCATTTATCATCCTTCCAAATAATGCCAAATTCAAAGCTTTAAAGCAATGTCCAGAGATCCACAATAATAGAGTGAAAGTAAACCTATTTTTATTCTAAATAGGTGTACTAGAAGCATTGACTAAAAGAGTGTTTACACTTTTCCTTATATATTATTTATTTATAAGGTATTGAGTCCCTATAATTGCACTCTTGACCATTGATGTAACTCGCCATGCAACTCAGAGAACACAGACAAGGCAAATAATTTTTTTTTTAAAACATTACAATTGGACATACCAGAACATTAACTATAAACATATCACACCTTACATTACACTCGTACACTTAGTTCTCTGGAGCACGCGAGGTTACTTCACAAACAACTAACAACGAAACAAAGATAACAACAACACTATTCACTACTTATAGCTATACTCAATGATCACACAAGTTACAAGACAAGATAGAAGTGATTTACTAACTTTGGCAATAGAGTCTTCTCACTTAGGTCAGCTTAACATACCTCTTACATTCTATTTTATCAACAAGTCCTTGCTCCCAATGCCTATACCTGCAAGGTCTACATGACTTGGCACACACATTAGATCACAGATAGTTAGCACATGATCACTAAGAGAACTATATATATCAATGGTAGTTTTTACGTTATCGGAAATATACGACAAGACTCAAATAAGACTCAGAAGAACAGTCCTAGGGGCCCGACCTAATGCCTCGGGAGCTCATCACTCGATGGCCTTGCCTACGTATATAATTCGCAGAGGCACCGTAGTTCGACAACTTGAGCTACTCCAACTCAATGACTAACCAACCAAGGGTTCACTCAAAAGACTTTCAAGGAGGAATCTATCCCAACACAACAGTAACACAACACTACAAACACACACTAAACTCAAACCTCTATTCGTAAGCATTATGTGACCCATACAAAATTACATACTAGAAAAGTGGGTATGCAACCCTTTCTAGGGTCCATCACCCCAGACAGTTTCTTAGGCGGCTGCCACCCACTTAGGTGAAGCCGAAGACTGAAGAACTAGGAAGCATAATCTTGCAAAAATAAAATAAAAATAGCCTACTCAGATATTTATTCATCCATGTAAAAGAAAGGTCACAAGGCATAACAACAGTAGCCATTAACGACTTGCATTCACAATTGGAAGACTAAACCACTCGACAATCAAGTCAATCATACTCACAAGAGTTTTAAAAGTAACTATCCCTATCAAGGACTTATGAATCAATGGTAAAAAGAATGCAAGGAAAAATAATCATTCAATAAATTGTCTAAATTCATTTACTTGCATTGGCCTTCTCATTTATCTAAATGTAAGTTGATCAAAAATCAATCATTCAATTGTCTGGGTAAGTATGAATACAATCCAAGCATTAGTCATGAAGAGAATGGAGGGGTACTACGACTCGAATGACCAAATCTATAATATATACCCTATGACATTGATGACAACATTTATATAATCTTAACAAAGCCTTTATACTTCCCTCGAATCTAATTACTCAATTTTAAGTTCAGTTCCAAAGATTATTTACTCTAAATAGTTCTACTTGATAATATCTATAGTAGCAATAATCCAATTATTTAAATTACAAGGCAACCCTCTTAATTACTTATAATTAATTAATCCCCAAACTTTCACCCCTTGGCAATATTAATTTTTTTTTTTTTTTAACTCTCAATTATTAAGGTATAAAATAGATCAATTCTCTTAAAATCTACCCAAACTAATTGCTTTCAACCATGTAACTATTCTTTTAATAATACCCATCCAATAAGAAAATCCAATATAAATTCTCTATTAAATAACATTTTCATTCTTTGCAATACCACCACTTATAACCTAGTATACATATTCTCACTTAAATATTACATATAAATATAATAACCAAAAATCTATTTTCAAAATAATAGATTATAATACCAACTACACAAAAAAAAAACCAATCCATATAAATGTACATATAGGAACATATATATTTGACTTTCTTAGATATAACTTTCAACTTATATTTAAATTCTCTCTATGATCTTAAATTTTCTTTATAATCATATAAATATATATAGATATAATTCATTCATTTATTACTTGTAAAAGAAATACACATTTAAATTCTAATATAAATATGAAACAATCCTTTCCCATTTATTTCTACCCTTTAATGATTTCCTTATAAAGAGTAATAAAACAAAAGTTTATCATAAATAAGGGAAATTTCACAACAGTTAAGGACTTAGCTGTGTATACTTGTCACAGCAACAAATTATATCTAGAAAGACATATTTAACCACACCCACAGCGTCCTTCCCACATGAAAATCGAACCAGGAAGTGGCCAACAGATTTGTAAAACCACAGGGAGCTGAAGACATAAAGAAGAAACTAAAAAGCAAAACTCTAAATGTTGAGATGGTTACGGTTGTTGAATAAATGTGAGAGCTAATTCCCTTCAGTCTTGAGGATAACATTTGGGATTTGATGAAAATGCAAGTAAATAGCGATATTTCCAAATTCCAATGTTCACCCTCTAATAGCAAAGAGAGTAATGTAAATGATTCTGTGGAATACACAACCTTAGAGGAAAGCAGAATCGAATACATGCCTACAAATGATCAACAGTCATACGCATACTTTGCAAGGCAGCCAGAAACCAACGAAATAAACAAATGCTAAACTGTATCTCTTTTTCAATCGAATTACTACAATCATTTTCAGCAATCCAGAAGGAATGACCATTTGAAATCAACCTACGAAAGCAAAAAGGTACCAACCTGGAGTTCTATGGTCGATGCTGGAGAAATGTGCAAATGCGAGCTCTTTCGCAGCCTTCTAGTCTCGATCTCGAAAGGAAGTTTTCTTAACCACTCCTTCGCTTCCTTCCCCATCTTTGCTTGTTCCCTGTTGATATGGTAATGCTTTGACCCTCCAGCCTTGAAATCCTTTTCCAATGGAGGTGCCAGATACATCGACCAGATCTCCCTCGGCAAACAACTCATGGACGCTCAATCGTTGATTGGGTTTGAAAGGCATCAAGCTGAGATGCGGAGGCCAAGCGGAACTCCTGCAAATGGCGCATGGGAGTCGCCCCCACTTTGTTGAGATGACCCAAATCGGGCTTGCTGAGCTTGGTGTCCCTCACTCGCCGGTATCCCACTTGAACAGCATCGTACCCATCTGTGGACTGTGACTTTATCTGTGTGACAATGTTGCCCTCATGAAAGCCTATGACTGTCACCGGCACGCACTTCCCCTCCGCCTCAAAATATGTCATCATCCCCAGTGTGGTGCCCATCACTCCCACGCCTGCCTCATACGACGCCATACAAATCATTCCCGCCCTCCTCTATTTTGGCATTGCCATTGCTCCCCTGGAGTGCAGACTCTGCCTCCCCAATACAGATTTTGTGGTGGCCAAGGAACAACCAGCCATTGAGGCGGCAACCATGATTACAAATCACAAGAAGATTTAAGAATGGCTATCGCTATGAATCTACATTCCATTCTAAACGCTTCTCTCTGTCTTTTTTTTTTTTTTTGTTTTTTTTTTTTAATTGTTTAAACTGAGTTTTCATTCGCCTCGATCTTTTTCAAACTTATATTTATTTACTTTTCTTTTTTTAATTTTTTTTTTTAATTTCCTTTTTTACAACTTTTACTTGTAAAGCATATTATCCAATTACTTTAAATAATTTATTCTGATGATTATCCTCAACCAGTGAGTTAATTGAAACAATAAACACAATTTATTATTTAATTAACATTTAATAAACTCATGACTTTTTCTAAAAAAAAATAAATTAAAAAATTAAATATTTAAATACCATTTAATCTAACATTTTAATAAATAATATTATTACCCCTATTTAATTAATTCAATCTCAACATATTAAATACCATTAGCTGCTCTTGCCCTATCTTTCTCTTTCGACTCCATAGCCAGAGGGTACTACAATTGATACCTAAGTCTTATTTTTCTAATATTGAACGGTAAGGGACATAGAAAAAATGACTTTTAACTACCTCTTTACATACATCATAACAACTCAATAATTAGAGATGACCTATAAATTGATATATAAAGTTGTCATTCATGAAATGCAAGATGTAACATTAAATATGAACTGAGTATGCCAAAATGATTAGTTAGTTAACATATAGCATTTAAATACATTACAACTTGTCCAAGAGGGCCATGCAATGGTAAAGTGTTGTGTTTGTAAAGAGAACTACTCAACTTCGAATCCCCATATTACAATAAGACTACTCACAACTCAGTAGATATGTGAGTCATATCACATCTAAGACTAGGGCCTATTCATCCCTAGAGCCGATCTCAGCCTAATGATGTTATGAATTACCTTAAGTTTTAACAAAAAATCAATACCTTACAACTTAAATATATATTAGATAGGAGGTTAAGATTTCAATTTTTTTGTGTGAAGAAAATCTTACAAGAAAGACTTCTTTGACAGTGTTATGGTATCTATGGACAGGTGATAACTAAATAATACATATGCATAAGTGGAATCGGGTAGTCATTAAGTGGTCACAAAAAAAATGCAAGATAAAAATGGGGTTTGTGTACTCTCCATCGACCGGATAAGTACATTACAAGTTACAATATTTACCAAAGAGAGTGTACAAAGATGCCACTGATGCAAATTTTCCTCATAAGCTTGTTTTGAAGAAGCAACATTGTTGGAAGGTACAATTAGGATCTTTTAATAGTTTTAAAATAGAAAGAATTGATAGAATGAATATTGTAAGTATCAACACTATCACTAACTACAAGGTAATAAAATAAATATGTCGAAGGAGGGTCTGAAATCATTGAAATTACACAATGTTGAAAATGTAGGCCCTCCAATTTTTGCAATGGAAAGACTGAGCATATAGAAAATAGAAAATGAAAATTTAAGTTAGCCAATATGTAACTTGACTCAGAACAAGAAAACTCAACCATATAACAGAATAATCATTTTAAAATTAAAACTACTTCCCATTAATAATCTTGTATTCATTTATGTAGTCCTATTTTTCTTTTCTAAATTTAATAATCCCAACCCATCTCAAAATAAACCCTTATAGTACAAGAATGCATAAGATATAGTATCTCCCTAGCTTAACAAGTCAAAATACAAACAAGAGAATTAACACAATATTTATAAGACAATAGAAAAGATCAAAACATGGTTGATATCATTTCAATCATAAGAAACAATGAGGGAAGTTTTTATGTCTACAATGACCTAGTAGTCTTTTAAAGATGTGAGGAAAGCTTAGATTTAGTGTAAAGGTGATGTATAGAGAGAGAGATTCATAGTAAGGTGCAAATATAAGTGATAGTTTAATTAGAAAATAAGACAAATGAAGGCATTTATTACCTTTGAGATTAATTCCTCAAAGAGTGCGAAATAACTGCGGCAATGCTTGCAACTGTATGTCCTTCCATCCAACTATACAAGGAAAAGCATTCCCATTTATATCCCCAAGTCTTTTTTCCTTTATATATTTCTTAGGTTGAAGGAATTATTTGTTGCAATCTATGCTCAAGTAAAATGGCTACATATAATACCTCGCCTAATCAAATTCTTGTGTGGATTGAGCTTGTCCTCTCTTCAGGGAATACAAAAGTAGACTGGTGAGCTTTTAGAGTGGATAGTGTGACCCAGGTCATGAGGAGTGTGGTTGATCACTACTCACAATTGTGGACCTCCTAAGGCATGCATAGGAATGTAACTAATAAGCATTCATATATGCTTGAATCCTGAGTCTTACAATTCAAATAAAAATTCAATGAAGTAGTGCATTAAGAAATTGCATCATCACCTGTGAAAATACAATCAAGTAACATATTGTGAAATTTCATTATCACCTGAATGAAAAATAAATACATGTGGCACTACATATTAACTATTGGAATATTCCATTTTATTTAATTGTGTCAAGCCTTCTGGATTAGCTAAATATGATGTAAGATGTCTCTACTTAAATGGAATAGGTAATCAGATGAGGGCTAAACGGGTATTGCCATATAATGGAGTATATCTTGTACATTAGAATCGAAAGGGATACAAACTCTTGGTTTGGACAAGATCATTGGTTCTACATGGAGAGAAATTTTCTTAGATGGAAAATAGTTTACAAGTAATAGATAAGTTGATGAATCTTTCTCATTTAAAATATATGTATTATATACCACTTCTGCAAGGATATCTTAAGGTATGGAAAATACTTCCCAATTATAGAACGGATGGTAGATATTTCTCATTCCAACTATATGTATTATAGAAAACTACTAAAGAAAGACAAAGTTTACAATTAACACATGAAATTTTTTGGGGAATGTAAAGACATACTTTTGGAAATTTTGCTAATCAGAGAAAATTCTAATTTTTGAAAAACTAGTTCATGAAAAAAGAATATTATTTAGATGTTGAGAGCAACATAGAATGCCCAGTGTCTGCAGAACAACTTAGAATGCTCAATCCATGCATTGCATGCAGTGTAGTGCTCCTTGCAATTTAAACTTGCTCAAAATACAGGAATATTCTACAACTCTTATATTCATTAAATTCGTGTAACCATAACAATTCAAAAGAATAAGTTCTGACCAGAAGATTGATTATTCTGGGAAAAATCACCATATCAGGTTTTATTTTGTGGCACTATCAACTGCCAGAACAGGTTTCAATCACAATTTGTGAAGAAAAGAAGGAAGTGTATCTTGATGAGAGTTACATTAAACTTTACACTTACAATTTTCTAGGAAAAATTGTAACACTCCAGACACTGGTTAAGTGCTCCCCAACCCAGAAATTAGCATCAAAACCTACACACCATGAAAATAAAGGAAGTCTCTTAGGCCTTCAACATTAGTATTGCTTAGTTAGCATTCCAGCCCAAATCGCTATTCCAAGCAGCCCCATGGCCAAAGCTTACAAACGGCAATACCCAAATTATAAATTATTCACAATTGAATAGCATTATTTTCGCAAGAAACATAAAACCCCTATAACATAAACAAAAGGCATAAATTCCATGGCACTTTGAAAATGTAAAAATCCTGGACAGAAAGTACTTAGTCAAATCTGAAGGCATACAAAATTAGACATACAAGTAAACTAATATGATCTCCACTAAAAACACACATCAAAATTTAGACTCCTACGAAATGAGACAAATGTCAAATTTTCTATCCCTACCAAAACTAAAACTAACACCTTGTTAATCAAACTTCATCACTTAACTGTAGTATTTTGAAACTAATGATTCAATAGTTATAATATAAATAATATCATACCCCATGATTAACCTTCTTGAGACCCAAATCTTCAAATTTTCATTAGGTTTCATTTATTACTTATTAGTTATTAATAATTGGAAATCAAATGAGTATGCAATTGTACATAAAAGTCTATTTTAGCAGTCAGAACATTCTACCCTGTATTGATGTAAATGTTTTATTAATCAGAAAAACCTAGCCCCCAATAGAGTCCCCTCTTCAATCTAGCAAAATAATGAACTTCCAACATTCTCTGTTGCAAGAGAGCCTAGACATGTCATACATAAGCTTACATAGAACAACCCATTGCATATTATTTTTCCACTTCAAAGTCCTAAAAATGAAGCTCAGTAAGTAACACAATCCCTAAAGGTTCCACTTAATTCAAAGCCACTACCATGCCCTTCAATTATTATTTTGAGTTCCTTGTGCTGGTCTGAGACTGAATCAGAACTTATGGTGTTAAACTATGGTACTCATCTCATTATTGGTAGTGTGTGTGACACTGCAGAAAAATGAACTATAGTTAGCCATGTCCCCTCTAGTGAGAGCTAACCTGGGACCATCTACCAGGATTTATGACACAAGTGCATGCAGAGACCAGTTGTTTCTTACAATTTTTTTAGTAATTTAATTCTAGTCAGATTTAAAATAATTTAGAAATGCGAAATAATTAAGAAGACAAGTTTCTATTAATGCAACCATAGCTAGAACTCATGTAGGGGTAAGGTAAGTCCAATTGGGATTTCATGAAAAGTATCCCTAATCTAGGATTCATTATAACTATAAGTATGTAACAAATATGTGAAGCATTTTTAAAGAGAGATGGATATAGAAGAGATAAATAAGAGGAAAAAATGAAAATGGGAAAAATTGGATATAGTCCACTCAAGTATGATATCTTACAAGATACTTACATGCATTTAGTATTTAGCCTCATAAAACATTTCAAGTTTATCAGCTACACATAATTTTTTCCACTAGAACATTACTCAAAGAAGTGTACTAAACAAGAATCTATTACAATAGCCTAAAGAAGTCTAACAAGGTTTAGCTAGTGAATATGCACAACAATTTGATTCTTGATTCAGTAGGCCACTAGAAATGAGAGAATGAAGGGTCCACCTAAGTATGATATCTAAAAATGCACTCAAAAAATTTTACCCTCATAGGTCAATACAAATTTTACACTATTATATACATTAGAACATATATCAACTGTATTATACTAAAAAAACTATTGTCAAATAGGTCTATTACTTTCAGTTCCTTTTGCGGGTGCAAGCCTGAGCTAGAATTGATGGAAATACATCCAAACATTTGATCATTCTAACATGAATAAAGTGAATCTAATCTTCTACAAATAATAAACCATAGTTAACCATCCTTCTCAACTGACCTTACTATCTTTTGAGGGTTAATAAGGCATGGTCTAGTGGTTGCATTTATTTTTTGGGAGAAAGCTAATTATCCCACATACAAAGAATAAATAAAATGGAGAAAATGTTAAAACTAACTCTTAGAAAATTGAATAAAAAATGTTTTGTGAAAGCAGGTTCTCATGCACAAGAGCAGAATCCATATATTTCTCAAATTGGCAAC